>OX418220.1:1200000-1688999 GCA_948455865.1 Conomelus anceps
AAATTTACAAGTTCACAAGCCAGAGAGTAGCTGTAACACTAAAAGCCAACCCAGCTCCCCCAACAGAGGCCTGACTCCTGATATATAATTTAACACCAATAACTCACATTAAACAACACCAATTCAAACTAATATAAGGATTTGTATACTACATGAATATGGTGGGACAGCTGGGTTGATTTGTAAGCTAGTAAACTTGCCCAGTAAAATCAACATTTCAACTTAAGTTGATATTCAAAAGCCTCACTTAAAGTTCTTTTTAATTTAAGTCAATACTTTCTTAATATTGATATCTCAAACCCATTCTTAGCCAAACTAGTTAGAGGGCTATCTTGAAACCATTCTTGAGATTATGTTCAATCATATTTTGGCTTCATTTTTAGTATAGCAACGATTCATTAAAATCATCACATTTCATTTTTGCACCTTTGCAATGTAATTAACTGTATATTTGACTTACGGTACACAACTATTTTATTTTCTGCATATAAATCGACTCCTAACCTATACATTTTTCTTCTCAGCAGGGATAAATTTCAACCGCTAGCTAACTGGAGTACATGCAAAGTTCTTTGGTCTGCAGTAAGATAGCACTCACTACACTACATCAATACTCCATTATTTTTTCAAAATATTTGTGAACAGAGAATATGAATAAAAAGAATATTGGTGTGATAATAATTGCATAACAGTAAATAAATTTACTTATGGTGCTTTATCTTTTTATCTATGTTAATATATGTTTGTTTATGTTTGAAATAACGATTTTAGTTTATGTTAGCTTGTGACAATGATCAATCTTCAATGTAATAGAGTATTGGATTTCCAAGTTGTGCTTAGATAAGTTATGTTCATGAATATGGCCCAAAGGTACTAACAGTCCCAACTCTTTTTTTGCAGGCGGTCTTGTTAGTCTAAGAAATAGAGAGAAGTTTGATACAAAAAGACCTTCATCATTAATTGACATAAGACCTCAATATTAAATTACCCAATTCATAGAAAAAGAGAAAACTTTGTACGAAAAAGTACCTTATTATGCATGAATTAGATACTTCAATCAACTTCCCTTTCATTAGAAAGAAACTACATGATACATGTCTTTATACAGTAGCTGACCACAAAAATCTTTCAATGTAGCAAAGACTATGAGGCTGATAAGTGGGCCAAATAACATGGAATGACTGTTGCAAGCTACAGCTACATAAAATTAGCTCAATTATGCAGGTCTATGTAACAAATAAATAAAAATTTTAAAAGTTGAAAAGATAAGAAGAGAGACTTTTCTAACAAGCTAAGCAATATGAAGGCTAATATTAGGCAGATGTTAATGTGTGCATGCATTCAGATACTCCAAAGAAGGAACCGATTGGTACAAACTGTAAATAACTGATATGGTTATTTAGTTTGAATGCGTATCACATGGGTTTTTAAATAATCTGACCACGTGAACCTCTTGGTAGAAACTGGTTTGGTTTATTACCACTGATAAGGTTAATCATTTGTGTGTGTGCGAGTATTAGTAATCACAAAACTAGAAACACAAAATGTACACTGTTAAGGTTTTTAATTGGTGTGTATGTAAATATGATTATTTAAATTACTCTTCCAAGAGAAAATTTTGTTGCAAACTATACACTGCGGTAAGGTTTTGCTTTGGTGTGTGTACACATATGACTGTTCAAACTACTACAAGAACAGAACTTCAGTTAGAAACTGTACATTAACAAGGCTTCTCATTGGTGGTGTGTTTGCGCATATGGGTATGCATATTACTTGATTGAGTGTATCTTTTGGTACAAACCGTACACTGATGAGGCTTCTCTTTGGTGTATGTATGCATATGATTATTCAAACCAGATGGGCCAGAAAACCTTTTAGTACAAACTGTACACTGATAAGGCTTCTCTAGAGTGTGTGTGTGCGCATAATTATGTGCAACCAAATAACTAGATGTTGAGAACCTTTTTGTACAAATTGTGCACTGATAAGGCTTCTCTTTAGTGTGTGTTTGCATATGGATTTTCAATTTATAAGAGGTCTTGAGCATCTTTGTACAAATTGAGCAAGTGAATGTTTTTTGTTTCTTTTCCAATCTTTTATGTCTAATTTGATAATTCTGGCTTGAACGATATGAACTGTAGTCATCCTCACTTTCTAATACACTACCCTCATCCTTGGCAGTTTGGCTATTAGAGGAGTCACTATCCTGCTCCACATCATCACTCTCACTGGCAGATCCATCACTTTCACTACTCTGTCGGCTGTTATCTGTAAAAAAAAACCCAGCTGCAATTTTGTTGTTGTTTCAAAAACACTTCAATTTGTTCATCATACACAAGAAATTACAATTATACATGGGAACAAGTCATTCCCAGCTTATACAGCTTATTCAAGTCAATACAGCTTACCATGGACTTTCACGGTCACTTATTAGGTATGCCATCTTAGTATGAGGTAACTCATCAAAACAAAACCTTGGTAGGGTGTTCAAGATCCAAAAGAAAGCTGTTAGGTGTATGGAAAGAGTTGATAGATTATATTCATGTAGGCCATTGTTCAAGAGACTTGTTGTATCCTGCTTATATATGTATGAAGCTGCTTTATGCTACACAATTAAAATACAAGAAGCCGAGGAGATTATCACTTGGTGAGTTACAATATTAGCTTATTTAAACAAAAACCTAATTATATTGATAGAAAATTCTACAACAAGCTACCGCTGTAATCAGTCTAGAAATATAGAAAAAATTAAAAATACAATTTAAAAAAATATTCAGTTGATGAAGCTTTTTATAGTACAAGAGTTCCTTTCATGTGAAAATTAAGCCTCACCTCAACTAATTGATATAGTAATTATGGTAACTATAGTGTACAAGTTTGTGTTGCATAATTATTGATCTGTCTTGCCTTATACCATACGACTTGACTGGAATCTCTAAGATGCAATCTTCTTATCTACATTACACACACACACACACACACACACAAATAATATCAGATTATGTGAAATTAATCAAATATATCATCATATTTCATTATTATACTTTATTTCAAATGCGAATTGAGTTTATATACATGGCCCTTTTTGCTGTCCATTTAGTCGTAATCTGCATTCTAGGAAACCAAGGCTTGAGGGCATGACAAGGTCTATTGAAATTTTTTGGTATTGTCCATCTGTCTTTACAGGCAATATCTTTGAAAAGGAAGATTCTATTCTCTTGAAACTTGGTAAATAGCTTTATCTTAGGCCAAGCATGATCCTTAATAAAAAAATGTAGGATATGAAGTAGAAAGTAGGATGGATTAGGGAAGTTAAGAGGGTTTGATTGAACTGGAAATAACATTGGATGATTTGAAAACAAATCCAAAAATTTAAAGAAACTTGATAAAATAGAAAGATTCAAACCAAAAATAGACAACCGACAGAATGGAAAAAGGGCATTTACAGATGAAGAATGGCAGGGAAGATTAGAACAAATTAAAAAGTACTGGACTATGAGGAATTCATAAGAGAACTAATCAAGAAGGACCAGAAAATGATTTGCCTAAGTGGTACAATCAGGCAGTAAAAGCAAACTAAATAAATTAATTATTGGTATTAAAATTGAGCATCTATACTCCAGGTTGGTAGAACAAATTACAGTGTTTCAAAAAGCAAATGACTGTGGTGATGAATCAACTGTCTGCTAGCAGCAGACTTGTAGACTAGGCAACATATCATTATTGCTAGGGTAGCCAATTCTTTTGTTGAAGTTGGTAATTCTCAACGATGCACTGCTGGTAGGGGCCGTGTCCGGCATTTAACATAGACAATAATAAAGGACAACATAGCATGTTCAAAATTTGTAAAGAGAGTAGATTGAGACCTCATCTGTTGCATCTTCACTTCATTGTTATTCTGTCTAAAAATAAATAAATGAATATCCAAGTACGGTGGCCAGAAACACCTCAACCTTATATAATCAGGACTCTAAACTTTGTATAAAGGAGCAAAATCATTGGACTAAGACAATAGTTTCCACAAACCGATTTTATAAAGTTGAATTCAAAACTTCTTTATTGCTGTGTATAAAATCATGTACAATAGACATAATCAGGAAAAAATATATACAAAATCTTCAGTAACCAAAATATATACATATTTTAAAAGCAATGAAGCCATATGGCCCTTATTATACAGAGCCACTGCTGTTGCATCAGGCGCTACCATTTCAGACTAAATCACACAAGCCGGGTAAATTTGATTGAAAAAATCAGCTGTTGGCTTTAAAGAAGTGTATGCCTTTGTATACTTTAAAATTGTTGAGCTCTGCCACATGGTCAGCTAATGTAATTTAGCCTTGAAATGTGGCAAGCGACAGTGACTGCAGTGACCCATGTGGCCTTACTCAACAATTTCTAAGTACATGAAGGTAAACACTTCTTTAGAGCTAACAGGTGAATTTTTTAATCAAATTTACCTATACTCTGTTCAGGGAAAAGAGAGACGATGTAAACAAAGATGTGAGTGTAAGAGTGTATCTCCGAACAAGACCAATTCACAGTAGTATATAAGTGAATTGATAACAAATGGCATTAGGAGCCCTCAATACGACACTGCGACTGTGATTCTGAACTAGCCTGAGTGTGAACTGGTAGAAATTAATCGATCGGTTTACTGCTGATATGAGTCGTCACTTTTTCACTCACACAAACGCAAACGTTTGTTTTGGTTTGCCTCCCGTTTCCATGAACAAAGTATAGCTGGTGTGATTTAGTCGCCTTTAAAAATATAGAGAAACTAAGTATGAACTATACCTATTCAATACATTTTAAAGAAAAGACTTGATGTATGTTTACTGCCTAAAATATTTCATAATATATTATCACAAAAAACAGGTCTCAACTTCCAAGTATAATATACAGTATATATGAAAACAATATTATATAACTGCAAGTCACAAAAACAAAGAATACAATATTACAGAATACCAGAATCAACAGAAACAAACTTAAAACAAAACAATATATTCAAAAAGGCTCTGCCAACTATGAAAGCAGTTTTGTATCATCCATTTCATTATGCTACTCTTTAACAAATTGAGTGATTGAGCAATTCTAATGTGACTTGCCAATGAATTAAATAGGTACCCTTTTACTATTGTAATTAGGATTAACTTCATTGAAATTCGTCCTGTGCTGTTCCACTCCAATTAAATTTCTATGCCTTGTATTATGCTTATGAATGTCTGCACCTGTTGTCCAGTTATCCCTTAATATGAATGCAAAAGTTGCCAGATGGTACATATAGAGACTAGGAACTGTCAAATTCTATATTCCCTGATTAGAGACCAACACAAAAATCTGGGTGTCTTTTTAAACAATATCTAGCCTATATAGATATATACAATGAAATATAAATTGGAAACAATATATTATTATGGGGCTTAGAGCAATGGTCACACTGTCTATATTAATTATATTATAAAATCACCGTAATATCAGTGATTCGACGCCATCTTGAGTGACTAATCTTGAGCACCACTTTTCATACTTTATGCTCCCTACACTTTCAGGGTGTCTACTAGTTCCTAATTGTAAAATTCCCAACTTTTTCCAACATTTCCAAAATTCCCGACCTCTAAAGTTCTATAAAACCAATTTCACTTCAGGTAATATATTCCACAACATTTCAATAAATGGCGGGAGTAACTAAGGCCCGTATTTATGAATGTGACTTATCAAAGATCGACTTAAGTAAGATTGGTTAAGTCAGACTTAGCAGCAATAAGTCTTCTTACACTAACAGGTTCAAGCCAGTGAGCAGCTGTAACCCTAAAAGTCAACCCAGCTCCCACAACAAAGATCTGACTCCCAATAAATAATTTAACATTAATAATTTACATTAAACAACTCTAATTTACACCAATATGAGAATTTACACTACGTAAATGTTGCAGGGACAATATAACCCTAAATCCTTAGTCCAAAAATGTGGGACTCTTGACTGTCTACTGTCTGCTATAAAACTATTGTTCTATAAACAATAGAGATTTATTTGAAAAATAATTACATTATGAGGTACTTGTTTCTAGAAAGTATAAAAATTATGAAACACAACTTTTAATAACCTTCTTTTAATGCATATCGTTACATCACACAAAGCAGTAGCATAACTACAGGGTCAGTCTAGGGTGGAGGAAGACCAATGATGTTGCTGGAAGAGTTAGACTCTCGCTACAATAGTAATTTGTAATTTGGAATAGTAGTCCTCTGAAGATAAATTGAAGCAATATACATGGCTATTTATTCCAAAACGGGGGTTCGGGGTAAACCCCAAGAAAATTTTTGAAAAATTACCTCTCTAAAGCCACATTTCAAGTGATTCTAGGCATTACTTCTTCCAACATAACACTTCAACATACGATATGGGTCAATGAAAATTTTATCTAGTTCTTGTCAATGTGAGATCGGACATTACTTGAAGCTTCCACTTTTCTATACTTGATCCCTCACTCCTCCTGATTGGGGAACCGTAGAGTACCATAGGATACTTGAAAATTTATTTCCAAAAATTTGAGGTGTAAATGAAAATGAAATGAAAATATGCTTTATTAGGCGGAGTTGGAACTAATTAGATGTACTCCTTGAAAAAGTTTTTAAAATAACAATACATACAAAACAACATAAAACGATTCCTGATATCTACTTTGTCTCTTGCCAAAAATTGTCTCACAATGGCCTTAATAAATTCCATTTTTTTTGTCTGGGGGGATGATATCCCCCTGATTCCTTCCAATAGTTACACCACTGCACAAACTGTTAATGAAAAATGAAATTCACAAGAAAAATTACGTATATTATTCGCAATTGAAAAATTATTTTTTTATCAGGCAAAATCTCCCAACAATTTTTTGAGGATCCAGGATCTAGGCTCTAGGGTGATTATCTGAGTGAATGTTAAGTAGTGCTAATAAAACAAGTCTGCTTTTTCTGACATGGTAGTCCTCAGCCATGTATTGATAAGCTGCAGAATCCAGAAAAACCTTTCACAACTGGTATCATTTTTAGACCAAGTAGGCCTACTGAAGTACACAATAATTTGCAATAGAGAATCAATAATTGGGATGGACCTGCCAATTAAAAGAAAATCACTCACTTCAGGACAATGTAGGCTGATGACTCCATCAAAGTAGCAAGTAAATAATAATAATAATATCGTGTGACCTGGCTGGCTCAGGTCTGGTGTCAGAGTTATCAGGTCGCACCTGAATAAGTTCAGGGCCTCTGACGTGACTTAACGACTGTTTTTAGGCAGCCGGGACCGACAGCTTAACGTAGCTACATTTTGCAAGTTGTTGAGGAATGTTGTTCTAACATTAGTAGAGATCAGTTTAGAAATTCAAGCCATAAATATTTTACTTGGACCTTGTACTTAAGAAAATTGTTTAAAATTTTACTATATACTAAATAGAAGAATGTTCATCAATTCATAGCTAGTTCTAGCCAACTTGACCAGGGATAGTCCTAGAAGAGTATAAAATTGTTTTTTTTTTTTGCATGGAAGAGGCAAGGTCGAAGCCAAGGCCAGATCCCGAATCATTAGTGATGATTTGAGCACTAGGTAGAATTTATGTTTACTCATGAAGTGGGTTGAAATATACGGATTCATGTCTAGAAACGCTCAAAATCTGGTTTCAGAGAGTTTATTTTCCAATTTTTCCCAGGGGAGGATTCCCGGACCCCCTTGAGTCACAAATTTCGTCTAATTGTAAGAGGAGAGCTTTGAGACATGGGATATTGGCCTACTGTGAAGGTAGACTATAGAGTTTGCCTGCCACAATCAAGGGCAGGCTTATCGGAACCTTTCACATATCACTGAATACAAATTTGCTTCATTTCTCATTTGTAAATACATTCACATGATAATTTACGGCTATAATATTATTTCGATAATAGCATTAAAATTCATCAAGTAACACCTTTTTCAGAATGAATTTCAGTTGTGGATATTGGAATGAAGTCTAAGATAGTATCTGATCCACCTCAGATACACACATATCCGCACCGCGCCCGCACAGTGCCACGGCCGTGTGTAGGCCATTGCACGGCCTGTGATTTGAACAAGGTAATTGAACCTGCTAGTCTCCACTACTCCGCACCGTAGCTGCAACTTCATCACCACACCGAGTCCAACTAGTTCAGACTACTTTTTGATGGGCACGGTGCGGTGTTGGTGACGATTACCTTTTTCTAGCCTGTTTCTAATCTCTTTCTACATGGATATAGGGAAGTTGATTGAATCAGTGGTAACTTTCCTGTGCTGTATGATCGATCAATCACATTGGAAGTACAGTAATAGTGATGATAAGGACCACAGTGGCGGATCTATGGGTTGGTGGGGGGGCTATGTGCCTTAACAAACTGTTGACTGTTGAACACACCAAATTTAGCCATAATTCAACCAAAATTTTCTAATAAACTTTAAATTAAAATCGATTTTATTGCTGATACGGTTCAAAGCACTATTCAATTCAATTAACACACCAAAAATGTACACAAAAAATAAATGAAAATAACAAACAGATAATAACAAATAAGTGGCTTCATTGTGGTGTGTGCAGGAAAACGAAACTTATCCAACTATGGCAAAGCCATGTATTAGGATAAGTGAAATAGGAGATGAAAAAGGAAGGGGAGTTTGAAAAAAGAGAAAGAAATTGTTATGAGGAAGCAATTTTAATTTCAACTATTTTGTTATTTATTATTATATTAATTCAATTCTCATTATGAAAAGTCAGTTTTAGATAAAAATAAAACTTCACCATTTAAGTGTTGTTTTTCAAATTTTCCATCACCCCAAATATCATTTTCCATCCACTCTTTCTTAATTGTTTTTATTTTCCTAATATTTGATGTTGAATTGAGTTTAATACTTCCGATTATTATTTCAATAAATTTAATAGAATTAAATCAATTACAAATTTCAAGATTTTTAATCTCATTAATTATTACCTACAGACTTTAACATGAATGAATAAATGGAGTAATCGAATGATCTAAGTGATTAGGAGAATAGTTAGCTATAACATTTAAATTGCAATTAAAAAGTACATCATGTTTCTCTTTTAAATGTATTAGTAAAGAAATATGACCAGTCCACAAACTGTACAAACTACACAAAATGATAGTAAAACTCCACAAAAATGACCTATTGCAATCGCTTCAAAGTGCATACTGAACTGAACAGTATGCATCATGGCCGATACATGGTAGTGTGTTGGATATGTGTGGTTTGGCATCACCTTCACCGACACTTGGCCAACATACGGTGCGCTTGCGGTGCGGGCGCGGTGCGGATATGTGTGTCTCTAGCTTAAGGCTTCTCTTAGGTGTGTGTATGCATATGAGTATTCATATGACTTGATCGACTGAACCTTTTGGTACAAACTGTACACTGATGAGGCTTCTCATGAGTGTGTGAGCTCATATGATAATTCAAACCAGTTGAACTGAAATACCTTCTAGTACAAACTGTACACTGATAAAAACTTCTCTTTGGTGTGTGTACGCATATGAGTATTCATACTACTTGATTGAGTGAACCTTTTGGTACAAACCATACACTGATAAGGCTTCTCTTTGGTGTGTGTACGCATATGAGTATTCATACTACTTGATCGACTGAACCTTTTGGTACAAACTGTACACTGATGAGGCTTCTCATGAGTGTGTGTGCTCATATGATAATTCAAACCAGTTGAACTGAAATACCTTCTAGTACAAACTGTACACTGATAAGGCTTCTCTTTGGTGTGTGTACGCATATGAGTATTCATACTACTTGATTGAGTGAACCTTTTGGTACAAACCATACACTGATAAGGCTTCTCTTTGGTGTGTGTTCTCATATGATCACTCAAATCATTTGAATAAGAGAACCTTTTAGTACAAACTGTACACTGATAAGGCTTCTCTTGAGTGTGTGTGCGCATATGACTATTTAAATTACCATTATTAGAGAAACTTTTTTTGCAAACTGTACACTGATAAGGCTTCTCTTGAGTGTGTGTGCGCATATGACTATTTAAATTACCATTCTGAGAGAAACTTTTGTTGCAAACTGTACACTGATAAGGCTTCTCTTTGGTGTGTGTACGCATATGAATGTTCAAAAAATCTGATCTAGAGAACCTTTTAGTACAAACTGTACACTGATAAGGCTTCTCTTTGGTGTGTGTTCTCATATGATCACTCAAATCATTTGAATAAGAGAACCTTTCAGTACAAACTGTACACTGATGAGGCTTCTCATGAGTGTGTGTGCTCATATGATAATTCAAACCAGTTGAACTGAAATACTTTCTAGTACAAACTGTACACTGATAAGGCTTCTCTTTGGTGTGTGTACGCATATGAGTATTCATACTACTTGATTGAGTGAACCTTTTGGTACAAACCATACACTGATAAGGCTTCTCTTTGGTGTGTGTTCTCATATGATCACTCAAATCATTTGAATAAGAGAACCTTTCAGTACAAACTGTACACTGATAAGGCTTCTCTTGAGTATGTATGCGCATATGACTATTTAAATTACCATTATTAGAGAAACTTTTTTTGCAAACTGTACACTGATAAGGCTTCTCTTTGGTGTGTGTACGCATATGTTTGTTCAAATTACTACAAAAAGAGAACCTTTTAGTACAAACTGTACACTGATAAGTCTTCTCTTGAGTGTGTGTGCACATATGGATTTTCAATTTATAAGAGGTCTTGAGCACCTTTGTACAAATTGAGCAAGTGAATGTTTTTTGTTTCTTTTCCAATATTTTATGTTTAATTTGATGATAATTTCTGCTTAAACCATCTGAACTGTAGTCATCCTCACTTTCTGATACACTACTCTCCTCCATGCCAATTCGGTTATTGGAGAAGTTACTATCCTGCATCACATCATCACTTTCACTGGCAGATTCTTCACTTTCACTACTCTGTCGGCTGTTATCTGTAAAAAATAATGAGCTGCAATCTTGCTGTTGTTTCAAAAACCCTTCAATTTGTTCATCATACACAAGAAATTATAATTATGCAGAGGAACAAGCCAACTCTTCTTGAGTTACCATTAACTATCCATCATATTTCTATAGAGTGCCAAAAGCCTAGTGAGTTTAGCTCTGGCTTGCTAACCTGAAGTTCCAAAGTTCAATCCCCATCTGACCAAAAGATTTTTCCAGAGGACACTCCTGTGTTTCGGAGATCACATCAAACCAATCGGTCCCAGCTGCCTAAAAAACAGTCATTATGTCATGACAGAGGCCCTGATCTTGTTCTTGTATGTCCTGATAATGGTGAAACCAGTCCTGAGCCAGCCAGATCACACAATACTTAAATAAATAAATGAATAAACTTTATTCCTGCACAAAAAATAAAATATATTACAGAATATAAAACAAGATAAATGACATGCTGGCACTAAAAGAACAAATATTCAATACAAACAAACCAAAGTAAAGAACACTTCAAACATAATAATAATAATAATAATAAATAATAATAATAATAATAATGATAATATATTTTTTTTATTAATTCAAAATCTCAAATTACAATAAAATTGATATATTTTGCAATTCCTATATCATTAATTCATTTCATAATCATTAATAAAGTGATATATTATTGGAAGATTTCCATTTTGATTTTACAGTGGCTACCCCATGAAGTTAAATTTAGCTTATATTGGGGTGTTGTTAATTAGATTGTTTAATCTATTTAATGTTAATGTTATGTGATGATTGATATATTTTATTGTTTTGTTTTCAATATGTAAGTAGATTGTGTTAATATTTAAATTTGTCTGGTCTATTGGTTTGAGATATAATAGTTTTTTATTTCTCTTTTTATTTCAGTGTATGTATTTAAGTTTCTTAGGTGATATGGAATGCTGTTTAGAGTGTGTGGTATGAAATATTCCGGAACTGCTTTTCCTATTTCTGTGTAGTATCCTGGTATTATGTATTGTATATTTCTGGTGTTATATCTGTTTTCATTTGTCCGTCTGTATTTGTCTTCAAAATAGTGTCTTAGCAATATTGTATATTTGAATAAGTTTCTAAAATTGAGTATATTCAATGTGTTTGTATCTATTCCATGGAAAAAATTTCTTCTTATTCTGTTTATTAGTTGTGCTATTGGATTTGATATATAGTTTGGTGCATGGCCATAAACTGTTATTCCATATCTTATTTGTGACTCAACTAGACTGAAGTACACAGCTTGTTTCGTTTTTGGTGGTGGGGTTTTTCTTGGTTGATAGCATCTATGTGCTATACTTCTCAGCTTTTTTGTCAGCATTTGGGAGTGTGTGTGCCATTTCATATTTGAATCCAAGTGCATCCCCAGATATTTCACTGTGTTTGAGTGTTTTATTTTTTTGCAATTGCATGTATTGGGTGAAATGAAACTTTTGTAATTGTGATTAACTATTCTATTATTTGGATCAAGGATGTTTATATTTTGTTTTGGGTTATGGAAGACAATTGTATTGGTTTTTGAGCTGTTTATATGGATGTAATTATTATGAAAATATTTTGTTATTGTATTCAAATCTTTTTGCACATTTTCGGCTGCTACTGATAAGATTTTGTTTAAATATAGTATTACGGTATCATCTGCATAGTTATATACTTTTCCTTTGAAATCACAGTGTTTCAGATCACTGATATATAGATTGAAGAGCAATGGTGATAAAGGTGATCCCTGAATTACACCAAATTTCTGAGGCTTTGGGTTACTATTACTATTTCCAATTCTAACTATTATTTTCCTGTCTGCAAAATAGTTCTAGATGATTTCCAAATCCATTCCTGATAATCCCAAATTACCCAGTTTTTTAATGAAGATTTTGTGTTGAATCGTATCAAATGCTTTGCTCAGATCTAATAATACTGCAAAGGTTGTGTTTCTCTTATCTATATCTTTGTTAATTGCATAGGAAACTTTCTTAAGTAATAGGGTTGTTGATTTTCCAGGTACAAAGCCATATTGGTTTCCATTTAATAAATCATTTTGCATGGAGTAATTCATCAGTTCTTCATTAATTATGAATTCTAATAATTTCATTATAATCGATATTGCAACTATTGGTCTATAATTTTGAATATCTTTTTTCAGACCATGTTTATAAATTGGTTTGAGAAGTGTTTTCTTCATTTTTGTTGGAATTTTCGCTGTTTTTATTATTGTATTATATAAGTGTAATAAATTTTTTTCTAAATTTTCAAAGTTGTCTTTTATATGTTTTGGTTTGATGTTGTCAATTCCAGGTGAAGATGTTGTATTTAGCTTGTTCACTATTCTCTTTAATGTATTTATTTCTATTGTCTTTATTATTGTGCTCGGTTCCTTTCTTATATTGTGTTCATTCGTTTCTATCAATGGTATGTAAAGTTCATTTTCTGATATGCTTTTATTCATTTCTTCTATTTTGGTTTTAAAATGTTTATTGAAATCCTCACATAGCTCACTTATTTCATCTTCTTTTTCCACTTTGAAATTTTCCATTATGACTTTTTGTATTGATTTCTTTTTCACATTTATCATCTCATTGATTGTATTCCATGTCTTTTTAGCATCTCCCATATGTAAGCTTATTCTATTGTAGTAGTATTTACGCTTCTCTCTCCGTATTATATTAGTTAGGTCATTTCTCTGTTTTTTATATTCATTCTTCAGTAGGTTATTATCAGGTTGTCTTCTCAGCCTATTCCATAGTCTATCTTTTAAATTTATGTTGTTTTTAATGTTCTCTGTGATCCAAGGTTGGTTTTGTTTGTATCTTTTTTTGCAGACTGTTATTGTTGCTTTTTCATAAATTTTATTGAATTTTTCGACTATTGAATCATAGATTTGTGTTGGATTATTTGAATTTAAGTGGTCATTCCAATTTGTATTCCTAATCATATTCCTTACTATTCTATCAGAGATTATGCTTGTTTTTCCTCAATAATTTTCTTCTCTTTGGAACTTTGCACATTGAATCCAACCATGTAGTGATCTGCTATTTTTGTTTTGATTATTAGTGTTTTTATTTGGTTTGGATTTATTCTTGAGTTAATGTGGTTTATACATGTCGATGTTATGTGATCATCATATAATTCTTCTCTTGTTGGTTCTTTTATGCCCATTTGTAGTCCAGTTGTGTATAGTATGCTTAGGTAATTTTGTGCTTGTATAGTCATATTTTCCTCCAAGATGTCTATATTCATATCTCCCAGTATTATTAGATTTTTATTATCTTTCCATGGTTGAGTGTTCAGCCATTCTTCTAATTGTGTGTTGAATTGATTTATACTGTTTGATGGTGGTCTGTATGTTGTTATGATCAGGTAGTTAATGTCATTTATAGATATTTCCAAAATTATTGCTTCACTGGCTGTGAAGTTGTTGGGTATTATATTAACATTCAGTTCCTTTCTATGATATATCAGTATACCACCACCCTTTCTTACCTCTCTACTGTAGTTTATGTTGTCGAATTCTGGGATATTATATAAATCCAGTGGCGCACCCGGGGGGGGGGGGGGCTTAGGGGGCTTAAGCCCCCCCCCCCCCCCCCCCCAAGAACCCGAGCTCCTTAAAAAATTGTTAATAATTTTCAAGAAAATTTACTATAGAGTATGTGCTGCAGGCTGATTAGTGTTGGCACATGTCATTTATTCACACTTTTTAAGTAGAATAATGTTCATAATAAGTGGCTTGACATGAGGGGGTTTGGGGCTCAAGCCTTGCCCTCAGGTCCTGAAATCCTTATCAAAATGTTGATAATTTTCAAGCGAATTGACTGTGTAATATGGACTCTAGGCTGTACATTTAAAACTTGTTTAAATCAGATGACAATTAACAATATCGATATACTATTAACAGGAATACTATGAGTGACTACCAGCATAGGTGGAAATAGAGTTTGTAGTCTTGCAGAATTAAATTTGACTAGGTGGCTGGATAAAGATAATAAAAATAATATCAATATGGCATTCATTTAACCAATAAGTACAGGACCTCTAGCCTCTAGAACCTCCTAAACCTGTAATACATTTAACGGTATTAATGTAATTCCTTTCGGAAGGTGGAGCCGAGATAATTCTGAGACCTGTGCGTGGGCCTACAGTTTTTGGTGAGTTCTGAATCATCGGCAAGTGATTTTATAGCTAAGAACCCTTTTTTTTGGTGGCTGATCCATTCTGTCACCCTCACCTTAGGAATTTGCAGCTTGCCTTATGTGACTGAACAGGTACGGTTCCTGTTACGGCTCGCGGCTAACAATTTCCTAAAAAAGGTTTACAGGTTTTTGCGAAAAAATTTCAATAAGATTGCATATTCCTTATTCTTATTCTTTATTCCTTCGAAAACGCTTCAATACAGAAATAAATATAGCAGAAGAGTGAAGCTATCTTTTTCAATAAGAGATGAATAAATTAGTACTCATTCCGAAAACTCTAGGCTTCTAGAGTGCTCATTTAGGTGGTAAATTGAATACATTTGATGAGAAATGAACTGAAAACCCAGATGAAACATTAACTACCGTGATTATTGAGTAATCCTATGAAATACACAAAAAAGGCCAAAAGAAGGCATTTTTAATATTGAAATGTATGAGCTTGGCTATTAATTGTGAATAAAGCACCCAGAGCTTACAAAACCATAATTTAAATTTGATAAAAATACAGAAGAATAGCAAGTGGAAAGCATATGTGCAAAATCAGTATGCTTTGATTCAATGAAACTCTATAAACTTTGGGACCGTTCTTGACTATTGAGTACATTCATATTTCATTTCAAAAAATGATTTGGCAAGTTTTGAAGGAGAAATTGAACAAAATTTTTGGTTCGTTGGCAATTGAATTGGTTAACCATTAGGATGACGTAAAATAACGTGTTTTTATGATCATTTTGTGAATTTTTGTAAAATATCCCAACAATTTAAAGATTTCGTCATCTCGATTCGCTTTAAGACTGGAATTTTTCGTTCTTTTATTACCAACGCAAAAGTCTCAGAATGGTGTAGACATAAACATTTATAATAGTAGATGTAGCACGTTTCAGATAATTTTACATTGACAATTTAATTCACACAATCTATATGAAGACCTTAGTCATTTCTGAATGGATGCTGGAATCTTTCGCCCTCTTTATTTCTGTAACAAAGCGTTCCGGACCTACATTGATTCTAATTTTTTACCCTCATGAGAAGTTGATTAAGCAGTCTGGCAGAATCATTTTGAATTCCTGAAACACTGTACAAAAAATACTCATGATGGACACATTTTGTTTCCCCATAGCTACTCTAATACTAATACTCTTTAAAAAGTCAAGTAATGAATCCCCGCCCCCTCAATAAACGGGCAACAATCTTGCAAAAAGTCGTCTGAAAAATCCCAATTCACCCCCCCCCCCCCTCCTCACCAAAATTTTCTCTGGTAGGACGGGTAAGCCCCCCCCCAAACCAAAAGTCTGGGTGCGCCCCTGTATAAATCTATCTCATTTTCTTTTGTATTAGTAGCTTTATTCTGTTAAATATTTTTTCCAAGGTTGCCATTAGGGTATTCCAGTGTTTTTATACTTCTGATATTCAGCATGATGCACTGAAAATTGTTTTCTTCTATTGGAGAATTTTCAAAATCTTGTATTGTATTATAGGTTATTGTTTGTATCTGTTCTATATTAAAGTCTTCCATTTCTACAAATAAGATTCTAGATTTTAGTACTAATATTTTGTTCAATGATTTGTATGTAGATTATGCAATATAATTATGAGTAATTTGAGTTTATTTGTGGTTTGTCTTTAATTTTTGTAATTGGCATTTGTGTGTGTCAGTGTGAATCACTTATATATTACCTGAGTGGAATTTTATCATTTTTTACATTATTTTCTGAGTATGGTGTGAGTGTATTGATGAGTTAGGGAGATAGGGTTTATTTTTTATTTTGAATTAGGCTAGTAAATGGGGTTTTTGGGAGTCAATTTATCTCCACCACTTTGCAAAGCACACTCCTCTTTTGAGCAATCTGTTAGTTGAGTTAGTCTACTTGTGGAAGTATCATTAATCTATTCCTGTTCTCAATCCAATATGGGATGATTTAGTAACACTGTTGCCCACATGTTCTCTCACTGTCATTTGTCTCTTATTATTATTATTATTATTATTATTATTATCATACTCGTAAGCTGAAGTTATTCCGGTTGTTGTATCTGCAAATGGACTGATATCAAAAGAATGGCTGTATGCAAAAGAAAGGCTAGCTCTGAAAAACTGGCACCTTAGAACTATGCCAAAAGCTGCAGTGCTTAGTACAGCAAATATTGTACAAAAATTTCTCTCACTATAATATAGCAGGGTAAGAGGGACCCTCATAGACCTGTCTCTACTTTGCGATGCAGCTTTGTAGCCTTGGGATCAATATCCCCGGCTGCAAAGTGAAAAATTCAAAAAACAAAAGTGGAATAATAATAATAATAATAATAGAAGAATAAAAAACTAGTTATAATGAATTAAAATATGTGTATATATATATATTTAATGTGAAAATAAATTCAATCAATCATGCCGTTTGCAGAAATAATACTGCATATATACAAATAATTTCATAATGAAATTCTGTTCACATTATTTAAATTGCTGTAGACAAAGGAGCATCACGTTTTTTTCGAACAGCATGTTTTAGGGGAATGGTTAGAGGTTCAAATCAAGTAATATGAATTTTGGGAAACAGACATTTTTGGAATGAACCATACTGAACTTGTAGAGGGGCAAGAGATGCGTGAGAAATGTCACTTAATTATACTTGAATTAGCATTCAGTATTTCACATGACTCTGTAACCACATATCACCAATTTTTTGCCTGTGAAAGAAAGCATTTCAACTGAATTTTTTCCGTTCTACCATTATGACTATTTTGTTATGCAGCAATGAGGAAGTCACACAGAAAACTCTCAATATCTATGATTTATCTATTTGGAAGAAATGGGGCATTGAAAATGGAGATAAAATGAGCATCATAAATATTTACATCAATTATTGTACATTATTATTCAATTTAAAGAAGTACTCACCGTCCTCCTCTGTTCCTTGATCTGTGTCTCCTTGTTTTTCTCTGTTAGCTGATGTGGTGGCACTTGATGGCTTCTGAAAATAACCACAAATGAAAATACAAAAATCAACCTTAAATCTACAACTTTGGATATTTCTGCTGATTTTCTAGGAAACCATTACAATTAATTATCAATTTTCATAGGTGCAATCTTCAACTTTACATTCACATCTATTTAACTATCAATATTTAAATCGAATATGAGTTCATTCTTCACTTAATACACACCTCGTCAGAGAGCAATAAAAACTTTGAGCATGGTAGTTAAATCTGAAAAATAGAGGCGAGATAAAATTAAAGTGAAATTTGCTAGTGACATATTTTTTCAAAATGGAGTTTTGAAACAATATTTAAAAATCTACTAACAAGCCATAACAGATGTTCTTCATGTCAATCAATTGTATATCTTATAGCATGGTTATATTATTATTAAAAATAGAATTTTTACCTTATTATGCCAGAATCTATTTATCTGTGATGTTTTCCCATGATGCAATACTTTATGTACAACCCAATATCAAAACTGATGCTGTATTTTTATTGAGATTATGATTTTTAATCACTTATACTGTAGATACAGGAGGGATGCATTTCATTTCTAAAGAGAAGCTTCATCAGCCTCTGACTTTGGCCTCTTCATCAGACTAATAAGCTTCTCTTTAGAAGTGAAATGCACCCCTCCAGTATCTCCAGTATAAGTGAGAAAAGTCTTAATTTGAATAGAAATACAGTTTCAGTTTTACATTAAATATTAAATTTGTTTATCTTTTAAATTCAATATTGTGTGGAATTTCCAATCTATATAAACAAAATTAGAGTTTTGTCTGTACATTTATCAGAATTATATATTTTTTGGTTATTTTTACGTTTTATACATTAAATGAGCCGAAAATAGTCTTATCTCACTTTCTGTCTGTCTGTCACGGCCCCAAAGGCATTTTACGCGGCCTTCTCCTCAAAAACGAGAGCATCGATCGGGATTTTAGTTACTGAACAGTATTGAACACTTTATTGACAATGTCTTTAGCTATAAAAAACTTAATTAACTTTTTTTTAACAGAGTAATAAACGTTTAAAAACCAAGTATTGTGCGATTTTGGATAAATTTTACGCGGCTTTCTCCTGAAAAACGAGAGCATCGATCGGGATTAAAGTTATTTATCAGTATTGAAAACCTCTTTGACAATGTCTTTAGCTATAAAAAACTAAATAAACTTTTTTTTAACAGAATAATAAACGTTTAAAAATCAAGTATTGTGCGATTTTGGATACATTTCTTCTAAGTTTTATTACCACATAAGAACAAATCACGTAATTTATCAATCAGCTTTTCTCAAATATAATCTGAATGGTGGGCCCTTCGCGGCGTTATTTACGCTGTCTGCAGACTTGTGCAGTCGGAGCATTGCAGTCTTTTAGGAAACATATGACTGGTGAATCAAAGCTCATCTTATGTTTTATCAATCAATTATTTCTTTGTTGAAAAAAAAACTTTCAATTTCAATTTATCAAAACAAAAATTAACATTTAAGGAAGGTGCGGTTTGTGCTAGGCTCTTGGGAATTCGCCAGGTAGCACTAATATTATTACCACATAAGAACAAATCACGTAATTTATGATGATATATCAATCAGCTGTTCTCAAATATTCTCTCTGATAACTATTACTGAATTGTTTACGTTCTAAGTTGTTTACTAAGCTGCTAACAACTTCATGATCGTTGCTATCAAAAAAGCCGAAACATATTTTAGTCTTATTTCTAAACATAATCCGTACGAAGGATGGGTAGCTGCTATTCTTATACAAAACTGTACCTTTATATCTTATTAACTACTATAGAAATTGACTTACAGGTTCTTCAACTGTAGTCAAATCTGTACCTTCATATCTTATTAACTACTATAGAAATTGACTTACAGGTTCTTCAACTGTAGTCAAATCTGTACCTTCATATCTTATTAACTACTATAGAAATTGACTTACAGGTTCTTCAACTGTATTCAAATCTGTACCTTCATATCTTATTAACTACTATAGAAATTGACTTACAGGTTCTTCAACTGTATTCAAATCTGTACCTTTATATCTTATTAACTACTATTAAAATTGACTTACAGGTTCCTCAACTGTAGTCAACTGATAGCCCAGATCACTTAAACGATGTAGTCTTACAATTGGCAAACGAACAACTTCTGAAAAAGAAAAATCATTTAAAACACCTGGCTTAATAAAAATGTAGACATATAATATATGTTTTATTATTTGTGTTAAAATAGCAGTAGTTCTGTTGAGACGCATTTCAAATGCAATCTTATAATAATAAGTTGCTGTGAAATTGAATTCTCCTATTGCCTATTTGCTGGTTAAATATTGGGAATTATATCTGTCACCCCTCGTTTGCGTAGTACACTCTTTGGACTAAAAAATAACGTTGAGGTCTAAAGAGTCACCTACACTCGAAATCGGCTATGTAATATAAATAAAGGAAAAAAATATTTATTACAGACGCAAATGAGGACATCAGATGTATTACAAACGTCAAAAACTAAATTAATATATATTATTACATTATTAATAATGTATAATGTAGCGGATATGAAATTGCAGTGAATGAAGAGGAAGACAGTGGTTCTTGGCGTTATCTGCTATGTAAATGTTTACTTTTGAGCTATTAATTACTCAGTTTTTGGCTTGTTTATATTGTTTACTTGGTAATTAGTAGAATGTTCTCGTTGTTTGATTAGACATTAATAGAATGTTATCGAATATTGTGGAAGGTGCTAGTTTCGTGATTTATTTGTTTAGAAGTTGACAGAAAAATCCAGAGATATCTCAATTATGAAATTTTATATAAATAGAGGAAGTCTCTTGTAAATCAGTTCAGTCTTGTCTGTAATTCGTCATGGTAAACAAGTGTGACAGTTGAGTAGTTCAGTTATTGTTCTACGTTGATAAGTGGCAGTAGTGACAGTTCGCGTTAATACAGACAGTACAATCCCGTTGGCGCTTTTACAAACCATCTAAGGAACTTTAATTGTCTGTAGTGATAATTCTCTTATCTCTTACTTGTGCTACATGAGTTAATGGTTCTTCCTCGATGTTTCTTTTCGAATATTATTGGACAGTTTATTGTAAAGTTATTATTTAATATTAGATCGGCCTTTTGACATTTAGTGATTGATTTTTTTGTACAGTTTATTGAAAACTCATTATCAGTTGAACAATATCGTGTTATCTGTTTCCGATTGCTTATTTTTGTGTAAGAAATTACTGAACAGTGTGAGTTGAGAATTATTTGTGTAAATAAAGTGCGAGTGATAAATTTAAGTGTTGCCAGCGTTATTTTAGACATAGAATCCGTAACAATAATATACCATACAGTATATATTACATACTACACAATTCATATTCTGAACAGGAAAATATAGAATAAATAACATTCAAGTTATATGCATTCCCGGTTTAGAGTGAATTTGAAAAAATCTACATAGGTCATAGGCCATACATAGGCCTATATACATATCTCTTACATCAGCATATAGATAGATAGATAAATTGTCTTTATTAAGGGCAGAGTTAGGACTCAAGGCCCTTTCTTCCATTCAAACCATATATTTCATTACCCATTACATTATAACCCATATATTTATGTATGTTACTTTTAATTGCTCTAATTAATCTTTAAACCGAGCTTCCCAGCATTCCTTTCTATCTCAAAACAAAACGAAGAATCTCCCAGTAATATTTTAAATTGTTTAATAATCATTATTTTTAATTATTTAATAATTATCATTTCAAATTATTTAATAATTATTATTTTATAATTAATTTCCTGGATACAGGCATCTCATAATCTTCTTGAATAATCCCATAATAATATTTATTAGTATGGCGAAGCTTCTTTTCAGAAGAGAAATGCATCCCTCTAGCATCTCCAATATAAGTGAGTAAAGACAATATATTAAATTGAAATACAGTGTCAGTTGTGATATTAGATCATATTTATGCTAAGCGACATTCACTACACAGATTTCAAACTGTAGCATTTTTTTCTTTCAAAATGTAAGCTAATCATTTATTCATTTGGGCATTTTAATCAGAAACAGAATTTATTAATTTTGAATTCATTTTATCCAGTTCATTCTTTCCTTGACCAATCAAGTCTACTGAATCAGTATGGTAGAGTGATACATCTGTTTGAAAGTAGTGAATGAATGAATTCAGGGATAAAAACAGTATCAGAATTATTTACATCAACCATTGTACATTATTATTTAATTTGGAGAAGTGCTCACCTTCCTCCTCTGTTCTTTGATATGTGTCTAGTCTTTGTTCTCTATCAGCTGATGTGGTAGCACTAGGCGGTTCCTGAAAATCATCACAAATCATACTTAAACCCATTCTTGAACTAAATTTATCTAGCTGAAAAAAGCAAACAACCAAGATTTCCGTAAAGTTTTTATTCTTAGAGAAGCTCTAATTTATAGGAATACATGGAAAACGCTATTTTGACTTTTAATACGTACAAAATGTCGAAACTAGCATTTTTAAACAATAATTTATGTGAATTGCTACAAGTAACACACATTAATTTGCTGTTTTTGAGCTAAGCTATCGCTTTATATCTATCTGCTAACAATAACCTACAGTTTACGCCACCAAATTAGGAGCTCTGAGCTCTGAAACAATGTGGTGTTGCCAGATGATTTATTGATTGATTGTTTTTATTGATGACTGTTGCCAGGCTTAAGCCTATTGCAACACATATAAAACAAAAGCACATTACAATCATTGTGACAAGGAACATAAGAATTAGTATTATAATGAAGAGAAGAAGAAAAAATATAATCATTAAAAGAAGAAAGAAAAAGTTGAATGTTTTTGGTTTTTAGATAAGTTTTTTTTTGTAGATTACGTCTTGGAGACTCCAGTTAAGGAGTATAAGACAAGTCAGATCAACAATATTATACACTAGATACCATAATTACTTCAATAAGTTGAGGTGAGGCTTTATTTTGATGTGAACTATACTATGTGTTTAGCTATACTATCAAGTTAATTACTAACATATAGAAAGCATCAAGCAAAGCATAAAATAAACGAAAACAATTTAGATCAGAATGAATCATTTGAAAAATCAAAATAATGAAATGAAATGTCCACGTAATTCGATTGATGCAAAACGGTTATGCATAAAACTAACCCCAATGATGCAGGTGACAGATTTTACATGTACATGTCATAACACAAAAAAAACAGCTTGAATTCAAGTGTCATCATCCAGCAGGTGCACATATAACAGGGATTTAAATCTTTGAAAGGAAGCAGCAAATATTATATTTCTTGGCAATTCATTCCACAGCCATGAACCCACAACCAAAAATGATGAATTGAACATCTCTGTTCTGTGCTGCGGTATTTGCAGAGCATAAATGTGGGAACATATCGCTCTAGAATGAACCGCAGTGAACAATATGTGGATCTGCTTCTTAGGTAACTTGGGCTAGAGCTCTGCACAACTATTTTATGTATCATAAAAAGAATAAAATATTCCCTTCTCTGCTTCAACTTCAGCCATCTCAATCGACAAAAGAAAGGCATGATGCGGTCATCTCTGCGGGCATCGAATATAAAACGAATGGCATAGTTCGAGGCCCTTTGCGGCTTGAGGATGAGACTTTCAGACAAGTCATTGTAAACAATAGAGCAGTAATCAAATATAGGAATTATCAATGCACGGATCAGCATTATTCGGAAAGATTGTGCTAGGAAGCATCTGAGTCTTT
This sequence comes from Conomelus anceps, assembly GCA_948455865.1. Taxonomy (NCBI): domain Eukaryota; kingdom Metazoa; phylum Arthropoda; class Insecta; order Hemiptera; family Delphacidae; genus Conomelus; species Conomelus anceps. The sequence goes on from OX418220.1 coordinate 1,223,920, forward strand.
TCAACTGGTGCATGGAAGCAAACACTCTCTTAGTAATGGTCTCCACCAGTGCATTCCAGCTCAGAAATTTTCAACTTTGATTAGAAGAATTGATGGAGAAAAATGTCTCATGGCAATATATAGCATTTGTATACGTTAGTAATTTCCAATCAATAATTTTCAATCAGTTCTGGTGTGTATTTTTCTTTTATTGTGTATATTACTATAATATGTATCTGAATTTATAACTATAGTAAGTTAACTTAATTTTTCTATTTATTGAATATATTACTACTGAATTTATCTCTTGGAATTGCACTTGTATGGTACTTGGACAGATGAGGACCGCTCTCGCTCATAGACTGACAGTCTTTGCGGGTTCATTTATTCTGTAATATGTGATGTACTGTACTTGTGTTTTATTGTGAATAAATACATTTTGATTGATTGATTGAATATAAGAAACATCGAAAAAAGATTTGACTAAAAACCTGCCTACATGTTGTCATGTGGCAAAGCCGTGACGGGAAGAAAATTATAATTAATTCATTCAATTAATTATTTTCGGGGTAGTTGACAAAGTGGAGAGGAGCAGCCACCGGTCAGGGTACAGAACGTAGATAACAATCTACACCGGTGGAGTGCTCTCTACTGCGTCGACCAGTTCCTCACTCGTTTTGGGGGAACAGCTCTCTGACAAGGCAGTCAGAGAGAAGTCTTCTTCAAGCCCTCGAACTGGTCGGTTGTAGTGTAGCAGGAGTTTAACTGCAGTCAATTTTCACTTTGTGAAAATTGAAAAACAGTGCCGGTTGTGTGAACTTGTGCGCGAAGTGAACGTGTGCCAGTTCGGTCAGGATAAAGCGCGAGCTGGTGCTGATCCCTGACATGGTGATCGCGGCGCGGGTCACGAGATTATCGCAATCCATGAGCGCGGGTTTGGGAATTCTTAATTCCCAAATGGTTCGAAGTTTTCGGACATGATCCCAATCCTTTCCTCATTCCCAGTACTCCTAAAATCCCCTATCCTATTCCTTACCGGTTAGCAGAGGCCACTGTACCCCCGCCGATAGCGGCAGTAGGCAAAATAACCTCCGCCAGCACCCATCATCCTCCTAGATCCTCCCTTATACCTCGGTTGTGAGGAGTCGACTTGACTCGGCCCGCGGCTACATCGTGCCGAGGTTAACTCGCTCCACATGGTCGTAACGTCATTTCCTTTATTCCCCGACCGATAGAAGGCTAAGCTATCTCCGCCGCCTCCGCAGCAGAGGTGTATTTGCCAGAGTTTGTCATTCTCCTCCTCTCTCCCCGACTGGGAAAGCTTAAACTATTCCGGCCGACTCTGCGTCAGGCAGGGGTGTATCAATCCCAACCAGTCGATCCTATAATCCTAAGGCAGAGGAACAAAGACCCACGCTCTAAGCAGGCAGGTGATTTGTGCTCCGCTGCTTCCTCATCATCCACCATTCCTTCCCTTAACTGGCCTCTTAAAAAGGCAGGGGAACCAGGAACGGCTGATATTAGCAGGGTCTGGAACTCCGGCCATATCCTAGCAGGGGGTAATAACCTCCGCCCCCTTTGGAAAGTGGCAGAGGTGTACTCTTCCGGCTGGATATCCTCCCCTCTCCTTCACCGAAATTCCTCTTTCCCCACCCGCAGCAGCAGGGGCTACCGCCTCCGCTGGTAAGGGGCAGGATTAGTTGTATTTCGGCCCTTCCCTTCCTATCCCCAAAAACCAACTCCTTTCACCTCCACCCCTTAGTGAAGGAGCAAGCACCGCTCATCGCTAGGTCGCGGCTGGTCCACGCGGCCGCAAATCCTCTAATCCGCGACGCGGAGGTCGGGAAAGTTAAACGGCGCCCAACGACGGTATTTCCAACCGGTGAGGCAACCCCGAGCGCGGCGGAAGCCTCAGAAGGAAACGTCGACCTCGTTGCCTAACCCCGGCCACCCGCCGACTAGAGCTAGTTGGTCCGGATTTTGGCAGTCACGCCAAAATTGAGGTAAAGATTTTGCACGTGATAATGCTCAAGAGAAATGTACAGGTTCATGCCTCACTGAATAATAATGAATGTAATCAAGTTATTGCTAATTCATTGGATTACCTGCTCCTGTATTACGTAGTCTGCCAGCCCCTCTCTCTTAGCAGACAAATAGACACTGTCATCAATGTCGATCTCATCTTTAATGTCTACTGGCACTTCATCAAAGTCACTTGTCTTTTCATCAACCACTTCGGTCTTCACCTGCACAAAAAATAAAAATAAAACCAAGTTGATTATTTTATTGGAATTTATTTTCAGACTGATTGCAAACCAAAAAAGTTTATATCAAACACACAGTTTACGTATGTCCAGTTAAAGTAGCTGGAAAACACAACTCAAGTTAATTACTCACTTAATCTGTAGGCCGAGCCCTTTCAAATCTATGAGATCCATCTTCAGAGGCGTGGGTTTATAGATCATCATGTCAGTTTTTTGGTTAGAAGTTTTGTGGTTTTTTTAAAATGTGATCAAAAAGTTTGTGAGATTTAAAATTTAGTTGTTCATTGAGAATGTTTTGTTTATTGTGTGTGGTGTGTTTGTATATTTCAAATTGTTCCTTTAGATTTTAGATATTTCAAGTTTGTGTCCTTTAGATTTTATATGTAGAATGTGTAGGTTGGTACTGATGTCAGTAAAAGTGTGTCCAGTTTGAATGATATGTCAGGCTGTGTATTAGGGTATCTGTCATTGTTGGTTTTCTGTAGATGTTGAAGCTGTGTTGTTGGTTTGTGTTCTTTGTAATTGAGAGGTCTAGGAAGTTTATTGAACTATACTATGTGTTTAACTATACTATTAAGTTAATTACTAACATATAGAAAGCATCAAGCAAAGCATAAAATAAACGAAAACAATTTAGATCGAATGAATAATTTGAAAAATCAAAATAATGAAATGAAATCTCCACGTAATTGGATTGATGCAAAACGCTTATGCATAAAACTAACCCCAATGATGCAGGTGACAGATTTTACATGTACATGTCATAACACAAAAATACACAAAAAAAACAGCTTGAATTCAAGTGTCATCAAAACGCTTATGCATAAAACTAACCCCAATGATGCAGGTGACAGATTTTACATGTACATGTCATAACACAAAAAAACAGCTTGAATTCAAGTGTCATCATCCAGCAGGTGCACATATAACAGGGATTTAAATCTTTGAAAGGAAGCAGCAAATATTATATTTCTTGGCAATTCATTCCACAGCCGTGAACCCACAACCACAAATGATGAATTGAACATCTCTGTTCTGTGCTGCGGTATTTGCAGAGCATAAATGTGGGAACGTGTCACTCTAGAATGAACCGCAGTGAACAATATGTGGATCTGCTTCTTAGGTAACTTGGGCTAGAGCTCTGCACAATTATTTTATGTATCATGAAAAGAATAAAATATTCCCTTCTCTGCTTCAACTTCAGCCATCTCAATCGACATAAGAAAGGCATGATGCGGTCATCTCTGCGGGCAACGAATATAAAACGAATGGCATAGTTCAAGGCCCTTTGCAGCTTGAGGTTGAGACTTTCAGACAAGTCATTGTAAACAATCGAGCAGCAATCAAATATAGGAATTATCAATGCACGGATCAGCATTATTCGGAAAGATTGTGCTAGGAAGCATCTGAGTCTTTTCAACTGGTGCATGGAAGCAAACACTCTCTTAGTAATAGTCTCCACCAGTGCATTCCAGCTCAGATAATTTCAACTTTGAATAGAAGAATTGATAGAAAAAAATGTCTCATGGTAATATATAGCATTTGTATATGTTAGTAATTTCCAATCAATAATTTTCAATCAGTTCTGGTGTGTATTTTTCTTTTATTGTGTATATTACTATAATATGTATCTGAATTTATAATTCTAGTAGGTTAACTTAATTTTTCTATTTATTGAATATATTACTACTGAATTTATCTCTTGGAATTGCACTTGTATGGTACTTGGACAGATGAGGACCGCTCTCGCTCATAGACTGACAGTCTTTGCAGGTTCATTTATTCTGTAATATGTGATGTACTGCACTTGTGTTTTATTGTGAATAAATACATTTTCATTGATTGATTGAATACAAGAAACATCGAAAAAAGATTTTACTAAAAACCTGCATACACGCTCAAGAGAAATGTACAGAGGTTCGTACCTCACTGAATAACAATGAAATGTAGTCAACTTATTGCTAATTGATTGGATTACCTGCTCCTGTATTACGTAGTCTGCCAGCCCCTCTCTCTTAGCAGACAAGTAGACACTGTCATCAATGTCAATCTCATCTTTAATGACTACTGGCACTTCATCAAAGTCACTCGTCACTTCATCAACCACTTTGGTCTTCACCTGCACAAGAAATAAAAATAAAACCAAGTTGATTATTTTATTGGAATTTATTTTCAGACTGATTGCAAACCAAAAAAGTTTATATCAAACACACAGTTTACGTATGTCCAGTTAAAGTAGCTGGAAAACACAACTCAAGTTAATTCGCTGTGGCTGAAGATTGACAGTGGATGTCAATTTACAATCTCCAGTTCATCTACTTGAATGGCACACTGTAAACTGTGACGATTTATTGAGAGTGGTGTCCAGATTGGGTAGCTCTACAAGTAAGGACATTTATGATATGACTTCTACGATTGAAGACAGCCAAGTCCAAATAGAGCAGTTTATGCTTGGCGAACGGTTTTTCATTGTCTGATTTATTTTGTCTACAATGCAGTTAAAGACATTTATCCTGTGCATTAACATAGTGACATAGGGCATCAGGAGATCGACGGCTAGCGCTCCCGTGGAGAAAACGTGTACTTTAAGTGTATAAACATTGGCTGAGTGCCTTATATTTAAATGCGAAATAACCTTACTTTCAATGTATTTATTTTAAAAATTATTCATCTTTGAAAAAACTAAAAATGCCTATAAGCTCAAGGATATGTTGTTTAGTTGGTTGCAGTAACTCCTATCACAATACTGAAGTAAAAGGTATTATATTTTATTCCTTGGGAGACCTTATGAGAAGGATAGAAAAGTGGATTTCTAGTATTAGAAGGATCAAGTAAGTTATATTATTTTTAATCAGATGCTTATTAGTTGAGAGACTATTATTAAAACCATATTGCCAAGCTTTGTCCTATGTATTTGATGAATCAAAAATAGGCTAATCTTTGCAAAATATTACCTACAGATAACCTACTGATAACAGATAACCTGCAAAGATAACGTTTTGTAGAAACAGATATTTGGGTTATGTTTTAATATTGTTTACCGTAAGTTTACTTATTTATTTATTATTATGAACAATTCATGGCAATAATAACGGAAAAATTGATGTTTCAGAAATCAACATTCACTCCACCATGAACATTTTAAATATAATTATCAAGAACATTTTTATTGTGATTGTAAGATGAAATGACAACTTGAGTATTAGGAATATCAAAATAGCTTAAATTTTAATGTAAATGATAATATTATAAAAACAGTTTTATTTGATTGTTAATTATTTATTGTTAATTATTTGACTGCAAGTCGTTAAATTTCACATGAAGAGTTAATTGATAATTATAACTAATTCCCATAAAATGGGGCCTGTTTAATAAAACATAGCCTATAGGCTAATACTTCGACAGACACTGGTCTGTCGAATCACTTTTCCTTTTATTACACCTTCACATTCCTCTACATCAAAAACATGGTGACTTTCTAAGAGATTATTCCCTTTACTAAGAGTGCAATCTCTTAAAAAATTACAATAAATTGATTTAAAACCAGTATTAATGACAACACTAGCTATGCTTGCCATTATGAAGAACGCTTTGTTTATACACTCTGAGTTCCAATTTCTGTCACCAGAGATCGCGTAAGTTGATTCTTCAGCCAACTTCTGATGCCCTATAGCATGATTTAGTAGCTGTACAAAGGAATTAAGGTTAAGAAGGAAAGACACATATATGAGAAATTCATATATAGCTTTTACAAAAAAAAAATATTACAACTAGAAAAAAAACAATTGATTAACTAAAAGTATCTTAACATTTTATGTGAATTCAACGACTTGCAGTCAAATTTTCTTGGACAGATGAGGACCGCTACCGCTCATAGACTGACAGTCTTTGCGGGTTCATTTATTCTGTAATATGTGATGTACTGCACTTGTGTTTTATTGTGAATAAATACATTTTGATTGATTGATTGAATACAAGAAACATCGAAAAAAGATTTGACTAAAAACCTGCATACATGCTCAAGAGAAATGTACAGCCCATATAGCACATTAAGCATTTGAAACGTTTTAAATACATATTAATGGAACCTAAAAAGTACGTTCCATGAGATATGTGTCATAAATGTTTCTGATATGTATTGTTCAAGCATCAAATGATACGTATCTCTAGGTAGGTTTCGGAAATGTATTAAATACATTAGCATGAAACGTACCCACAATGCTGTGCGATTGCACTTTTGCGCAAGCGCCGATGCGCTCATTTTCTCATTCTCACATTCTGAACTCATCAACTGGAAGTGAAGCCATATTGGAATAAGAAACACGTGTTGTTTACCATGGTTAGTAGCATACTGCATTAATTTGATCTGATGTAGAATTTATTTATTTATTTTTCATACATGCACAAATCATGGCAATGATTGAGAGAGAAAAAACCCAAAACTGTTCTCTCCCAAATTTCAATAAATTACACAGTCCAAACAAGGCTATGTTTTCACTCCAATTAACAGAAATATTTTCAGTCCAAAATACGAGTTATAAAAATTTTTGAATTTTGAGAGATTATTTAATAGATTGAAATAAAATGCACTTGATAATCAATTATGTATTCGATAATTATTGTTATATATTTGATACGTATCATTTATATATTTGAATGGTTGTGCTAGTTGTTTATAGTTACATATTGGAAATATATTTGAGACATACGATTGTTATATATTTGATACGTATCATTTATATTTCAATGTAACGTTTCACAAAAGTGGACATTTTCACCTATCAGAAATGTTTCAGGGAGGTCTCAGATATGTTTTGAAACGCATCTGAAACATATCATAAGTTTCAATGAAACATATTTGAGACATTTATGGAATGTTCCTGTGCTGTATGGGAGGTTCGTACCTCACTGAATAATAATGAAATGTAATCAACTTATTGCTAATTGATTGGATTACCTGCTCCTGTATTATGTAGTCTGCCAGCCCCTCTCTCTTAGCAGACAAGTAGACACTGTCATCAATGTCGATCTCACCTTTAATGTCTACTGGCACTTCATCAAAGTCACTCGTCACTTCATCAACCACTTCGGTCTTCACCTGCACAAAAAATAAAAATAAAACCAAGTTGATTATTTTATTGGAATTTATTTTCAGACTGATTGCAAACCAAAAAAGTTGTATATCAAACACACAGTTTACGTACCGGTATGTCCAGTTAAAGTAGCTGGAAAACACAACTCAAGTTAATTTGCTGTGGCTGAAGATTGACAGTGGATGTCAATTTACAATCTCCAGTTCATCTACTTGAATGGCACACTGTAAACTGTGACGATTTATTGAGAGTGGTGTCCAGATTGGGTAGCTCTACAAGTAAGGACATTTATGATATGACTTCTACGATTGAAGACAGCCAAGTCCAAATAGAGCAGTTCATGCTTGGCGAACGGTTTTTCATTGTCTGATTTATTTTGTCTACAATGCAGTTAAAGACATTTATCCTGTGCATTAACATAGTGACATAGCATGATTTAGTAGCTGTACAAAGGAATTAAGGTTAAGAAGGAAAGACACATATATGAGAAATTCATATAGCTTTTACAAAAAAAATATTACAACTAAAAAAAAAACAATTGATTAACTAAAAGTATCTTAACATTTTATGTGAATTCAACGACTTGCAGTCAAATTTTTATTAAAAATAAGTATAACTCACTTAATCTGTAGGCCGAGCCCTTTCAAATGTATGAGATCCATCTTCAGAGGCGTGGGTTTCTAGATCATCATGTCAGTTTTTTGGTTAGAAGTGTAGTGGTTTTTGTAAAATGTGATCAAAAAGTTTGTGATATTTAAAATTTAGTTGTTCATTGAGAATGTTTTGTTTATTGTGTGTGGTGTGTTTGTATATTTCAAATTGTTCCAAGGTGTTGAGTTCGTGTCCTTTAGATTTTATATGTAGAATGTGTAGGTTGGTACTGATGTCAGTAGAAGTGTGTCCAGTTTGAATGATATGTCAGGCTGTGTATTAGGGTATCTGTCATTGTTGCTTTTCTGTAGATGTTGAAGCTGTGTTGTTGATGGTTTGTGTTCTTTGTAATTGAGAGGTCTAGGGAGTTTATTGAATTGTTTTGCTCATATTCAGCTGTGTATTGAATGTTCTTATGTATTTTGTTTATGTATGATCAAAGTTGTTCACATTGTCTTTTGTTTCCTCAGTTTTCTTTTTTCGAGTTGTTGAAACCCATCTTCAAGGCCTTGATAGTATAGTATATAGTATAATATAAACCCATCTTCAAGGCCTATACTATAGTATATAGTATAGCTATTTATATAGTTGACCTCTAAGGAAAAATTCAAACATTCGTCTGCTGCAAACTTTAAGATTTCAGCAGAACTAATTACTTCAACTCAAAAAGCTTCAACAAAGGAAAAATAATAAAAATTAAATATCAATTTAAAAAATTATGTTGATGTGTGAATAATATAGTCTATAGTTTGTTAAATATTTACTATCATGTGAAAATGATAAATTTAAATCTTTCTACGTATGCAGTGATCAAATGATGCAAAACAGTAGGCCTAATATTGAAGAAACATTATTTTCATGTAGTTGAAGTTCTCTTATTAAACTTACTGCCTTACCTTGAAGAATCGAAGGTGAGGTTAATTTCATTTACTTCTTTCATTTGATGAAATTATGCTATATTCACCAATATCTTCATCATCTAGTAGTTTTTTAAAAATCTTGTACATTTTGTGGGGAAATTTCAGTACATATTTTTTCCATGCGCTGGACACACTGACTACGACTCTACTGTGATACCCTCTCCCAAGGCGAGTAGAGTAAAGCCCCCCATACACGTGCAAACAATTTGTGCAAATTCGGCGTTTGTACATACGTTAGCACATACACATAGCAACCTATTGCACAAACATCATTTTGATTTGTGGTGTTGTTCGTTGAAAATTTTCCTTCAATTTCAATTTCCTTCATTTTATCGACGAGTATTTTATATGCTGCGTCCTTATTTCTATCTTTATAACCATCACTTTTCACCTTCCACACGATACACTGCAATAAACTCTCTCCAAAGTTCCCACTGTTCATCATCTGTTGTCTGAACTACGTTTTACCGGAACTACGTTTTCAACCATGGAATAGAAAGGAAACTGCCTGACAGTGTCTAGGAGCAGGAGTTGACTAACCCAAAGTTTGTACAGCGATACCATACACATCAAACAAGGACTATTAGTACAAATTATTTCGATCTTGACCGATTTTACTCAAACAGTTTGCGCAACCATTGAAACAGCCCCATAGACGGTCAAACTGTTTGCACAAACTCCGAATTTTCGCAAATTGTTCGCACATGTATGGGGGGCTTAAAGGATTCTACCAAAGCCTCCTAGATGTACAGAAGGCCCAATCGCTCTCAATTTTAAGGGACCCCACCAAACTTGCACGCCGTCAAGCTGGGCTGGTTTTCCAGCCCATGGTGACATTGCATGCACCACCAACCTGGCACACTTAGGAATTCAGCCCACTATGACAGCGTGCAGCTTTGGCGCGGGGAGACAAAATTGGATGAGTGCCAGTTTGTCGTTGCATGCACATGACAACCTGGCACTATTAAGAATGGTTGTGTCTACCATCGATTATTGGAAATACCTTGATACAGTCAGATACTCACTCTTATAATATTACACTATCAAATTGATAAATTATTTGATATTATATTGTATTGGCATTTTTCAAGTGTGTTATTTTTATTGATAGCTGCAGCCAATAATTTATCAATAATAACTTTCCAGGTTCCCCTGGGGGGTTTTTATTGATGACATTTGTCATATACTTATGGTTAGCATGGCATTTTGACCGACCTAGTAAACAAAGGTGGTTCAGTCACATCTAGCCAGGTTAGGTTAGGTTAGGTTAGGTTTGGTTATAGGCCACAGGCTGCGCTAGCAGTAGGTCGATCAAACTGTTGGGTCATCCTTAAGGATACCACCCAAATTGCAAATGAGTTTACTCATGTGCGAAGGGCCTAAAAGTAGCCCATCGTGATGGCATGCAGCTTTGGCGCCAGCTGACAAAATCAAAAGAGTGCCAATTTGTTGTTGCATGCACCAACAACCTGGCACATTTAGGAATTCAGTCCAACTTGACAGCGTGCAACTTTGACATCGTCCCGATTTTAACTGCGTAGATTTTAATTGTGATTTTAACTGTGTAGATTTAAAAGGTCGCGATCAGGCAACCCCCACCATTGACCAGAAAGATTCCTGTTCCGATTTGATAGCAGGAGTCCTAGACGTCAGTGTCCGAGAGATGAACTCAATCAGTTTCATTGATCAATATCACTATTTTCGAGAACACTATTTTCTAAAATCAACTACAGTGAAATACTCTACGAATCGTTTAATAGCTATTGAAATATTATAACTTTGAAATAAAATGTATTTTCTGTGTAACAATGTCTGTACAAGTTCAAGTGACATAAGGTGCCACTAACCTCCATTTCCAATTCAATGTTATAAGTAAATTAAATATTAATTTTAATTTATTAAAAATTTAATGATAAATGAGAAGTAGGTATTTGAAATTTAATTCTGCTGTTGCTTCTTCTTACATAGTATTGTCTTGAGATTCAAGCAAGTGTAGAATATCAATCTATAGGCTACAGTAAGCATCGTTGCTTTCTCAGTGTTGCTTATTGACTTATTGTCGAAAATGGATGATTGCATATGTAATGTGCAATTTTGCTAAGTTATTAATAGATAATAATATTTTCCAAATATTACCAGTGGATCTTTTCAGATTTTTGAAGATATATCCGAAAATGTTGACTAGATTAGTAGCAGTTCAAAGTTTAGCCAATTCGGTTGCAATAGAAATCTTGATTCAGGATTTAGCACCAAGTTTAAAAATGTATGTAATACGTCCTAATGTTTAAAGTCAAGTGCAAATAATAGGAACATGAATGTGCTGCATTAATATTTGTGAAACAATGGATAACATGAAAGTGGAAAATGTAATCAATAAATCTAAAGAAGAATTAGGCTTCACCCTTCCTTTCCATATACTGTTTCACTCACTTATATGTTTCACAAAAAGTAATACAAAACATGCTAAGTTCCCATTTGCACTGGACAACAGCATTTATATATGCTGTGCATAACAGAATATACGTTTTAATGATGCATATGACCAGTGGCATAACATTAGAACCGGCAGTTTCCAGGGTGCACACTCGTCATGCAGAGCTAAGCACTAAACATTGTAGTAGCTTTATAAATTATGATTGAGTAGCTAATAATCATTGATATCAAATTCTCTTTTTATCATGTGTATTCGTTATAAAAGATAACATGTCCAATAAACGCTGTGTGCCTGGCGGCAATGCCAATGAACCAAAGCTTCAAGTTTAGCTTTTCAAAGAACAGCGATATTTATTATCAGTGGATGTCTGTCATTCCTCAAAAAGATATTCAACCACCATATATTCATAAGTTTGCATTGTTCATTTTTCAAAGGCAGATATTATCACTAGTGAGACAGTTCATGATTCAAGATCAGGTGAAACAATAAATTTAAAAATATACAATACTGAAATATTCTAGGTTGCACTTCCATATGTAGTCCCATTAAATAAAATTGACTAAGAGAATAATAATTGATAGTCGATATTTGTATCAAAGCTGAACCTAACCTATTGATTCTCTCAGTCGATTATTTGACCAGACGACTACATACGGAAGTGCAGCCTTATCGGTTAGGTTAGATTCAGAATATTGTAATGGAGGCTTATAAATTTCCACAATTTATCCTTTCTTAATTTTCGAAAAAACTCAATGGCATGGCATAAGAAAGAGTTGATAATAATTGTGAATTACACATTGCTGTGATTTCATGAATGTCATTATTGATTTGCACAAAAAATAGCCTAGGTCTACCAGTAATTATTTCAAACATCTTCTATACAAACCTTAAAAGTTTCATTATTAATGTATTATTACAAAAATGCATTGATTAGGCCACTTTCTAATTGTCACACATGAATTTCAACTCCTAAATTAATTATTGATTAGGATTCAACAATATTGACCACATGTAACCTTCAATGATGCGTTATCATCACATTCTATTCTATGCCATCCTATAATTCATCCTATAAACTGAGGAAAACAGTGTTGAATTATATTCCATGAGACAAAAATCAAGTAATAGACTACTCAATATTATTTATTGATTATTATGAGAGGTATTGATAACTAAATTTTCATAACAGCCGATGTTACAATTTTACGAATTTCAATTTACGATTGAAACTTGATACGATGATTATGGTACCAACGTTGATCATTTGGAAATGATAAATACTAAATTATTATTTAAAAATGATTGAGAAATGGATTGATTAAATGTAAAATAAAACAGGATTCTTCGAAATAATTGTCAAAAGAAAGATTACTGAACTTAAATCAAAACGAAAAGAATAACGTCAGCCATAACTAAGGCACTAAAAAGACTTATTTTTAAGGGCTCTTTTTTACAGAGCCCTAGCCATAACAAATACGTAAAACAGGTGAAGAGTTGATAGCTTGGCCCAGCAGCCTCGATCACATACGTCATCACTCCCAGCGATTGGGACTTTGGGCCTTCTGTACATCTAGGAGGCATTGATTCTATTGTTTTTATCTACTGTACTTTATTCTTTATTCTACTCGCCTTGACCCTCTCCATAACCAGAGCCCGGCTTCAACCTTCAACCATGTAAAAATCTCCAATTTCCAAATGAATTTAATGTTGAAATTACAAATTTATGGCTGTTTAAAGTACCTGTACCTTAGAATTAAATTTTTATTGACTTTTTATCAGTAGCGGCTCGTGGTCAAAATGGTTGGGAGGGCTCCAGGGGTCTAGAATACCCCCTGTCAAGTTGGGGTCCCTTTCCACAAGTTTTATTTAATTAGCCCTTTGAGAGGATAACTCTAAACGATTACGAGGCTGTTCAAAAAATGCTTTATTCATATATACCTACTCTGCTGTTCACTAGAACAGAATAGCACAAAAATGCTATTAAACGGTTTCATAACTAGCAAACACAGAGATATTATGCACCAGAGGTTCATTTAAAAATATTAAATTCAACCTGCTGAAAATGACGTATTTCAATTTACTGGACCCAAAATAGTAGACCCTTCCATCAAAAATTAGACAAGCAAGAAACAAAAATCAAGCGTAGGACATCAAAATTCAGGAAAGCTGAACAAAGTAATCCACTCTTTGATCCAAGCTAATTATTTCTCGTTTTATGATATCACTTACTTGATTTGATGTAATTCCAGTATAGGAAAGAACAACACAGGAACTAGATTCCGATTCATTCATTCTGCAATTGACGGTCAATAAACTGTTCATAGGAATTATTCAGAAAACACAAGCCTAAAAATAATACCGCGATTTGCGAATCATAATATAACCTCATAATTAGAGATGGGCGACTTCGACTCAAAAGTCGACTTTGTGTCGACTTGCACACTGAGTCGACTCAATCGACTTGCCATGCATGATGCCGACACGACTTTCGTTTTTCTCACTACGCACTTTGCGACTTGAGTTGTATCATTGAATGGTTGAGTTGTTCGGTTCAGTGTCATCTAATATAAAGTCGTGTCGTCTAGTTTGAGTCGACTCAAGACATGAGACATTCCTTTAGAATAGTAAGTCGAGATGTGTTAACGACTTCATAAGAGTATGACTTGCGACTTGCGAGTGCAATTTCGGTTGTGATTTTTTGTTTTAGAAAAGCATTTCTCAGTTCGATATTCTCTACTGCCTACATATTTATATATTAATGATTAATAATAATTATTATTTTTCTGCATGATGGAAAGCACATCCAGGCGACGAGTTTATTGATATAAGCTCAAACATTACAAATATATTATATAGAGAACCCAGTCATTTGATTGCTAAATTTAAAAAATAAAACTCACTTTTAAACTACGGTATGTGTCCTGGTGATCATCAATATAAGATAGATCAAGCTAATACTATTCTTAACTAGCCTTTATAACTAATACAACAATAACAAAAAACTATTTACGGTACCTAAAACTACCTAAAGTATGCAAAATTGTATTTCTATTCACATCCTATTCACTATGAGAACCTATCTATGGTACGGTAGACTCCAATATTATAAAACCAATCCCTATTTTTTTTAAGTCTGCTAATATTGCCTTCTTCTTTCATTTCCAGTGGAATTCTATTGTAAATTGTTGGCCCTATAAATATGCTATTGATCTTTGTCCGAATTAATGAATTGTTAATTTATATCACTCCCGTCTTGGTGAATATACTAAAGAATCCTCATTCTTTTTCTATCTTCAACTACAGTAGTTCAAAAGCATGAACGACCCACGACTGATATGTTGACACGGTTGACAGTGTCGACAAAAGTAGAGCCAAGAGAAAAAACAAAACCGTTGAAATTGCAACTCAACCCGACTTGAGTCGTGTTTGAGTCGAGTTGCACCTCTTCGACTCGACTTTAGCTTCGGTCGACTTGCTCTCTTGAGACCGACTCACAAGTCGACTTGCAGAAAGGAATGAGTCGCCCATCACTACTCATAATCTCATGCTTGTTTCATATGCTTCCCGTCTTCTGGCGTTTCGTCAGTTGTGCCAATTCAAGTCAAACACAATATAATTGAGAATAGTATGAAACTGACCGACCTTCAAACAGAGTATTATTATTATTATTATTATTTAAATAATCGAATACGAATTTTAATCGATAATAGTGTTATAATTTAATCCAACTGACGAAAAATGAATTTTCAATTTGAGACGAACCAATGAAGAGCTGTGATTCCCAACTGTAAAGCAGGAAGGTCAGGTTGGCAATGGTTTTGGACGGAGTCCCAAATCGTCCTATACACTGCATGACGTCACAGCACCGTTCCAGCTGTATATAGTTGTTCCACTGGCTTCCTTAGCAGAGAAAAGGGACTCTCTGCCTTGCGCCCCACAAGTCAGTTTCGCGCTACTAACATGTTTTCAACGTTCTCATCTGATAGGAACTTTTTGAACTTGCTTGATCACCAAATATTACAAAGATTAAACTGATAGAATAAATTATAGTTATATGATTTATATAATACGGTTCTATAAACAGTTATTAGTATTATTTTTTATCAAATGAAAACTTTTTCATTGATTTGCAAAGGGGGGCGGCGTCCAAGAGTCCCAATGGAGGAACCGCGCCTGCTTTTTATGTGAATTCAACGACTTGCAGTCAAATTTGACTCAAGTCGTTGAATTCACATAAAAAGTTAATATTAACAACGTAGTCCGTCATGGAACAAGAAATAAAGGAATTTAAAT
This sequence comes from Conomelus anceps, assembly GCA_948455865.1. Lineage (NCBI taxonomy): Eukaryota > Metazoa > Arthropoda > Insecta > Hemiptera > Delphacidae > Conomelus > Conomelus anceps. The sequence continues at coordinate 1,239,554 of OX418220.1, forward strand.
TTTTACTATGGAGTTGAATGATTCAAAGCAGAAATATATACTACAACGGTATAGCCTACTTACTTGTGAGTCCATGATGATGTAGCACGCTTCTTGGTTGAGGGATGTCAACAAGTAACTCAAACCAATAAGAAATTCAAAGCTAATTATGAGTTACCTAATGAAATGGAAGAATTTTTGAAAATATATACTTAAAAAGCCACATTCAAGTAGATGTTTAGAGAAGATTCAAAAGGGAGGGCCACCAATCTGCCAATCAACCCTCCCTGTGCGTGGTATTAGGGATGGGTATCGATTAGTCGATTAATCGGAATAATCGATGTTTTGCTGAAATAATCGATTATTTTTTAATCGATGTTTAAGAGCATCGATTAATCACAGCACCGATTATTTCATAACGATTAATCGATTGGTGGCATTTCTCTGATTATTCAATATTACAAGATTTAGGGACATAAATATATAAATAATTATTGTTTCAAACATATTTAAAGATTAATTTCTGATATTAATGACAGAGCTTTTCCTTTATTTTACGTTTTCCGCTTTTTCTTAGTTCCTTGCCATCCTTCACAAGCCGAGTCTTCTTAACGACAGGAAAAATATGTCAATCCCATTTGTTGACAAGATGGCGGCTCTCGAATACATAATTGTTTTTATCGTGGGATATTATTTATTGCTAATTCAATTGCTAAATTATCAATTTACTCATCTAAAAATTGCAGTATTCATTCATTAATTTTTTCATGCAACAAATCTTCAGATTTTTTTGACTTAATACAATATACAATGGCAACTTTATTCATCATTCTGATGGTCAATTCGAAAATTATACATCCTGCGATGGAAATTATCATCAGAATCTATTTATAGATTACAATTCATCAATTATATTCTATTAGTTTAATATTTTTGTTATGAATATTATTAATGTTGAATTGGTATGCATTTGTATAGGTTACCTGTTTTCGATAACCTCACGTTCATGCCATTTGCACAAACCGTAAATCAAACAAGGTCAAGCATACGAACTTTTACATTTTTACACTGGGCTATCATGTTTAGATTTGTAATACTATATCATAAAGTATTCATATCCATGAATAATAATTATTAGATATGTAAATATAGTTGAATAAGACATCCTAAACCCAAAAATTATTTCATGAATCAGAGTCGATCTAAGCCACTCTCGTGGAGGAAGTTTGTACTAGCAATAACTGAGCGCCAATTTTCAAACTCTCCTCTTTCTAGACTACTTTTCTATTTCAAAAGTACGGTATCTAATATTTATAGAAGAAGCAAGACCAGGTCGACCCTAGTTAATTAGCACATACAATCTTGCAAAATGCCATCAACTTAAATTTAGTCTTACACTCTAATTCTCACTAGAGTTGAAAACTAGAGAACGTTACAGTCTAATTTATTATATTTCATTCCCAATTAGGCCTACTCAATTTTAGAAGAATGATATGACAGCTTAGCTTGGACAGGCTCAAATTAATCGCTTATTGTTCAAGCTTTTTATGAACAAGATTTCAAAATATCCATTACAAGTTTGTTTCTAGATCCCTATCTTCAACTATAAATATAGCAGGAATGTCAATCACTTATGAAAAAAGTACCTTGATGAACCAATACTTTCCAGTCTTATTTGTAATAAAATGTAATTCAATAATGGAAAAGCTATTCTAGAGCAAGAAGAAACTCCAGTCATTTTTCCCCTACCAAAGCAGTTTGGGCGCTCTACACACTGATGGTGTCTCAGACATGTCTTTAGTCATTGAGGCGTCTTTTCATTCCAACCTGTTATATAATATACTTGATGTACTCGATGATAATCATTAGGCTATCTTAAAATTGAATACAATCATCACATTCAAAAAAATCTTTCAGATCTAACAACATCTATTAGACACCCTTGCCTAAGCCGAGTAAGCATGTAAAAAAATCATTAATTTCATCTCCATTGAGAGTGTCTCAATAGGCTGTCTTCAGCTATTATTTCTAGTTTTACTTGAACAATATTATTATTCAGCTTCCTACTTTCTGCAGCAGTTTGGGGTGACACAGATTTATAAGGTGAGGATGAATTTTTGTGAAACACAGAGATGAACTAGACCTGAACCTTGGTTCCATATTTGCGTAGTCTATTTCATGTCTGCCTTCAACAAGTCACTCAGTATCACACCACGGTTGCAGTCATATTTTCACCCAGCCAATCATCTGTACTTACAATGTTCCAGACAGCTGATTGCTAATGAATTTATAGAACAATATTAATAAATCTTGCATAATTATGATTTACGTAGTAATCACTTTTTATAATTCGAAATGATTTGTTTCTCTTGAACAAATAATATATTACTCTCATGAGTGATAACTCAACCCATATGAAGGCTTAACCAGATTAAAAAGAAGGCCCGAGGGCTATCTTGTAATCTGATTCCAAATGCATATATGATGGAGAAGCTCAATTTGAAATCATGTTTTCTATAGAAGAAGGCCCGAGTTTCTTCACTTTTAAATGTACTCTAAATTCAAACAAATTTTGGAAATCATCATTTATCCATCCATTTATCTATTTATTTATTGTGACAAAATCACAATGAATGAGAAGGCGCAACAGACTCAAGTTCAAAATTGCTCTCTTCACAAATTTTGAATATGTTATATTGCCCAAAACATTGAGATTAAATTTAATGCTAAAAATTTTACCAAATTACTTCACACAAAAAATAATTCACTTTTACTTGAAGGCAATTAATTTGAAAGTTCACTAAAAACTAAACACTGAAAACCGTGAAAATAATATCAAATGTTGATACAATTTTAAAATCATTACACATCCATCCTGGGCATTCCTCAAAGGAAGATCCATGTAAAATTTTATAGAATTAGGTTAATCAGCCATAAATGTGTTACAAACAACCAGACAGACAAATGCTAAATGTCGACTTGAAATACAGTCAATAAAGGTTAGTCTGATAATTTATGTTCAATAAAAGGACTTTGGTAACTGTAAATGAAATAACAGAATAAATCAAACAGGCTATACTTTAATGCATAATTATCACAATAATCAATCATATGGGACTAGCTAATTGACAATAACCAGATACGGTACAAGAAGTTTTATGATAAAACTGAATGGCCATCATTCTTTTATGCCCTTTGTACATAGCCCAATCATGATAAGTTTTTCACATAGAAGCCCATTTGAAAATTTACATCCATTAAATTAACTTGTTCGTGCATTTTGAACTGACTTCGCTTGACTTAACAGTTCAAATGGACCCAAGCGGGGGAGGAGAGTTCATACAAAGTTTATTAGTTTTTGTTCCTTCTGGGGGAAAATTTTGAACGTTGTACTTGGTACTCATTTAGAGTCTTAAATGAGCCTGCATACCAAATTTTGTAGGCCACGTGTCTCTTAAGGTACAGTTATGAAATTATTTTTAAATAATCGGTTTTTTATCAAACAATGACGTGACACATTTTCAAAAATTGTTAGTTATAGCCATAGGTGGGATTTACTAGCTCCGCACTTTTGTGGAGTGCACTGCGCACTAGTGTTGCCAGATGCAAGCTGAAGAACTTTGGGGAATGTTGCTCAAAATTACAAAACAAAAAACCTACGGTATTTATTGCAAATAACTGTTAAATGTGCAGTCATTTTGAGCCAAATCCTCAACAATTCTTGAGCTTGTGTCTGGCAACACTGGTGCTCAGTGCTCTCCGCAAAAAGTGCGGAGCTAGAAAAACCCAGCTTTATGGAATATTATCAAACCCTTTCTCAGCACGCATCTAGGGCCTAACTGAACATATTTATGTACCAAATTTCAGCTTTAAAATGTATTTTACCTCCTTTCCACTCTTGTTTTAGCTTGCTAGATCCATTTTGCAGCCAAAGATGTCATTTTTCACTGGTTTGCACTCTCTCCAAAAAGCCCTTAAACTGCAAAAAAATAATATCAACATTTCTTCATTTTTTCATAACAAACTTCTTGAAAAATTTCTATGAAGCCACTTTTGGCTGAAATACAGAGAATATAGATAAACTGGAAATGGAAAAGTGAAAAATATATTTAGTTTAGGGTGAACTCTCAGAAAGCATTAAGAGAAATTAGTAAGCATATAGAGTATAGAATTTGAGGAAATCGGCTGCCAATTCCCTCTTGCCACGAAGTTGCAGCGGGTAAGTTCTAAGAATGCACCAACATCACCATTAATGTAGTTTTGTGCGAAATACAGTTCAATAAAGAGGCTCACATGATTGAATTATTGGCTCTATTCCTACCAAATTCAAAAGGATAAGTAATACAATATATGAAGAAATTATGTAGCTACTTTAATAAATGAATAAAATTCGGTATTTATTCATAAACAGGTTTCAAGATTATGTACAGTGTCATCTGATAGATCATCTTCAGTGTTTAGTACAGACTAGTTTTGCCTTGCTCTAATGGTGTGAAAAGTATAGCTCAAAACGCTTCTGCTACTCGAACAAGGTCAGCTCTATAAATGGAATCTGAAATTTTCACATTATTTGTAAACAAATTATGTTTTTTTTATAAATGTCATTGTCACTCAAGCCACCTTAGTAAAGGGCCTAGACCTTAGCCACTCTTATTTAAGACAGTAATTATCATATATAAATGGAATACATACTCATAACACATTTAGCGACATCAGTTCTGCCAAATGCAACTTTCATCTTCCCAGCCATCACTACTTTTCCAGTATATGAAAGTATGCCAGTTCATCAACCATGACTCTCCTGAGAATGTTATTTATGGCTTGAGGGATATCTTCGCCACCCACACTCTTAAGAAGCTTTACCTGGAAGAGATTTTTGATTAGAAATTAATAAGAGCACGAGTAGTAGTAACAAAACTTAATTATTGACTGTAATGAATTTTCGGCTAAACGCGTGGACCAAATTCTAGGAATTTGGAATGGATGTTTCTTTTGGGAATGCGCAGTGATGTATGTGTATGGACTTTAAAAATGTGCTTGCATTTAAAGGATATTAATTTAAAAGGATTGTTAAATCTCACTAATCGCTTCCTCCTCTTTTCCATTTTGTATTCATTTGGAAGTTGTCTTCCTTTGCCTCTTGTTATTTGAATTGTGCGCGCAATTGCTGCGTGCTCAGTGCTGCCAACTGTCTAGCAGTCATCTGTCATTGTAGCTCACTATTTTGTGATACATTTATTCTTGTATTTGTCCTTTATAGTTTTTATTATTAGTTTGGAATTACCATTTTATTCCTTGTTAATCTTACTGACTATTTTGTTACAGTCATTTGCATTTTTTTTGCTTTGTGATGCTTTGTCTTGTGTTTTTTTCCGTTTCCTACTTGCACATAGCAAGCATGGCGTGTGTGACAATTTTTTTAGCGATGTAGCTCGTACCGTTTTGTGGCAGTGTTTGCCAAATTTTCATATTTCTTGTAAATTCAAGTACTATAATCTCTACAAATTGTTTTCAAACTTTTCTTTTCGATGTTACGTAATAAGTGCAGTGTTTCGGAACATTTTAATATTGAAATTCTTGCGTATTGGTGAGCATTTTTTTTTTCTCCCTTGTGAGCACGTTGCCACTTGTGGACTTGAAAATTATCTTCGACTTGTTTATTGAAGTTTGTTACTGTACGAACGTTTCATGGTGCCTGGAACTTTCTATTCACTCTGTGTTTGCAATCTTGACTTATTTTCGAACCTTTATTGAAGTTACGTTGAAATGAACTATTTGCCTGCTTGTGGGCTCTATTATGTTGGTGTTCCATGCTTGGATACACAGTGCTCATCTCTGCCTAGAGACTACAATCATGTTTGACAATTATTCTGACCATAAGAATAAATTGTTCGCCCACCTTGGGCTCAAGAACTATGTTCACTACTTGTGATTCATATCTAGCTAGAGCTCTTCATTCGTTATCGTCAAGTTGACAATTATTCTAGCCATTAGAATAAATTGTTCGCCCACCCTGGGCTCAAGAACTATGTTCACTACTTGTGATTCATATCTAGCTAGAGCTCTTCATTCGTTATCGTCAAGTTGACAATTATTCTAGCCATTAGAATAAATTGTTCGCCCACCCTGGGCTCAAGAACTGTGTTCACTGCCTTGCTATCATATCTAGCTAGAGTTCTTCATTCGTTATCGTCGAGTTGACAGTCATTCTAACCATTAGAATGAGTTGTTCGCCTATCATGAGTTCAGGATACTCATATACTGTTTTGAAGATATCCATTCCATGTCTACTGTCGTCTTCTGATGAAGATCATCTCCTTCCTGTTCTCATCTGTGCATTCATGGGAATGTATTTGCATCTTGAGGCTCTCTGCACTATTCTTCACTGTTTACCTGTGGTCGCTGAGGCCGCCTTGTCACACGTCGTCTGCTACCTGCTGCTAGCACTGTAGCTAGCTGCACCCTCTTCAGCGTGTTGGTGCAAATTGAGTTAAGTAAATTCATTATATTTAATTTATTTTGTCTGTCTTCAAATCTCTTGATTTTTATTACTTGTTCATGTGCCTTTGTTTGCACCGTAAGAAGTTAGCACTGTTTAACTTTATGCTTGATTTGAAATACATAATTCAATCTCAACTACAATTTCTTTGCACAAAGAAATACAATTACAATACATACTATTAGAGACATTTATTCATTCACAGCAATGACTAATTTGAGTTACACATTAATACTTCATGCTTCTTTTCTGAATATTTCATGATTGATATTCTCAGAAACTTCAATATTTTGAATTCTTTATGCATAGTAGTGATGCATTTCTTTTATGCATTTGATGATTTATATGTCCAACTTGCAAACGTTTTAGTATTATGTAACTTACATTTTATCTACATTTTTACATTCATTCTTATTGGCATATTCATGCTATTCAGTTCTTTGATAATTATTGATTTGTCTAATGTACTTTCTTGTTTAAAGCGCACATTCGCGCTCATTGATTTATTATTCACCACTGAATAATCATCTGCTGCACTGGTGCACCGTTTACTATTGTCTATGTCCTATTATTGCATTTCTAGGCTTGCTCAATTTTTATGACCTTTTGCAAGGTAATTTACTACATTTTTGTATGTCAAGTTTTCATACTTATTTCATTTAAAGCTTACATGGTATTCAGTACTTACCTGTCATCAACACACTTGTTTGATGATCCTTTTCATTGTTGTATTTTTATTAGCGCTTTTGAGCTAATGCTGATTGATTCATTACCAAGACATTTTTGAATTCTTGTATCTATCTTAATTAGTATTTCTAATTCAAGATTGATTTCTCATTATCAATTACAATTTACATTTGTCATTTGTTCTATTTGGTTTTTCAATATATTCTTTTACAATTGACGTTATATGGTCTCATATTTTTTATTACTTCCAGCTACTACCAGAGTATATTATTGCATGTTACCGTTTTGCATGCATATTATGCATACACAATGGTTTGCAATCCACTCACCTTATGTTGAATTTTTGTCTATCAGTTCCAATTGGGAATTACTATCTTCTATTACAATCAAATTAAAATCTATCCTCTACTATCAAATACAGTCCACTCAACCTAGACAGAATTTAACATAATGTTTGGTCCTTACGGGCCGGATTTGTTCTCAGTGACTAATGGAAATCTTATTTTTTGATCTGACAGTTATGAGACCTTATAACTTTTATTGTTTGTTTCAACTGTATTTTCCTTTGTCTGTATGTCATATAGTTTATACAGTAGACTTATGCGTATTGGTACTACATGTTTAAGGTACTGCTGTCATTCCAAGACTCACTATTCACGGCCACATCTGCGCCTCCTGTCTGTACAACTCAATGCACGGTGACTGGATTTCTGTTGGCTGCCCACTGTACTAGCAACTACTTCCAGTCTCGTTTTATTGTAAAGTTTGCACCATCACTACAACTGAGGTATCACTTGATCCATTTTAATTATGGCTCCTAAAGCCAAAGACGCTCATATCCGCCAATGGCAAGGTATTATAAGAGAGTTATCACGACTCCATTCTGAATATTTTGATTTTGTGATCATCACCAATGACGACTTTCAAAGATTACTAACTGTCAAAGCCAGGCTCTCAAAGTTAGAAGAGCGGTATGATAATATCTATTTTCAAATTGACCCTGATGATATTGATCAGGATCAGCATGTCAGTTTTACTGACAAATTCACAAGATTGTTTGCTAAAATAAATGTTAATCTTGAATTATTTGAAGTACAGCAGCAGCGGCAGCGTCCGGCGTGTGACTCATCCATTGAGGATCAACCCTTGCCTAGCTTTCAAAGTTTCAAATTGCCGGAAATTCCACTCCCAACATTTAGTGGAGGTTTTGACAATTGGTTAGAGTTCCGTTTGTCATTTTCCAACATTGTTGGAGAAAATACATCAGTAGCCCCTTCTGTGAAGTACTATTACCTGAAACAGGCACTTAGTGGGGAAGCGCTGAATAGAGTCCAAAACGTACCTGCGGGAAATTTTGAATTAGCCTGGAGTCTATTGAAGCAGCGTTATGATAATCCCAGGTTGATAGCTGATGCTCATGTTGCAGCTATACTGTCACCACCCACTCTCAATGCAAATTCTTCGCAATCTTGGCGAGAATTCATTGATCATGGCAAGTCGCATATCAATGCCCTTGAATCATTACAATTGGAAGTTGAGATAAAACATTTATTGTACATGTATATATACACATCTTGTTTTGACTCACATACGCGTAGAGATTGGGAGAGAAGCAATGCGCTTAATACTATTCCATCAATGGAAAATTTATGGGATTTTATGGAGTCTCAGCATAAAATTTCACAAGCTGTTTTGTCTGGCACTGTAACCAGTCAGCCAGATGTTCATAAACCTATTAGTGGTACTTCTAAATCTTCACATGTAGTCAATTCCAAGTCATCTAATCCACAGAAATCTAACAACAATAGTAAATTTAACAATTTTCAGAAATCTGCATCTTGTCTCTTCTGTAAAGAGGCTAATCATAGTGTCTTTAATTGCACTTCCTTCCTGAAAATCCTGCCATCCGCCAGGATCGATGCACTTAGGAAAAGATCCTTGTGTTTCAATTGCTTGAGGCCATTTGTACATGGTCACTCATGCTTTGGAGCCTGTCGTCAGTGTGGCAAGGCTCACCACACTCTTCTTCATGAAGCATTTCCAACCAACAACAATAATGGTAAAAATGTTGTCACTTCTAATAGCATTCAGTCTTGTTCCAAACAGCAAGGTGAGAAGTCTCGTTCACATAAGGGCGCCTCCAAGGCCATTTTTCAATCAACACGGGATTCTGCAAGCCTTGCTAACATAGGTCCATCAATTAGTCGACCATCAAACACCATTCATACAGAATGCACCAACACTGAAGCTGTTGCAATCAATGCAAAATCTTCATGTAATTTGCTGGATAACTCCACTGTTGATTCGTCTATTCATTCATCTATTAATACTGTTCATACAAATACAGCTACAGCTGTTAATACTGAGTATAAGTCATCTGTTGCAATAATGCCCACTGCTGAAGTTATTGTAGTTAATTCACATGGACAGCCTGTCATATGTAGAGCACTCCTCGATAGTGGTTCAAATTGTTGTTTGATTACTCAGGAGTTAGCTAATCGTTTAGCTCTTCCCCCATTGCATATTGATAGCTTAATACATACTATTGCTGATAAGCAAACCACATCATCCATTGCATACTCAGTGTTAGTAAAATCTACAGATCAAGCTTGGTCTAGTCAGGAAAACTGTATTGCTGTAAACAAAATCTCATCTAGTACACCACAGATTAATATTAATTTTGCTGAACTGAATATTCCTAATAACATTAAACTTGCTGACCCTCACTTTTTTCAATCAAAGAATATTGATCTGTTACTGGGCACCTCAGTCTTTGCTTCAGTCATATCTTGTGGACAGATTTTTGTATCTCCTAATTCTCCTGTTATTCAGAATAGCTTATTGGGATGGATTATCTTTGGGTCATACAAAACAATTAGTTCTGCACCCACATCAAACAATGTAATATCCAATTTTATATCTAGTGTTGATATTTCCAATCAACTGGAAAACTTTTGGAAGATTGAAGAGCTTTCCTCTCCTATTCCGCCTTCTCCTGAGGACATCCATGTAGAAAATCATTATAATAAGCATACTATTCGACTTGAGGATGGTCGCTTTATGGTGTCATTACCTCGCAAGAACAATTTTTTTGCATTAGGTCAATCCAAACTTCAAGCACTCAAACGTTTCAACTCACTTGAGAAGCGTCTTGCTAGGCAGCCAGAATTAAAGACTCATTATGTTGATTTTATGAGAGAATATCAAGAATTGAATCACATGACACCTGTGTCACCATCTACTTTGGATGACAAAGTCTATCACATACCTCATCACGCTGTCTTTAAACCTGATTCTACCACTACTAAGGTTAGAGTGGTATTTGATGCTAGTGCCAAATCTTCTACTGGCCTATCACTCAATGATGTACTTCATGTAGGCTCCACAGTACAACCCGATCTGTTTGACATAGTTCTACGTTTTCGAATACACAAGGTAGCTTTTATTGCTGACATTACAAAAATGTATAGACAGGTGTTATTAGATCCTGCTGATCGCAACTTTCAAAGAATTGTTTGGCGTGAAGACCCTTCATTGCCCATGCAAGAATTTCAGTTGAATACTGTTAGCTATGGTACTGCCTCCGCTGCATGGTTGGCAACTCGCACTTTGAACAAACTTGCAGAATTGGAAACTAGTCTTGATTCCCCAGTGTTTCAGTCCATTCATAATGACTTTTATGTGGATGACTTGATTTCGGGTGCGCCCACAACAGCTCAAGCAATCTCATTAGCACATCAATTGATTAATACTCTTCAAAGCGGCTGCTTTGAGCTTCGTAAATTTATGTCCAATTCACAAGAATTATTGACTTCAATTCCTCCAAATTTAGTGGAAACGTCAATCATTAAGCCAGTTTCTGAGGCTGGTGATGGTGTAACTAAAGCATTAGGATTGCTTTGGAATTCCAATCTGGATGTGTTATCCATTTCATCAAACTTGAATCAACTCATGCACAAAACATCTTTTACAAAGCGCCAACTATTGTCTTGTATAGCCAGTATTTTTGACCCTTTAGGTCTTATAGGTCCAGTTGTTGTCCTTCCCAAAATAATACTTCAAAAATTGTGGCTTCTAAAATTGGATTGGGATGATGAGCTTCCCAAAGACTTGCTTCTTGAGTGGTTAACTATTTTTCAACAATTGCCTAACATTTCTAAAATTACAATCCCTCGCTGTGTTATCACTACAAATCAAGCATCAGTAATTGAATTACATGGCTTTTCTGATGCCAGCTCTACCGCCTATGGTGCATGCATTTATGTTCGCTCCACCCTCAATGACAGTGTTCAAGTTCGCCTTTTGTGCTCTAAGTCACGTATTGCTCCACTCAAAGTGTTGTCTATCCCCAGACTAGAGCTATGTGCAGCTCTCGTACTTTCACGTCTGGTCTCCAGAGTTGTTAAGGCTTTTGAAATACTTAATATTTCAATTTCCAATGTTTTTCTTTGGTCGGACTCTAAAACAGTTTGTAGCTGGCTCCACGCCACTCCTGATAAAAAAGATATTTTTGTAGCCGTGCGGGTGTCAGAAATTCAAGAGAACACATCAAAATTTATTTGGAGTCATGTAAAAACATCTAATAATCCTGCTGACATAATTTCTCGTGGTTCTTCACCCAATGAACTTGCACATAGCCAATTATGGTGGCATGGCCCATCTTGGCTCACCAAGGATAAAGACAATTGGGATTCTTTTTCATCCAATATTGTTTTAGCACACACTACTAATGTTGTTCTTGTAACTTGTAATATCGTTTCACCCATGTCTATTTTATTTCATCATTGTTCTAGTTCTCTGAAAATGATTCGCAGTGCTGCATTTGTACTCAGATTTATTCACAATCTTCGTAACCCTCATGATCGCCACTATGGCTCACTTTCTGTTGATGAAATTGCTGCTGGTGAAACACATTTACTAAAAGCAGTCCAACAAGAAGCTTTCAGTGATGAATTAAATTCATTGCGCTCAGAGGAAGAGCTGAAAACAAATAGCAAATTTCATTCTCTGTCACCATTTTTGCATTCTGACGGTTTGATTCGAGTTGGTGGTCGGTTGCAAAATGCTAAACTTCCATTTGACTATCAACATCAGATTCTTCTGCCAAGTAAGCACAAGTTTACAAAGGCATTGATTTTCTTTACACATCAATCATTGTGTCATGCTGGAGTCCAAGCTACTATGTCCTCTATTAGACAGAGGTTTTGGATTTCATCTACTAGGCGATCAATAAAAAGCGTTTTGCGCACTTGTGTCAAATGCTTTCGGTTTACTCAATTTCGCTCTGAGCAGCTTATGGGTCAATTGCCTGCCGTTCGTGTCAATGAAGATTTTCCTTTCATCAATGTTGGTTTGGATTATGCAGGTCCTGTGTCTATTCGACTTGGAGGACCCAAGTCTCGCACTTTTACTAAGTCGTATTTTGCCTTATTTATTTGTATGGTGACACGTGCTGTGCATGTTGAAGTTGTCTCAGAGTTGTCTACCTCAACTTTTCTAAGTGCTCTTACTCGATTTGTCTCAAGACGAGGCATACCGCGAAACATTTATTCTGACAATGCCACAACCTTTCAGGGTGCTAGTGGTGAACTTCAAGAGTTGTTTGAATTTTTGTCCTCACCTCAAACGCAGAGATCATTACAGAATTCAGCATCTATCTGGCGCATTCAGTGGAATTTCATACCTCCACGTGCACCTCATTTTGGTGGGCTTTGGGAGCGTGCCATTAAGCATTTCAAATGCATTTTTAAGATTGTTACCTTAAAGCGCATTTTGAACTTTGAGGAAATATATACTCTAGCATCTCAAGTTGAAGCTATACTCAACTCACGTCCTATTGTGCCTCTTTCCGAAGACCCCCATGATCTAGCCTTTCTGTCACCTGGTCATTTTCTTATAGGTCGACCACTCAATGCTCTGCCTACCAAGCAGCAGAAGACTGCGCATCTTAATCATCTTGCTCGTTGGCACAGGCTTGCTGATATTAGTCAAAATCTGTGGGAACGATGGTCAAAAGAATATCTAGTTACCCTTCAACAGAAGCATAAATGGACATCTGCATCTCCAAACATCAAGATTGGAATGCTTGTATTACTCAAAGATCCTGGTACTCCACCATCATTCTGGAAACTAGGTCGCATTGTACAAACCTTTCCTGGTACTGACAATAAGGTCAGAGTTGTTAATGTCCTCACTGAGTCAGGTACATTCAAGCGCTCTATTACTAGTATTGCGCCATTGCCATCAGAGTCGGAGAGCACTTAGTTTGTTTAACATATTTTTTCTTCTTTTTGTTGTATAATTCTTTGAATTAAACAACGGTGCCTGGTCTATGTTAAATCTCACTAATCGCTTCCTCCTCTTTTCCATTTTGTATTCATTTGGAAGTTGTCTTCCTTTGCCTCTTGTTATTTGAATTGTGCGCGCAATTGCTGCGTGCTCAGTGCTGCCAACTGTCTAGCAGTCATCTGTCATTGTAGCTCACTATTTTGTGATACATTTATTCTTGTATTTGTCCTTTATAGTTTTTATTATTAGTTTGGAATTACCATTTTATTCCTTGTTAATCTTACTGACTATTTTGTTACAGTCATTTGCATTTTTTTTGCTTTGTGATGCTTTGTCTTGTGTTTTTTTCCGTTTCCTACTTGCACATAGCAAGCATGGCGTGTGTGACAATTTTTTTAGCGATGTAGCTCGTACCGTTTTGTGGCAGTGTTTGCCAAATTTTCATATTTCTTGTAAATTCAAGTACTATAATCTCTACAAATTGTTTTCAAACTTTTCTTTTCGATGTTACGTAATAAGTGCAGTGTTTCGGAACATTTTAATATTGAAATTCTTGCGTATTGGTGAGCATTTTTTTTTTCTCCCTTGTGAGCACGTTGCCACTTGTGGACTTGAAAATTATCTTCGACTTGTTTATTGAAGTTTGTTACTGTACGAACGTTTCATGGTGCCTGGAACTTTCTATTCACTCTGTGTTTGCAATCTTGACTTATTTTCGAACCTTTATTGAAGTTACGTTGAAATGAACTATTTGCCTGCTTGTGGGCTCTATTATGTTGGTGTTCCATGCTTGGATACACAGTGCTCATCTCTGCCTAGAGACTACAATCATGTTTGACAATTATTCTGACCATAAGAATAAATTGTTCGCCCACCTTGGGCTCAAGAACTATGTTCACTACTTGTGATTCATATCTAGCTAGAGCTCTTCATTCGTTATCGTCAAGTTGACAATTATTCTAGCCATTAGAATAAATTGTTCGCCCACCCTGGGCTCAAGAACTGTGTTCACTGCCTTGCTATCATATCTAGCTAGAGTTCTTCATTCGTTATCGTCGAGTTGACAGTCATTCTAACCATTAGAATGAGTTGTTCGCCTATCATGAGTTCAGGATACTCATATACTGTTTTGAAGATATCCATTCCATGTCTACTGTCGTCTTCTGATGAAGATCATCTCCTTCCTGTTCTCATCTGTGCATTCATGGGAATGTATTTGCATCTTGAGGCTCTCTGCACTATTCTTCACTGTTTACCTGTGGTCGCTGAGGCCGCCTTGTCACACGTCGTCTGCTACCTGCTGCTAGCACTGTAGCTAGCTGCACCCTCTTCAGCGTGTTGGTGCAAATTGAGTTAAGTAAATTCATTATATTTAATTTATTTTGTCTGTCTTCAAATCTCTTGATTTTTATTACTTGTTCATGTGCCTTTGTTTGCACCGTAAGAAGTTAGCACTGTTTAACTTTATGCTTGATTTGAAATACATAATTCAATCTCAACTACAATTTCTTTGCACAAAGAAATACAATTACAATACATACTATTAGAGACATTTATTCATTCACAGCAATGACTAATTTGAGTTACACATTAATACTTCATGCTTCTTTTCTGAATATTTCATGATTGATATTCTCAGAAACTTCAATATTTTGAATTCTTTATGCATAGTAGTGATGCATTTCTTTTATGCATTTGATGATTTATATGTCCAACTTGCAAACGTTTTAGTATTATGTAACTTACATTTTATCTACATTTTTACATTCATTCTTATTGGCATATTCATGCTATTCAGTTCTTTGATAATTATTGATTTGTCTAATGTACTTTCTTGTTTAAAGCGCACATTCGCGCTCATTGATTTATTATTCACCACTGAATAATCATCTGCTGCACTGGTGCACCGTTTACTATTGTCTATGTCCTATTATTGCATTTCTAGGCTTGCTCAATTTTTATGACCTTTTGCAAGGTAATTTACTACATTTTTGTACAGGGTGAGTCAGATTGAACTTTCCGATTTCAATAAGGTGTGTATTAAAAACAAAGCGATATGCAGTAAAAATTATTTTATTGTTTGAAAGTACATAACATGCAGTTTTAATTTAGTTGGTTTTAAAAATGATATCCTGTAAATGTCTACCTCCATTGTCCACACACTGCTGAAGCCTTTCCCGGAAGTTGTCAATTACTCGTCGAGTGATATTCAGCGGAATAGCATTGATTTCTTCCATGATTGCAGCCTTCAGTTCATCGATGGTTCGGGGACAATGTGTGTAGACCTTTTCTTCAGGTAACCCCAGAGAAAAAAATCGCAGGGGGTTAAATCAGGTGATCTCGGCGGCCACCCAACGTCACCTCGCAAAGAAATGAGATGACCAGGAAACATTTGTCGCAGGATTTCCATTGAACGCCTGGATGTATGGGCTGTAGCACCATCTTGTTGGAACCAGATGTTATCGTTGTCATGATTCTGCGTTAATTCCTCCAATTTCGGTTTCAGAAAAGTTTCAAGCATGTCGCAATACCGAGCAGAGGTAACTGTGACGACTTGACCATCCTCTTCAAAAAAATAGGGACCCCAGACACCAAACTCTGCAATAGCGCACCACACTGTCACTCGAGGGCTGTGGAGTGGTCGTTCGTGTAGGTTTCGTGGGTTATTCTCAGCCCAGTATCGAAAATTCTGTTTGTTAACAGTTCCGGCGAGGTGAAAATGTGCCTCATCACTGAAGATCAAAACAGCAGTGCGGGGGATCTGCTGAATGTCGTGGCATAAATGTGTTCGTGTGTCTAAGTCTCTAACTGTTAATTCTTGCACTACCTGAATCTTGTATGGGTGAAATTTAAGGTCTCTATGCAGTATTCTGCGGACACTACTGAAAGATAATCCTAGTGAAGCGGCATGTTTCCGAACAGAACGCCGAGGTGATTGTTGAACTGAAGCCCGCACTCTATCCACGTTTTCCGCTGACGTTGACGTCCTAATTCGGCCTTGTGGTCTTGTTTTTAATGCTGATGATGTTGCTCTAAAATTTGATACCCAATTTCTGATTGTTGGTCCAGTGGGAATGGGATCACGTCGACCAATAGCAAAATGTAAACGGAACGCACACTGTGTTGTGATCACGGAGCCGCCATTTTTAATAATCTCTTCAACTACGAATGCACGATGTTGTCCCGACCAAGCCATTGCTCACACTAAAACTGCATGTCATGGCGCGTCTAATGACGCCATCCCCACCCTTCTGCTCCACCCTTCTTCGTGCAACGCCCTTCCAAAACCGGAAAGTTCAATATGACTCACCCTGTATGTCAAGTTTTCATACTTATTTCATTTAAAGCTTACATGGTATTCAGTACTTACCTGTCATCAACACACTTGTTTGATGATCCTTTTCATTGTTGTATTTTTATTAGCGCTTTTGAGCTAATGCTGATTGATTCATTACCAAGACATTTTTGAATTCTTGTATCTATCTTAATTAGTATTTCTAATTCAAGATTGATTTCTCATTATCAATTACAATTTACATTTGTCATTTGTTCTATTTGGTTTTTCAATATATTCTTTTACAATTGACGTTATATGGTCTCATATTTTTTATTACTTCCAGCTACTACCAGAGTATATTATTGCATGTTACCGTTTTGCATGCATATTATGCATACACAATGGTTTGCAATCCACTCACCTTATGTTGAATTTTTGTCTATCAGTTCCAATTGGGAATTAATATCTTCTATTACAATCAAATTAAAATCTATCCTCTACTATCAAATACAGTCCACTCAACCTAGACAGAATTTAACAGGATAAAAGGAAAGGCACTCTGGCCTTCTTCTAAAAAACATATGATTTCTGATGGACTTTTCCATCATAATATGGGATCAGCATCAGATTTCAAGATAGTAGGCTACATCTCAGGATAGCTCTCAGACCATTTTATTCTTCTGGTCGAGCCTCCATCAAAGTCCAGATATTCATGAAAATAACAGTTTTGTCTAAGAGGAACTGAATAATCTTCCCATTTAGTAAAATGAAGATTTATTACTGAGTAAATAATTATGTATAATTGGTACCTACATATTTAATTATTCTATGAATTAATTTATCTGAAATTTGAAAGGCGTTTTGAGATAAAATTTATTAATCAGCTGTTTAGAACAATATAAGTATGGCTACAGATGTATGGCTTTAATGTCTTATAGAAATGTAGGCTTGGTGACGTGATAAGAATTTATTTTGTTTTGTGAAATAAACATAGATAATTATGCTGTTAACGAATAGAGTAGCATCAATTTGTAGAATTCATATAACTTGGCAGCGTGTAGAAGATGGGAGGACTTGCTAGATCTGAACCCAACTGCTGCCAAGTTATATGAAAACTACAGTATACATCACATGTTGATAGATACATTATCTCGGCCTTTGATAACAGCGATTTTTTTCTCACCAGAATATTGAGATCATGATATTGATATCCTGGTAAGATAAAAATGGCTTACCATTTTCTTTGATAATATTTGCACTTTGCACTAATATTTTCCATTTGCACTTTCAAATAATATTTTGACAATTTCTGTATAAATAAAAGAATCAAACCCTGTTAAATGTTGTCAATTCCACTTCTTTATTATTTGAATTGACAACATTTAACAGGGTTTGATTCTTTTATTATGGAGTTCCACAACATCAACCAAAATTCTACAAATAAGTTTTCTGTATAAATAATCTGTAGACGTTTTGATGGATTTGAAGATGATTTAGGAATGTAGTTGATATTGCAAAGCAATATCTAGATGTAATATCCAATTTTGTTAATCAGGTGAGAAAATATTTTTTTCTTGTGTTGAAGTGTTTAAACGGTGAAGTCAAGCAAAGCGAGCCTGCCGGCTAGTAATTTATGTAACAGCATATAAGATCTATTAGCATATTATCATATTTATCCATTAGCATATATTATCATAATAGCATATTCGTACATGTGTGCATCTTTTAGGAATAGATTCAAGATGAATACATAATAATAAGCAAACACTTCATCAAAATAAGAAACACTAGCCACTTATGCACTTCACGTGGAATGCATTGTGGGAAATTAAATGTAACTATATATCAATTGGATTTAAAATCATCTGCCGGTGGTTCGGAACCCACCTAAAACTGCAGGTCCAACTCATCAATCACCATCATCCAATTCATCACCCACGCACAGGTTTCAGACTTATGTGGGCTTCATCCTCCAAAAAAAATGTTAAAAAAAAGCAAATTTACCTGACTCCAAACATTTTTTCAACAATGCTGTTATATTTCTGCTTTGTGACTTTGTGAATGGGTAGAATGTCGCTGTATTGCTGTCCACTAGCCACCGTGCACAATCACCAATGCATCCTCTTCATCTGGGAGTTTGCATAGACAGCATACATCTGAAAAATGTTTATATATTGATATTATGTTCTGCTTGATAGGCTCTTAATAATTATTATAAATGAAGTTTATTCGTAAATAATTATATTCTTTGAATATATTTTTTATTTTTCCCATAAATAATTTATTCATCCCTTTGGCTCTTCGGAGATACCCTATCAGACATCAGCATCAATCATATTCTCAGCTACTGATCACAAATAATAAATGACGAGGAACACACATGAAAATACGGGATAATCGATTAGGGAGTCAATGACATGGCCTATTCATTTCTCAATTGAAAGTTCTTTTTTAAATATTTCTTTCAACCCGAGATTTTCCAAGATATTAGTCGTGAGAAACAAATAGATTAAACTGCTATAGATAAAATAAATAATAGCTCTTATTAGTAGATTAAATTGCAGGTCATGTATTCAGCTTTCCTCACGCTATTGAACCCATAAAAGTTGAGTGACAGAAATAAATTTATTTAACTCCCAATATTTTTGGGAAGCAATCACCAAAGCAGTTGCGTTCACAGCCTTAATGGAAAATTATTATGAATTCAATCAATGCTTATAAGTGAGTACATCAATAATTAGGTAACCTTTAATTTATAACTCTATAGTTTCATTAACAAATCCATTTATTTGATGTTTTCATATTAATTTTCCACTTGAAATTTAAACATAAATGTTATTTGAAAACACATTACTGGTAAACTTAACTCTTACTTATTCATGTGATATCTATTTCGCATTGTTGTAATTCTTCCTCAATCACAGTTGAAGGTCTACTGAATCAGGTTTTGAGTACTGGGCTTTGAAGAAAGTTTTACGTTTTTCAAAGCCCAATTTTCAAGACCTGATTCAGTAATCTCCAACCGTGTCTGAGGAAGCATTATTTGAACAATGCGAAATAGCTACCACACGGATAAGTGTTAAATTCACCAGTAGCATATGTAACCCTGATATTCTTAATATCAACAATTTTGTCTGAATGATTACTCTGGGGTCGTAACTCATAGACAACAAAATACTTCTAATTTTATAGTTTATTTATTTATAATATTATATATTATAATATTACAACACATTAAAGAACATATCAAATTTAACTCGCTTGGCTTGCTATTTTAAGACGTGTGTATAATTATGAGTTGGAACTTATATTTAAAACTAACCTGGTATTCTTGCCTCTCCTTTCCTTGATCTCCAGGAGTCTATGGCCACTTCAAACACTTATAACAACTCTCAGAACCCAACCGAACATGCCCTTGTCGCCCAGTAGAAATTGCCGGCTAACACGCCAAAATTTCGATCCCCCAATACGTTTTAAACTGCCCGGACTGTAACAGACTTATTGAGTTTTCAAAGATCTTGGTTTTGCAAGCCTAACACTCCACTGGTCGAAAGAAGCGTTCTCCTGGCTTCTCGAGTTGAACTCCCCGATCATGAATTTTGGTTCTCTATTTAAGTGGTCCATACACTCCTTTCAATGCCAGAAAAGAGGCCTAACATTCACAAGATTGGATAGTGACACGTTCTTACATACCTTTAATATTTACTAACACATTCAAACAATTCGCATGAACGTGCCACTATCAGACTTGTCGATCTCATGAACGTCATCATTGTTTAATAACATAATTCGCCTTGAAAGCCTGAAGTGAAACACCTCGGCTCTCGTTTCTATAATAAATTTAATTTTTAATGAAAATGTCATTTATGACACATATTTTCAACAATTATTCATGTTTGAACTCATTTATACTTATTTTTATTAAGTTCGATAGCCCACATAACTGGTATTCATCTTTCAAAAAATAACTATGACCAGCTAACTATAATGAGAAAAAATTATGACCAAAGGCTGCATTATTGAATTTGAAATAATTACGAAAAGGTTTGAGAAAACCAGTTTTGTACTGCCGTTACTTTTAAAATTATTTGCAAAAATATTCAAGTAGCAAAGTATAGCAATTAAAATACTGCAGACGTTCTTTGTAGTCAATTAAAAAAAATGTTTGACTGCAAGTCGTTAAATTTCACATGAAAAGTTAATATTAACAACGCAGTTCGTCATGGAACAAGAAATCCAGAAAAAAAATGTATTTAATTGGTTGATGCTGTTTGTTAGTAATTTTTCGATCTCCTGTAAAATTAATTTGTATGCTACATGAAATAAAAATCTATTTCTAATTGGACAAATGTTTCATGAAGTAGCCTATCGTAGATGAGGACCCTAATTGTTCAATACGGTACCGTATATTCTGCATGCAACTTGCAGTCTACATTAAAGAATTAAACCAAAATGAAGTATTATACTGTACTGTGTACTGGATTATTTTTTGAGACCCGCGCACCCGGGTTTGTATATTTTCTCTATAACTAACACATGAATCCCTTGACTCTCCCAAAATCAAACAAATTTGATAAAATTAGATGAAATACAAATAAGTTGTACTTACCGTACTCAATGTGCAACTCGTTCTTCTCGGTGTAGAATTACGGTACGGTATACAAAAAACAGGAACAACTTGTCGGAGCTCACTTCACAAATAATTTCGCCTAGCAAGTCAGAACTAGACATGGTCAGCTGGTCTTGGATTATAACAAAGATGAAGAGTCTGAAAATCCTCAAGTGTTGGCGGGAACGAAACAATGAAGGAATTAGTTGCTGCCTCCAAAACCTGCCGGTCACAACCCGCACGCACAACATTCTTGAATAGAATCTTCTGTATCCCCAACTATTTCCCAAAATAGCAGCCGCCATGCAACCCCCTCTCCCATTTCCAGTTAAATGCCTTGCCAGCCTGTATTCAACGGTTTTCGCTATGACAATAGTTTGCTTCTAGGGATGTCTTTATTACTTTTAAGCCTACACTGGTGTTTGAATTTTTTCTCTCACTCTCGCGAGCTCACTCTTCTCTCTCACTTCCTCCTCCCTACTCACACTTCAGTGACATTACAAAAACAGATTCCAATCACCTGGTTTTGTTAACACTATTTTAAATTGCATCTGCATCTGGTATAAGGGTAGCTATATTAGTTTTTCATGTACCGGAATGCAACTCAGTTGCATTTGTAACAGGTTTAGCAACATGACATGTCACTGACTAGTGCACTGTATATGAATATATAATGCATATTATACTGTATAGATTATTTTATTATATTGATAATATTAAAACTGACTGAATAACTGACTTTCATTCCACGTATAGCTCATGTATTGACTGTACTTAAATAATAGTAATAATAATGTTTATTGCCAAAAAAGAATTATTCTGACATACCTGCTACGTAATACACAATTCACAAAATTATTTTAACATGATAGATAAGTAAAAGGGAGGACGGCCTCCATTGACTTTGTACTTTGACAATAACGATTTTCTTTTCGTGGGTTTGAAGGGCTCTCAGGCAACTTGCATGAAGTTGACACAGTAGGCCTAAAAGGAGAAAAGATCACTACTTAATATTTTGCAGACGGCCTTCAAATGCTCATTTCTATCACTGTTCAGATTTAATCTCATTTTATTGATTACCAAGGCGCTCCAACACCACTGCCTAGCAAGGATTAAATTTCGGGGGGATACCAGGGGGGAATGAAATCTTCCCCCTCCCAACAGTTAATAGGGGGATTTGGGGGTCCTCCCCAGGATTTTTTTATAAATATTTATCATTTTATAATGGTTTTTTGAGCATTTTAAAATAATTTTTAATTAGACATTTCAATTAAAGCAATTGTTAATTTAAATGAAATATATCTCCAATCCGGAAGAGTCAGTGACAGATAAAACTGAAAATCACTGCATTGCCACATTGCTCACTAAACTGTACTTTTTGCAATAATTTCCATGACAATTAAACACTTGTGCTAAATAAAACTAAGGTTTATTTTTGTATTAACTGTTTTAATTTAATCTGTAATTATTAGTATTGTGAAAGATGACTACAACATTCCGGGGGGGGGGGGGATTTATCCCGATATCCCCCCCTGGCTACGCGCCCCTGCCCAACGGATCATAAAATTTATTGTGATTGTAAAATGTGTCATGCCATGAATCAATCAACAAATAATATGAGGGAAGAGGTTGATTACCACAAAAAAGGTTAGCGTTGCACTTTCAAGACCTAAAAAAAATTCTCCAGGGGAGAAACGTCAGACGCCTCCCCCATCATTTTTTCAGGGTTTCGTCAGCATCCACATGTTAATACAAAATTACTTTTTAAAGTTAAAATTTTGAAGTGGATGTGTTATTAATTAAAAGTTAAATTGTTGATTGTTTTTTGCACATTCTCTAGTTTCCAGTTGCAGCAAGTTCTATTCAGTCATAATAATTTTTATGTTTTTACACAATTTACATATTCCAGTATTAGTGAATAGTTCTATGTAAATTCAAGAAATTACACCAAAATAGAAGAGACATTTATCGATTTTTTCAAAGCTCTCTCTCATGTAATTGTTAGCTTCCACAAGTTGTTCATTGAATGTTTTTTAGTTGGTCTACACTCGAATTTTATCTTTAAATTGAAAAGATAATTCAAATTATTTACACAGATACTTCTGATTGCCAGTGGGCAACTAGGCATAGCTGAAATACTTAATTAATGCTATTTGAAAAATCTTGTCGCTGATTGAAAATTGGTATTTATGGTGAAGAGGTAAAAGGGAACCTCCAGCCTCTGCCCCGTATCACAAAAGGTCTCTGTGTTGTCCTGATTGTAATAATAATTCGAAACCACTATAACTTGTTAAATTGGCACTATAAAAGTAATATTTTTTATATATCATACATGAACTATAAGCATATATATACGAATAGTGGGTTCAATTTCTTAAACAAGCGATTCATGAAAGCAATGATTTAAGAGAATCGAGGTAGCAGTGGTACTGTGCATACGTTGTCTGAACAGGCTCTGCGAATTTTGAAGCATAGAATTTTAATTCGAACGGATAAGTAGTATTTTTGTTTATTATTATTAGTATTTATAATATCTTAATAATTTACATCATTAACTTGTCTAATATAAGTTAAAGTATTTAAATAAAAAGTCAAATTCTATTTTCGAGGTTAGGTGTACCGATATTGATAAATTTTCTTGTAATTAAATAGTCTCAAGTTGACAATTGTAATAAATTAAGTAATATTTCATTAAACATTTAACTAAAATCAATTGAAAACAATTTTTAGCTAGGAAAATGAGTCCAAACAAGGCATCTAAATCTAATTGTTCAACTAAAACTCAAGTAGCTACGCGATCTCAGCAATTATTAACGAAAAAATCTCCAACAGCTCTTAAAGCTACTGTAGATGTAGAAGAAACGGTTGCTAAACTATTGAGTGATCACACCAAATTGAAAACAAAATTAGAAACATCACTAAAAAATTCTGAGGAAGAACGAATAGGGTTAGTGGATCACATAAAATCTCTGGAAGTTATTGTAAAATTGCAGCAGGAAGACCATAAAACTGAAATACTAAATCTCACGAGTCAATGTAGGTCTATGTCAGAGGAAATCGAAATATTAAAATCAAAAATAATGTAAAGATCTGAACCTCTGATCAATACAAAAAAAGTAGAACCTAAATCAAATGGGGAAAAAATAAATAGAAATGGTCAAACAAAAACGTATAGTCAGGTTTTGCAAACAGCAACCAAAACTAAAGTAAGGGCAAATAACGATAGGAAAGGTAGAGTACTGCTCTTGACATCCAGTCATGGACGAGACTGTAGTGACCTACTAAATAAAAGATTAAAAAATAAGTATGAAGTTCAGAGCTTTTTCAAACCAAGTGCCCCTATAAACGCTATCGTAGAGTCAGCACAGGAACAAACTAAAGATTTTGGAAAAAACGATTTTCTAATAGTACTGGGTGGCTCAAACAATATAAATGAACCTAATCTAAAACATCTTCCTGAAATAAATGAAAAAATTAAAGAGATTGTGCCACTCAGCCAAAAAACTAATGTAATAATAAGTACAATTCCGTATAGGTTTGATAGGCCAGAGCTAAATGAAGCCATTAAGTCAACAAATAAATCAATTCATAATACAATCAACAGCCTAAAAAATAAGAATTCTAAGCAGTTGGGGATTTGTTTTCTAAATGAAAGGCTGAAAAAACAAAACTTCACTAATCATGGTCTACATCTAAATCAATCTGGCAAAGTAATATTTTGTAATAGGCTGGCAGAGCTGATTGAAAGTCGTTTGCAATCTACTGTCAATAATTCTCCTAAACAATCATCTAACGAACCTTTTTTAGTAAAGTGGCTCAAAACCGGGAAGGGAAACTAGTTTCAGATGATAAATTCATATCTTCAATTGTATTAAAAGACGTTAATCGATCAAAAAATCAGGATAGCATTAGTGGAAGGAACTCTTGTAGCAATCTGATAGGCTCTCAAGATTCTAAGAGATTAAGTAAATCTACTTCAATATGCAAAAGCAACGATAAAGTAATAAGGGATGATAGGGAAGTACCGGTACTCACTGTGTTCCATCAGAATATTCAATACATTCGTAACAAAATAGATAGAATCGAAGTATTTTTTAAAGAAGAGGCTCCTGATATAGCTATTTTCACAGAGCATGGTTTAAAAGAAGATGAATTGTCACAACTTAATATTCCAAACTATTCATTGTAAACGTCATATTGCAGGACATCTCATCGAAGTGGGGGAGTAGCTATCTTCACTAAAAATGCTAAGAATATGCAAACATTTAATTTAGAATATGTAGAGAAATTTGCTGTGGAAATGGATTTAGAAGTTACTGGTTTGAGAGTAAAAATCGACAATAATTTCGAAGTAGCGGTGTTAGGTATTTACAGGTCACCAAATGGGGAATGGAACAATTTTTGTGAACTATTCAATAGGCTTTTAGAGATTACTACTACTCGTTTTACAAACGTTATTGTAGCGGGAGATTTCAATACAGACTTTGCAACACAGAATAAAATGACAGAAGATTTAAAGGATATTATATGCATGAATAACTTGGAAATAAAAGTTCATGAATATACCAGAGTCACAAGAACATCACAAACAATAATTGATAACATCCTTACTAATATAGATTACTCTAAAACAAGATTAGGCGGCTCGGAACTATCTGATCATGACTATCAAATCTTAGAGGTGGGGTTGCAAGGTCATAAATCAATTAAAAAGAGTAGAGTAATGAAAGAAATTCAACAATGTGAACAGGGGAATATCGATTGTTTGAAGCAGAATCTGCTACAAGAAAACTGGAGTAGGGTTTACAATAGCAATAGTTTAAATGACAAATATGATAGTTTCATTAATATTTTAAGGTTTCATATTACTACGAGTTGTCCAGTTAAAAAAGTCCCTGTAAAGAACAAATTAGACAAGATTGAAGAGTGGATAACTGATGATATCCTTGCAGAAAGAAATAGGGTTAAAGATGCATATGATGAATTCAAACTATCTAGAAATATGTTAAGTGAAGATAATTACAAAGCTCTAAAGAAAAACTATATGAAAAAAGTGAAAAGAGCGAAATGTAAGAAAACAGCTGAAATTTTGAATAATAGTGTGTACTTTAACACAGCAGTGTGGGATGTAATAAACAAAAATAGGCAAGTAGCTCATGTAGATGCTTATACTAGTGTCCCCAGAATAATTAACGAAAATAAAAAATATATTGATGATAGTGTAGACATTTGTAATTTCTTTAACAGATATTATCAACTGGTTGCTAAGGATCTTCAAAAATCTCTTAATACAGGTATTAGTGATGCAAACATGAGGAATACTGAGGGGATTCAGAACGAATTAAAATTCCACCCAGTATGCCAAGACGAGTTGTCAAATATCATTGATAGTTTAAATAATAAAAAAACTGTAGGAATGGATGGGGTATCCAGTAAAATTCTGAAAGAATGTAAAGATCAATTGTTAGACCCTTTGATTCATCTGATCAATCATTCATTAGAACAAGGTGTTTTTCCAGATAATTTAAAAGAGGGGAAGATCTTGCCAATCTTCAAAAGTGGCGATAGAGAAAAGGTAGAAAACTATAGGCCCATTAGTATTTTAAATGTAATAAGTAAAATTTTTGAAAGAGTAGTTCTAAATAGGTTACTTCTGCACCTTCAAGAAGCTAACTTTATCTGTGATGAACAGCATGGCTTCCAGAAAGGGAGATCAACAAAAACAGCCATAGTTTCTCTAGTTGAAAAACTAATAGATATAATAGATTCAGGTGATAAAGCTACTGCAATCTTCTTAGATCTGTCAAAGGCATTTGATTGTGTTAATCATAGAACTTTATTGGAAATACTGCAAAATGTAGGTGTAAATGGGGTTGAACTGAAATGGTTTGAATCATATCTTATTGGGAGAAAACAATGTGTAGAACTAACTACAGTAGTTGGTAATATTATAGTAAAGAATAAATCTAATAAATTAGAGGTGCAAGCTGGAGTGCCTCAGGGGTCAATACTAGGTCCATTGCTTTTTTTGTTATATGTCAACCATTTACCTAAAGAATTAATTAGTGGTAGAGCCCTCTTATTTGCTGATGATACATCACTCATTTTCAGCAATTCCATTCTAGATAATTTAGAAATAAGTGCCCATATAGGTGTGCAGTCCATTGTCCAATTTTTAAACCAGTTGAAATTAACTATAAATAGTAAAAAATGCCAATACCTTCAATTCAAAAACAAACATAATTTAAATGAAGATAGGGCTATAAACGTGTTTGTAAACGATAATCAATTAGACCAGGAAGAAAAAATTGCATTTCTAGGAGTTACGTTGGATAGACGATTGACCTGGACTCCATACATTGAGAAAATATGTAGTAAAATTTCATCTGGGGTATTTGTCCTGCGACAGCTCGCTAGATTGAATGACAAAAAGTTACTTTTTACAGCTTACCATGGGCTCTTACTGTCACATATTAGGTATGCTATCTTAGTATGGGGTAATTCATCAAAACAAAATCTTGATAGGGTGTTTAAGATCCAAAAGAAAGCGGTTAGGTGTATAGAAAGAGTAAATAGATTAGATTCATGTAGGCCGTTGTTCAAGAGACTTGGTCTCCTAACTGTACCCTGCTTATATGTGTATGAAGCTACTTTATATGTAACAACGAATGATATTAACCAAAATCTTGATGTACATGATTATAATACAAGAAGCCGAGGAGATTATCACTTGGTGAGTCACAATAGTAGCCTATTCAAACAAAAACCTAGTTATATTGGTAGGAAATTCTACAACAAGCTACCGCAGTTTTTGAAGAGTCTTGAAAATATAGAAATATTTAAAAATCAATTGAAGAAATATTTAGTTGATAAAGCTTTTTATAGTGTACAAGAGTTCCTTTCACATCAAAATTAAGCCTCACCTCAACTAATTGAAGTAATTATGGTATCTAGTGTATAATATTGTTGATCTGACTTGTCTTATACTCTTTAACTGGAGTCTCCAAGACGTAATCTACAAAAAAAAAAAAAAAAAAAAAAAAAAGCTTCCACTTTAACCGATTTATAAACTTCATTTTAATAGATACTCGTAAAAATTACTCTTTTTGAGCAGATTCCCATAATGTGGACTAAAATGAATGAGTTCAAGCTTTTCTAGTCATTAGTCTACAATCTGTTAAAATAATTTTAGAGGGGCTATTTATCAAAATTTTCCTGGGGGAGGACTCCCGGACCCCCCTTGCTGGGGAGTATTCCATAACCTCCAGATCCCCCGGGATGGCCCCAAAATCTCCAATAACACCCCCATCCACCATATCAAAATATTCGATACGCTACTGGATCAGATGAACACGTTTCCACCACCCGATTAGAGAATAAAAATATTGAAAACCAGCGAATGGAATAATTTCTATGTTGAAGAATCATCAGTTTGTGGATGGAGAAATATTGAATTTTGTAGTTCTTCACGAATTTTTAGCTCATTTTTAATTTTGTGAAAATTGAAATCAAGAATCATTTTAATCAAGAGCATATATCAAGCTAGTGCAAACACGAATCAGGAAAAAAACAGGAAATTATTATTTTGTTAAATTTCACAGGAAAAGTTAATATTAACAACGCAGTTCGTCATGGAACAAGAAATCCAGGAATATTATTTTGTATTAATTTATGAATAGAATATCCAACTTGATAAATTTTAGCACTCGTTAGCCTTTTGATAAAATAAAAAATAAGGTTGAGCTAAAAGTTGACATCAATTCACTGACTTTTAGGTGATGAGAGTGGAGGGAGTCAATCCGCTACATGGAAGGTCGCAATCATTTTGCATGTTTGACTGTACTGATATTTGTAAAGTAACTGACATCGTTGTGCTGCAATGTGTATTGCTCTCTTTCTAAATTTAAACCCCTATCTTTCCTTCAGAATTCAAACATTGGCGCTCAGATTCTTAAATGTGACGTTAGTACTGACTTCCTTCAAAAAGACTTCCTGGCCAAAAAGGCAACTTTATTTTTCCTTAGTTAATTACAATCAACCACACTTTTCGTCATCATACCATGAAGCAATGTACATGTTTATGGATTCATCTGAAAGCTAATGAATCGGGATTGTTTTTCTTGTAATAAGTTAGTTACAATCCATTGGAAAATATTCTTGAAAAATCTATTTGAAATTCCAGAATGAAATTTGAAAATCAACTTTTCGAATTTTGACTGCAGATAAAAATATTGGATATAATGTGGTTTGGCAATAAAAATGGATTGTTTTTTTTGAGAATATTCTTGTCTTTGCAACAATAGTTTCAGAACTCTAATCCGAAAATTAATTTCTGGGTTATAGAGGATTTAATGGCAGAAAGTAGTTATATTTGGAAAACTCTGATGTATCAATACTTCTCAAAACCGATGGTTGAAAAAATTAATCTTTACTTGACTTTTTTTGATGGAAATTTGATGTAGAACCTTGAATTAACAGGATTTACACTTCATGCAGGACACAATAATTATGTTTTATTTATTCGTATGCTTCAGCCTCGTTTGTGCTAAAGGCTTGTGCAGATGGCATGAGCGAAAACAAGCCAACGGACTTGTTTTGAAAATGAAAAGTTGAAATCCAACGCCTTTTGGATATCTATGAATTGTCAATCAAAACCTACAAATTAAACCAAAAATTTAAAAAATATATGCTTATATCAAGCTCAATTATACAGATTATGCAAGTTCTACATGCATAGTAACTTGAGTTACTAATAAATTGATCAGCTCGCATCTTTTGCCATTGTACATGATGATTTTTCATGTTTTATATAATCAAACATTATCAGGTGAAAACATAGTGTATGAGTTTTATAATAATCTTTCATTAAGAAATTTATTATCAAGTGGAATTATTTCGTGATTCAAAAATGTAATAAGTAAAATTGTGTAATTGGAACTAGAATACGTATGTTGGCAACGGCCGCCATCTTTGTCAACAAATGGGATTGACATTTTTTTCCTGTATTTAGGTAAACTCTCACAGAGCCCTGTCTAATATAACCTCCAAGTCATAGGGTGGTCAACCTGCTGACAGTTGACAGGCTTGAAATAATTTACCTTTTTCGATAAACATGAGCAATAACCTGGAACCATCATTGTTTCTTGTTTTTCGCCAAGATGCCTCCAAAAAGTGTTGTTTGGGACGCTATTTGGTATTATTTTGGCCTGTTTTTGCTATTTTCAAAGACTGAATTAATCGATGTTTGAACACCGATTAATCGATGTTTTCAGTACCGATTAATCGGTGTATCGATTACTCCCTTACAAAAAATAATCGATGTTTTGTAGTTCGATACCCATCCCTAGGTGGTATCCTCTAGGACGACCTAACAGCTAGTGATGGGATCGAAATCACGTCACTGATATTTTTCACTGATATTTGAAAATCACCGTGGTAACTGATACTCCAAGGCGTCTGATATCAGTGATTAGCGGTGACGGATTATGAGTGATATCACTGATATCCAGCTGCACACGCAGTTATTACTGGCTTCTGCTATCTGATCTTGAGTTAGTTGTATTTGAATTATTCTCAGTTTAAAGCTAGTCAAATGTTTAATAATTCAAGCATAGACCTACTTTTTTATTCAAAGTAACACCTAAAGATGGTAGAGTAGGCCTACTTTTTATTTATGAAGAAATTTTTCATATTTAAACCTGTGTTAATAAACAATTTAATGCTTTTCTCATGTTGTGCATATTGATATTATTGATTTATTTACCTTTACTTCCTTTAAACAAAATAAACCTGACACATTTCCTAGTAAATGAATTACTCACATTACAAAATATCAATCAACACCTTGTCAAGCAAGCGTGATGTTCGTACTTCTATTCTTCTATACCATGGTAAGACAAAGTAGCCGGTAGCAGTAATCACCGTTAATCACTGATACAGATCACTGATATCTAAGAATCACAGTATCAGTGATCACCGATAGAGCAAAGTAACTGATATTTCCATCACTACTAACAGCTTGATTGACCTACTGCTAGCGCAGCCTGCAGTCCACAATTCGTACTAGTTTTAAGCTTGATTCACACATATAGGACTGTGCGCCAACCGTGTCGTTTTGGATTAGAGATGGGAAAAGTAGTTCATTGAACTGAACTATCTCTTCTTAGTTCGTTCACTTAAATGAACTAGTTTAACAAACTAGTTCAATTGAACTATCTAGTTCATATATTTTAAAGGAGTGACTGGCTACATTATTTACAAGATAAGCTTCATTGTAGAGGTGCATTGTTGCACCTCTAGGCCAGATCAAGTAGACAAGTCTAGAAAATAAGCATCTAGTTTTTATTATTTAAACTAAAGATAAGTTTATAATGAAACAAACAGATCATTGGAACTGGGACTGCTTAAATTGAGAGAATAAAAATCATGATTTCTCACTTACAAAATAGTTATTTATGTATTAAGAGTGTGAAGCGCGACTTTATCGCTCGAGCCAAAACATTTACTGCGCGACGCACAGCGGAGCGCAGTAATTTTGCGAGAGCGATAAAGAAGCTTCACGCGCGAAATACATACAATATTTTTCCTACAACAGCAGTTCTGGATTCCAACACAATAAAAGTTTGTAGTTTGTAACATCACAGACCGTGCGCGGATTTGGTTAGCATTCGACTTTTTTGAGGTTATGTGAATCTCACGGATTCCATGATCCACCAATGAGAAGACATCAAAATCAAAACAGAAGCGTAAAGAAATCAGCTGGCGAGCGTAAAGTACTTTACCGCTTGTGGAGCAGTAAAGAGGTATTTTACAATTAGTTTTCAGTACGTAAAGAACTACTTTACGAGCAGTTGTAGGAAAAATTATTTAATGTAAAACTAATTTTATATGATTTATACTTTTACAAAGAAACAGCAACAAGCAAACAAGGTATGAACAATATTGATTTTTACATACAAGAAACTAAATTCTATTTTCAAAATATAAAATTACAGTACAAATATCACAATAAGCAAACAAGATATGAACAATATTGATCTTTACAATATTGTATAAATACGAAACGTATTTTAAGAGTCCTAAATCATGCAATGGATATTATGAGTTAATATACAAACATCTGAATTTTTCGTTCGACGATGAGAGGGCGCCGTTTGATCTTGATGGCGAGGGCGCAGGGGGACACGTCCCCCTGTCCCCCCGGGCCTGAACCTACGGCTAGTTCAGAATAGTTCGATCAGCTCAATAGGCGGCTAGTTCACAATAGTTGATCAGCTGATCAGTTCAATAGACGGCTAGTTCAGAATAGTTCGATCAGCTCAATAGTTCAGACATCAATCTGAGACCAAAGGAACCATTGAACTATTTAAGGAAGGTGATCTACGAACTATGTGTATGCGTCTGTGTAGTGCGTATAAGCATAGACGAACGACGAACCATCAACCTTACTCCCTAATGTATGGTATAAGCAACGACATTATCGAGCCAAACCGAACCCGAAGCCCGACCCCATGTCAAAGAGAACTGAACTGTAGTTCACCTGACTGACCGGCTTATGTGAATAGTTCACAATTGGGAACAGTTCATTTGAACTAGTTTGTTCGCGAACTACACATCTCTATTTTGGATGGATTCGCCAAAGCTGTCTATCCATTTGAAATACACGGCGACAGTCTCAAGTGGTTCACACATATAAGTCTCATTTTAGTCACATTCCCGAGATCTTTCAGGCTGAATAGAAATCAGGTCGATAGGATTTACCGTTTTTGAGCTGTGAAGTGGTGAATAACCCGACTTGGGCGACTTGGCACGCGAAGTAAATATACTCTTGGCAGCTCTCTACAAAATCACCTGGCAATGCACAAGGCTGTTGTACTTGGCGGGACGAGAAGATAAAACTTCTAGATAAAACGAACCTCCACTCAATCATTCTTTCAACAATAATAATTTGCCACGGCAATAGAATAAGAATAAATTGAAACATTCGACTAACCTTTTGTAAGTTATAATACTCCTTTGATGATTCATGAGGTTGTGAGATCCACTACAAAGTATCCTTAAGTATCCACCACGAAGATCCTTCTAGTCCTTGATGAAGTTCCTTGACAATCATATTCAACTAGAAGATTCCTATATCCAAATTCGGCGCAAATGAGATTTGAATACACACAAACTGCAAAAAAGACAAAAATTTATTAACCAACTAAATAAAGAATATACGCAATAGTGAAAAATACACTGTGAAAATCGAATTGTATACAGCAAAAAAAAAACACTCTACCTTAGCATAAGTATCGCTCTAGCTTACTGAATAAGCTTTCTACAAATCAAAAGAAAGCTGTCTTAATTTAGAAGCTGTACTTCATGAGAAAGTCCACTTGTGGTTTCAAGGATACCTTGACTGACCTTAGCATAAAAGGTCCAGTTGCTTCAGTGAGATCGTCTACAGTCTACCAGAGAAATCCTCCTTACACCAGGCACACAACAGAACAGCTAGTGATAATATTATTGCTTTCAGATATTTGAGTGTACTCAGCTCGAAAGCGCCCTCTATTTCTTTGATTGGTGTAATTTATAATTATCATTTGTTTGAGAGGTAGTGGACCCCATTCGTTATGGGGTATTTTCAGGAGGCGAAATTTCAATACAGCCAAGTCTTGCTTGAGTTTGTATGTTAGAGCCTATTATCCGGACACAGCTGATGGAACATAAATTTTTATTTCCATTTCAGCTTTCAAATAGAGGAATTGGAGCCCAACCTGAGAATATTGCCTAATAATATATATATAAAGTAGCTGGCCCAACGCGCGTTGCTGCGTTCTCATAAAAAATTCTTGATTTTATTATTTGTCATCTCCCACTGAGGTTAAATTTAAAATTTCAACCTTCTAGGACTATTAGGGAAGAAGTTAGTCCTAGGGCTCTTCCAGCTGATCAGAGAGGCCTCCTTCGTTGTTTTCTTACACAGTAAGACCTCACTCACCACCTCTCAATGAACATTTCAAATTTAAACCTTCCACGACTATTAGGGTAGAAGCTAGGTTTTTTATTTTATTATTCACCACCTCCTACTGAGAATACATTTCAAATTTCTAGCTGCATTGGTTAACAGATGCCATCAACCCGTCATAATTACATTTCATCATACCCAGCCATATGTTTCCTACATACTGCAAGGCTCCGACTGAACGGTATCCTACATGCAAAGTCTTTGTGTTCCAGACAGCGTAAATAACGCCGCTAAGGGCCTGCCATATAATTAAAAACTGTTGACTTCTATCAGCTGTTCCTTTAAGCTGTTTGGCCGTCAAGTTCAGTAGGTTAGGTGAATGATGATCTGCAAAACACACAAACAGCTTGTCCATCGAAACAGCGTGTACAGCAAATCGAAAAATTTCAAATTATTTTCCATATGATTAAAAGATCCCAGTAAGCTAGCTAGCCATGTACCCGTGCTTTGCATAGGCAAAACTTTAACCCCCTAAAATCACCCCTAAAATTGCGAATTTTGAAAAATCCTTTCTTACTGCATGGTGAAATCCTATAAGGATTGTTCATACGAAATTTCAAGTTCATAGGCCTAGTAGTTTTGGCTCTGCGTTGATGAGTGAGTCAGGGTATCATCCTTTTATAGATAGAGATTTGATAAGGTATCAGTATATGATACGGTCCCACAATAACTGATTTTATCTGTCACTGCTGGTTAAAAATCGCGGGATATAGTGGATTCCACATAAAAGCAGATTCCGGTCGGTGCAGAAACAGCCACTTCCAGAGTTAGCGAGTGCTGCTCAGTGCAGTTTTGATTCACACGGCAGTAGACTCAGCCAGTTCCAGACTTAGTGAATTCTGTCGACCCATTATGTTATATTTATAAAATAAGACTATAAATAAATAATTAATATTACATTAATAAAATCAAGAAATTAACTTACATTCAGCCATCAGCTTTTGCATTAGAAAGTGGTGGCAAAACTTGAAGAATTAGCATTTGTCAATTTAAACATTTCTGTAGTTATGAATCTGTCCTATATATTCTCAACTTCAATCTGGAAATAAAAAACAAATATGAATACACAAAGTACAAATGACAACATGTTGCAAGGAAAAATGAATTGGAATGTTGTTAAAACAGCAAATTCACTACAAATAAAAGGTAATTTTACCATGTTCAGCATTAGAAGAATCAAACGCAGACAATAATAAGAACTCACCACTGGGATAATTGACTGAGCGAAGCGAAGTCTATGTTTCAAGACGATTTGTCTTTCGTCTGTTTCATGAGATTTGACAGGATCTTTTTGAATTGCGCAACAATGTACATAAAAGGATTCTTCTAATTGGAACATATATTTCCAAAATGATATTTCTGTGCCCTTGGGCCCTCTTATCCAACTATTAGAGAATTATTTTTCCCAAGAAATTATCAAACATATAAGAAATAGATTATGTAGAGAAATAGGTATCAGTTACTATATATATAACGTATGGCATTTTTGACACATTTCAAAAACTGTTGTGCTACGTGCTCAAATTTATAATTGATTGTCATAAGATTCAAGTCAAACATAAAACAATAAAACATGGAAAAATCAGTAGCTCCATGAATATGTACAATGTACCTACACAAGGAACCACAGTCAAGAGGTAAAAATTGATTAAAACATGGGACAATAATTTTTAGAAAGCTAAGTCTAAATCGGTTAGCCATTCGAAAGTTTGGATAGGAACTGACACTTAGCATAACTTATTCCTTCTACATTAATTTGACAAATTCTGATAATATTACCTATAGCCCTAGTTGCGTGGTCCTGAGAAGGACCGTTTGTATTTAAGTTTTCCATTTAGATGTGTCAAACTGGCCAGGAGATCCTAGGTTAAGTCTGGCCGCCAACAGTTCTAGCTCATTTAGTGTGACCCAGGGGTGCACGTGTAACAATGTCACGGACGACAGTTACTATTTATCACAGATGAATATGGAAAGATTATACTGAAGCTGAAAACAGATGACATAAATATTTTAGAAAAATCTGGTGAGGCATGCGACTTCTTTGATTGGTCTGATAAATTTCTAATTCAGTACGGTATCTATTTTGTATGGTGACTACGATTCACATAATTTGGCAGAATGCAGATAATAGGTAAATCTGCTTCATGTTGAATATATCATGTGGTATTTTTCCTTCCATACAAGGATTTTACTGGAGCAGTATGGATTTGGTTTCTTCAAACTTTTATTGGAAAGCAATACTTTGCTTACTTTTGTACACAGTAGTAACGCAAGGAGAGCAAAATATAATTATATGATGTTGAAGATCCATCTTGTTTCCACTAATATGTAATATAAACTTAATAAAACAACTTTTGAATGGAAATTAACTCATGTTATGGCGTGACGGCCGTTTCGCTCTGTTGTCTAGAGCATCATCAGACGACCCACAGTACACTGACTTAAGGTATGAGTTGGAGGGTTATGTATGTTGGAATGGTGAAGGGGTGGGGGGATGAGTAGGCGGGAGGTTTGAAATTGGGATTATTTTGTCAAATAGAGTATGTGAGAAGAAGTTAAGTTGATCATTTAAAATGTTGCCAGGTTCCTGCTTTGCATGTTTGTAAATCTCATATTGTTCTAAAACATTGAGTTTCTGGCTTTTGTGAGTGATGTGTAGTGTGTCTAAATTAGTGTCAATGTCTGTATAACTGTGGCCTGTTGAAATGATGTGTTCAGCAAAAGTGGAATGTGTGTTTGGGTGTGAGATGGCTCTTGTGTGTTCTTTGAATCTAGTGGTGAATGTCCTGCCAGTTTGTCCTATATAGAACTTGTTGCAGTCATCACATTTCAATTTGTAAATTCCAGATCTGTTGTACTTGTTTTGAGATGTTGTCTGAGAATGCAGGTGTTTTTTGAGTGAATTAGTTGTTCTGTAAGCTATTTTATATTTGAGTTTCCTAACCATGAAAAATATTAGGAAAAAACAGAAAGAACATAACCTGATCATAACCACAGCTGACCTCTACAACCACGCTGCTTCAATTTCTCAAGTATTTTAATTTCTACGATTCAATTTTCAAATCATCTACAATTTATTCAAGTGTTTCAAACATTCAGTGAACATTATCCAACAACAGTTACCGATTTCTTCAAGACATTTTTGAACAATTTTCAACCAGCACTTCCTATCATGGGTTATGTTTGAACACATTGATATCAAATTTCAATTATCAGTTTTCACTCTTCAAAGAACTTTATACTATTGGAACTTCAAACTTTCAATGCAATTCATTTGAAACAAGACTTCAACCTGGCGAAGTTCCTTCCTACCACAAGATCACATGGGTGATTTCATCTTCTATCATCGTAGTTTGGGCCATTCCATTTCTACATCGTTCACTATCCATGCTATTTGAGGGCCTCCTTCTTCCTACTCAACTTGCCACTGCTCAAGCTCTGCTGGGACCATTTCAAACAAGATACACTCACCAATTCTGCTTCACCAAAGTTGAGTATTACTATCATTCTTACAACTTTATTATTTGCCTATGGGGCCTGGTATTATTGCACATCTGTGAATCATAACATCAGTCATTTATTGTTGTGGTTATCCATTTTTCGTGAACTGCAGTAGAACTATTCATATGTATTATCTTGCTGTGCAGAACTGACCTTTTTGAGTCGCGGCGGACGCGTTTCAAACTATGTTGTTCTTCTTCGGCGCTTGGTTGCATCAGTCAATTTGACTTCAACTTGAATTAATTTTGAATTCACTTCAATTATTACATCATTACATTTTTTGGCAAGTTCTATCTCGGCGAATGAGCCTCTTCAGCATCAAGCTGACATTATTACATTCTTGTAATTACCATTTTGGCAATCAAGCCTATCACGATTTTGTCATTCACTATTTTGGCGAACGAGCCTCTTCAGCATCAAGCTGACATTATTACATTCTTGTAATTACCATTTTGGCAATTGAGCCTATCACGATTTTGTTATTTACCATTTTGGCAATCGAACCTATTACGATTTTGTCATTCACTATTTTGGCAATCAAGCCTTTTCAGCATCAAGCTGACGTTATCACATTCTTGTGATTACTATTTTTGGCTTTTGAGCCTCTCAGCGTTAAGCTGACTTTACAACTTTGTCCTACTATTTGGCGATCACGATTTTGTCCTATTATTTCAGCATACAGCTGACATTATTATCTTGTCATTTCTTGGCATACAATCCATTTATTATCAATCGAAATATCAATCATTAACATGTCTCAATTCTTATGTACAATTTTTAACAAGTGTCCAACTTTCATTAATTCAATTGTTTATTTTCGTATTATAATTATTCAGCAATTATTACATTCATTCTTTGGTTAATCTTTCCTGGTTAATCTTGATTAAAAACTACAAGCAAGGTACCCACTATTTTCATTCAATTAATATTTGCAATTCACATGTTGCATTTGTATTTTTGTTAGTTGACATTTTCATTTTAATTTTGTTATTGTTCTCTGGCAAACAGGCCATATTCCAACTTACATTACTATCATTATGTCAATTAATATTTATGAATAATTACTACATGTTTAATTATTCATCCTTTGCCATTTCAACTCTGATTTACTTTCAATATTGTCATAATTTGATTATCACTCAACTATTTCATCAACACTCACCTATTGTGGCCTATGTGCCTATTATTGTACTGCAATCTAGATTTAATTCAATTAATTAAATCTAAATTAATTGTCACATGGTCTATACTTTATTTCAAGCTCCTGATTCTTTATCTAGCTACATATACATTTCAATCTTATTTTTTTTGGACTCATTCTAGTTTTAGTTTGAGGCCTGGTCCTCCGAGTTTTTATTTTATTTTTATTCAACTTATGGTATGTATAATGTTGTGATTGGAAACCTTGGCAATTTTCATTTACCACCTCCAAACACCACAGTACATTGCTCATTCCTTTCACAGCATTTATTTACCATTTGTTTTGCATAATTATTGATCTGACTTGCCTTATACACCTTAACTGAAGTCTCTAAGATGCAATCTTGTAATCTACATTATATATACAGAGTGTCCCGTGAGTAACCTGACAAACTTCTAATATGGTTTCCTCTCATCAAAATAATGAAAAAAGTTCATGTAAACATATGTCCGGAAATGCTTTTTAGGGAGTTACTGCTAATGAAAGATTTCCCACGATTTTCTGAGAAAGGATGGAAATGAAGCCAAACCGATTTTTTTATGGAGTTAAGTTAGGTGTTAAATTTATTGGATTTTAAACACAAAAGCTTCATGAACAAAACTTGTAATGAATTTAATTCTGAAGAGAATGATGTAAAATAGGCAAATAAAAAACAACTGCATGCCTTTTCAGTAATTAAATTTACAGTGTTGCAACATCTTAAAATGTTTTGTTTTATTTTTTGCTGTCTTAATTTTTGTATGTGCTGATTCAATAAAACATTATTTTATTAATTTTTTTATTATTGGCCCATTTTACATCATTCTCTTCAGAATTAAGGTTCTACAAGTTTTGTTTGTAAAGTTTCTGTGTTTATTACCCATTTAACGAAGTTAATGTTGATTTAATTGAAACAAAGCATGTTTTTTGAGACCGAATTTTGTGTATCTGATATTTTAGATATGGGTGATCCTAGAGGTCTGGGACATGTTTTATACAATTTATCAGTTCATTTGACATGAAATCCAATAAATTTAACACCTAACTTAACTCCATAAAAAATCGGTTTGCCTTTATTTCCATACTTTCCCAGAAAATCAGGGGAAATTCTTTGTTAGCAGTAACTCCCTAACAAAGCATTTCCGAACATATGTTTATATGAACTTTTTTCATTATTTTGATGAGAGGAAACCATATTAGAAGTTTGTTGGGTTGCTCATGGGACACAAGGTGATGACTTGTGTGGATTATATATGATATCAGATCATGTAAAATTAATTGAATACCGGTATATTTTATCACATTTCATTATTATAGACTATTTATTAAAAATGCAAATTGAGTTTATATACATGGCCCTTTCCGCTGTCCGTTTTGTCAAATTCTGCATTCTAGGAAATCAAGGCTTGAGGGCATGATAAGGTCTATTAAAATTTTGCTTTTGTCCGTCGATTTTTTACAGACAATATCTTTCAAAACGAAGATTGTATACTCTTGAAACTTGGTAAATAGCTTCATCTTAGGCCAAGCAAGATCCATAACAATAAAGAAAATGTAGGATATGAAGCAGAAAGTAGGATGGATTAGGGAAGTTAAGAGGGTTTGATTGAACTGGAAATAACATTGTATGATTTGAAAACAAAGCCAAAAAATTAAAGAAACTTAAGAAAATAGAAAGATTTAAACCAAAAATAGACAACTGACAGAATGGAAAAAGGGCATTTACAGATGAAGAACGACAGGAAAGATTAGAACAAATGAAAAAGTGCTGGACTATGTGGAACTCATAAGAGAACTCATCAAGGAGGACCAGAAAATGATTGGCCTAAGTGGAAAAATTAGGCAGTAAAAGCAAACAAAATAAATGAATTATGGGTATTAGAATTGAGCATCTATACTCCATGGCATGAAATTAGATTGGTAGAACAAATTACAGTGTTACAAAAAGCAACTGACTGTGCTGATAAATCAACCATCTGCTAGCAGTAGACTTGTAGACTAGGCTAGTGTTGCCAATTCTTGTGTTGAAGCTGGTAATTCTTGAAGATGCACTGCTGGTAAAGTCCCAGGTCCAGCAGTTAACATGGACAATATAGCATGGTCAAAATTTGTGAAGAGAGTAGATTTAGGCCCTTATTTATGACTGTGATTTACGTTGATCTAAGCACAACTAATCTAAGTTTGACATGGAAAGGCTCTATTACATTGAACATGGTAACAAGCTAACCTAAAATTGTGTTTTATTATCAGGCATGAAATAACATAAAATAAAACATAAACATAACATAAAATTGTGTTGTATTATCAGGCATAAAATAACATAAAATAAAACATAAACATAACATATTATAAACATAAACATAACATATTATAAACATAAAATAACATGCATGAAAAGAAAGATACTGCACTGCATGTAAATTTAAGGAGGGTAGCAGGAATATTCTGTGATCTCATGAAAGCATTTGATTCTGTTAACCATTCTCTGTTAGTTGACAAGTTGGAAAAATATGGTATGAAGGGCAGTGTAAGTAAATGAGTGAGATCATATCTCTCAGAAAGATATCAGAGGGTATAGTTATAGATTCAAATGGTTGCAATTACTATTCAAATTGGGAGATGATAACGCAGGGTGTGCCACAGGGAAGTGTGTTAGGTCCGATTTTGTTCTTATTCTACATAAATGATCTACCATCGAGCATTGATTCACATTCTATTCTTTTTGCTGATGATAGGTCTGTGTTGATTGAGAGTGAAACTGCAGATGCACTGTCAGTAGACATTGTACGTGCTTTAGATAGTTTGAATAATTGATTTTTACTAAATGATTTGAAAATGAATTTTGATAAAACTCAAATAATGAAATTTAGCATGAGGCAAAATATCAACGATATTGTACATTGTTCATATAATAATAAGGAAATAACATATGCAGATAATATTAAGTTTCTTGGAATTTCAATAAATAAACATTTGATATGGTCCTGCCATATTAATAACCTGGTAAAAAGATTAAGCAGTTTTGCATCTGCCATTAATATTTTAGCTGGAAGTACAAATTTAAATGTAAGAAAGTAGCTTATCATGGATATTTTGAATCTATTATTCGATATGGGATTGTCTTATGGGGCAATACCAACAGTGCAAAAAAAGTACTCATATTGCAAAAGCAGGTGGTCAGGAACATGTGTGGTGTAATGAATAGAACAGAATCATGTCATCCACTATTTAAAAATTTAAAAATACTTACAGTTCCTTCTTTGTATATATTAGATTTAATGTTATTTGTATTTAGAAACTTGCATCTTTTTAAAAATAATAGGTTTGAACATGAACATGACACTAGGAATAAAAAAAATTACAAACTGCCAACTCATAGGCTTAATTTATTTGCGCAGTCTCCATATTGTATGGGAATGAAATTATTTAATAAATTAAAGATTGATTTTACTAAATTTACAGTTATAACTTTGAAAATATATTTACGAAACTTATTAGTGGATAAATGTTATTATTGTGTCAAAGATTTCATGGATGATGATATTTATTGTACATAGTGTTTGTTATTTTGGCCATTAATTAATTATTAAGAAATTGACGAGGCACCTGTTCTGACAGTGTATACTGTAAAATAGAATGTATATGCCAATAAATGAAATGAAATGTAATTTACAGTTACTGTTATGTAATTATTACCATATCAATATTCCTGGATTTCTTG
Source organism: Conomelus anceps (assembly GCA_948455865.1). NCBI lineage: Eukaryota > Metazoa > Arthropoda > Insecta > Hemiptera > Delphacidae > Conomelus > Conomelus anceps. The sequence goes on from OX418220.1 coordinate 1,282,304, forward strand.
TTTCATGACAAACTGCATTGTTAATATTAACTTTTCAAGTGAATTTAACAACTTGCAGTCAAACTAGTTTGACTGCAAGTCGTTGAATTCACTTGAAAAGTTAACAAATCAATATCTTTTAAATTATTATTTTCTGTTTTCGAATCTCAAAAATGATAACATTTGAAGCAGTGTGAAGCGCTACCTGCCATCAGACCAAAGACCTTCATCCATTCTATTTTGTAGAAAGGGAATGCTATCCTAGTGCCAAAAAATGTGTAGGTTAGAACTAGACTTATATAAAGTAAGTAGAAATAATTTCAGTAAGTCAAATATACAGTGAATTACATTCAATGGTGCAAAAATTGATTATGATGATTTTATTTTATTATTATGAGCTGATGCTATACTGAAAAATGAAATCAAAATATGATGCAGCACAACAATCTAAGAACAGGTTTAAGTCAGCTCTGTACCTAGCTTGGCTAAGAACGGATTTGAGACACCAATTATAAGCATGACTTGACTTTTAAGTTAAGATCATCTTTAATTAAGGTTCATAAATACGAACTTAAGTCCAAGCATTGCTTATACTGGGTGAGTTTACGAGCTGCTGATTCAGTTGTCCCTGCAACATTTACGTTGTGTGAATTCTTAAATTAGTGTAAATTAGAGTTTTTTAATGTAAATTATTTATCAGGAGTCAGATCTTTGTTGTGGGAGCTGGGTTGGCTTTTACTGTTACAACTGATTGCTGGCTTGAACCTGTTAGTGTAAGTATGACTTATTGCCGCTAAGTCTGACTTATCCAAGTCGATCTTTGATAAATACGGACCTATGACTTCAACTGTTGCATCTTCACTTCATTGCTATTCTGTCTAAAAATAAATAAATGAATATCCAAGTATGGTAGCCAAAACATCTCGACTTTATATAATCAGGATTCTAAACTTTGTATAAAGGAACAAAATCATTGGGCAATAGCTAAGCTATATATATGTTTACACAAACTGATTTAAAAAATTGAATTCGAAACTTCTTTATTGCTGTGTATAAAATCATGTACAATAGACATAATCAGGAAAGAATATATACAAAATCTTTAGTAACCAAAATATATACATATTTTAAAAGTGATGAAGCCATATGGCCCTTATAATATAGAGCCACTGCTGTTGCCCTCAGGTGCTACTATTCCAGACTAAATCAAACCAGCCAGGTAAATTTGATTGAAAAAATCAGCTGTTGGCTGATGCCTTTGTGTACTTTAGAATTGTTGAGCTCTGCCACATGGTCAGCTAATGTAATTTAGCCTTGAAATGTGGCAAACGACAGTGACTGCAGTGGCTCTGTGTAATAACCATGTGGCCAAACTCAATAATCATTTCTAAGTACATGAAAGTAATAACTTCTTTAAAGCTAACAGGTGAATTTTTTAATCAAATTTACCTATACTCTGTTCAGGGAAAAGAGATATGATGTAAACAACGATGTGCGTGCAAGAGTGTATCTCCGAACAAGACTGATTCACAGTAGTATATATAGGTAAACCAGTAACAAACCACATTAGGAACCCTCAATGCAACTCTGCGGCTGTGATTCTGAACTAGCCTAAGTGTGAACTGGTAGAAATTAATCAATCGGTTTACAGCTGATAAGAGTCATCACTTTTTCACTCACACAAATGCAAACGTTTGTTTTGGTTAGTCTCCCATTGGTGTGGTTCGGAACCCACCTAAAATAGTAGGTCCACCATGTTCCCCATAACATGGCACAAACGGCGAGGTGGAACTACCCGTAAGGGTCTCCCCACCATTAAAAGCCATACGCTTATTATTATTTTTGTCTCCCATTTCCAAGAACAAAGTATAGCTGGTGTGATCTAGTTGCCTTCAAAAATATAGAAAAACTAGGTATGAACTATACCTATCCAATACATTTTTAAAGAGATGACTCACTGTATGTTTCCTGCCTAAAATATTTCATAGTACACTCTCACAAAAAACAGGCTTGAACTTCCAAGTATAATATATATATATAAAAACAATATAATATAACTGCAAGTCACTAAAACAAAGAATATGGCACAATATTACAGAATACTGGTATCAACAGAAACTAACCTATAACAAACTTAAAACAAAACAATATTCAAAAAGGCTTTGCCAACTATAGAAGCAGTTGTTAGACAGCTATTCCATTATTCTACTCTTTAACAAATTGAGTGATTGAGCAATTCTAACATGACATGGCAATGAATTAAATACCCTTTTCCTACAGTGACCCGAAAAAGTGCCTATTTTGCACTAACTGGGTGACTTTTTAAACAATATCTAACCTATATAGATATACAATGTAGGCTAATTATTAGGCAGATGTTAATGTGTGTATGCATTCAGATACTTCGATGAAGGAACCGTTTGGTACAAACTGTAAACTGATATTGTTATTGAGTTTGAATTCACATCACAAGGGTTTTTAAATAATCTGACCACGTGAACCTCTTGGCAGAAACTGGTTTGGTTTATTACCACTGATAAGCTTAATCATTTGTGTGTGTGTGTGTGTGTGTGTGTGTGTGTGTGTGTGTGTGTGTGTGTGGGGGTGTGTGTGGGTGTGTGTGTGTGTGTGTGTGTGTGTGTGTGAGTATGGGTAATCATAGAACTGGAATCACAAAATGTACACAGTTAAGGTTTTTAATTGGTGTGTATGTACATATGATTATTTAAATTTCTCTACCAAGAGAAACTTTTGTTGCAAACTATATACTGGTATGGTTTTTCTTTGGTGTGTGTATGCATATGACTGTTCAAACTACTACAAGAAGAGAACCTTTGTTACAATGGCTTCATTTTCTCAGTTGACCACAGTGAATCATTTCTTCACTAAAAAATTAATTTCTACACTATATTTCTACAAACTGTGCATTGATAAGGCTTTTCATGAATAATAAGATAATAATAATTGTCACAACCACATTTATTAAAACTTTGAGTTATGGATACCTTCCACAATATCACCTTCGGCATTACTAAGAAAGATGAGGCTTTTCATTGGTGGTGTGTACATGCATTTGGGTATGGATATTACTTGATTGAGTGAACCTTTTGGTACAAACCATACATTGATAAGGCTTCTCTTTGGTGTGTATACACATATGAATGTTCAATTAACTACAAGAAGAGAACATTTGCTGGAAACTGTACATTGATCAGGCTTTTCATTGTTGGTATGTACATGCATATGGTTATGCATATTACCTGATTGAGTGAACCTCTTGGTACAAAAAGTACACTGATAAGGATTATCTTGAGTGTATGTTCTCATATGATAACTCAAACCATTCAAACTAGAGAATCTTTTAGTACAAACTGTACACTGATAAGGCTTCTCTCTTGTGTGTGTATGCATATGATAACTCAAACCATTTGAACTAGAGAATCTTTTAGTACAAACTGTACACTGATAAGGCTTCTCTTCGGTGTGTGTATGCATATGGGTATTCATATTACTTGATTGAGTGAACCTCTTGGTACAAAGTGTACACTGATAAGGCTTCTCTTGAGTGTGTGTTCTCATATGATAACTCAAACCATTCAAACTAGAGAAACTGTCATTACAAACTCTACACTGATAAGGCTTCTCTTGAGTGTGTGTGTGCATATGACAAATTAAAACTTTATTCAGTGAGAACCTTTTAGTACAAACTGTACACTGATAAGGCTTCTCTTTGGTGTGTGTACGCATATGAGTATTCATATTACTTGATTGAGTGAACCTTTTGGTACAAACCATACACTGATAAGGCTTTTCATTGGTGTGAATGCGCATATGTACATTTAAATTACTAAATGTTGAGGACCTTTTTGTACAAATTGTGCACTGATAAGGCTTCTCTTCAGTGTGTGTTCGCATATGGAGTTTCAAATTATAAGAGGTCTTGTGCACCTTTGTACAAATTGAGCAAGTGAATGTTTTTTGTTTCTTTTCCAATCTTTTATGTTTAATTTGATGATAATTTCTGCTTAAACCATCTGAACTGTAGCCATCCTCACTTTCTGATACACTACTCTCCTCCATGCCAATTCGGTTATTGGAGAAGTCACTATGCTGCATCACATCATCACTTTCACTGGCAGATCCTTCACTCTCTCTACTCTGTTGGCTGTTATCTGTAAAAAATAAAGAGCTGCAATCTTGTTGTTGTTTCAAAAACACTTCAATTTGTTCATTATACACAAGAAATTACAATTTACCAGGGGAACTTGCCATTCCCAGTTTGTGCAAGGGATAGGAATAGATGCATGAGAGGTGACATTCAACTTTTCTCGAGTTACCATTTACTATGTATCATATTGCTAGAGAGTACCCTCAGTTTGGTGGGTTTAGCTCTGGCTTGCTAACCTAAAGTTCTAGTGTTTGATCCTCATCTAACCAAAAGATTTTTCCAGAGGACACTCCTGTGATTTGGCGATCACATCAAACTGATCAGTCCCAGCTGCCTAAAAAAACAGTCATTAAGTCATGACAGAGGCCATGATCTTGTTTTTGTACGTCCTGATAATGGTGTAACCAGACCTGAGCCAGCCAGATCACACTATATTATTAATTAAATTGCTATAGACAAACGAGCATCACGTTTTTTCAAACAGCATGTTTTAGGGACATGGTTAAAGGTTTTAATCAAGTAATGTAAATTTTGGGAAACAGACATTTTTGGAATGCACCATGCTCAACTTGTAGAAGGGCTATGACTGTGGGGGAAATGTTACTCAATTGTACTTTAGTTCTCATTTAGTACTTCATATGACTCTGAAATTAGAATTATGCAGAGGAACAAGCCAACTCTTCTTGAGTTACCATTAACTATCCATCATATTTCTATAGAGTGCCAAAAGCCTAGTGAGTTTAGCTCTGGCTTGCTAACCTGAAGTTCCAAAGTTCAATCCCCATCTGACCAAATGATTTTTCCAGAGGACACTCCTGTGTTTCGGAGATCACATCAAACCAATCGGTCCCAGCTGCCTAAAAAACAGTCGGTTGTTGTTGTTGTTGTTGTTTCAAAAACATTTCAATTTGTTCATCATACACAAGAAATTACAATTATACAGGGGAACTTGCCATTCCCAGCTTGTGCAAGGGATAGCAATAGATGCATGAGAGGTGACATTCAACTCTTCTTGAGTTACCATTTACTATGTATCATATTGCTAGAGAGTGCCCTTAGCTTAGTGGGTTTGGGTCTGGCTTACTAACCTAAAGTTCCAGTGTTTGATCCTCATCTGACCAAAAGATTTTTCCAGAGGACACTCAAACGGATTCGGATGTCACATCAAACCGATCGGTCCCAGCTGCCTAAAAAACAGTCATTAAGTCATGACAGAGGCCATGATCTTGTTCTTGTACATCCTGATAATGGTGTAACCAGACCTGAGCCAGCCAGATCACACTATATTATTATTTGAATTGCTTTAGACAAAGGAGCATCACGTTTTTTCAAACAGCATGTTTTAGGGACATGGTTAAAGGTTTAAATCAAGTAATGTAAATTTTGGGAAACAGACATTTTTGGAATGCACCATGCTCAACTTGTAGTAGGGCTATGACTGTGGGGGAAATGTTACTCAATTGTACTTTAGTTCTCATTTAGTATTTCATATGACTCTGTAGACTAGTTTTCGCACATGTCTTGCTTGTCCAAAATAGAATTTCAACTGAAATTTTTCCATTTTACCAGAACAAGGTGTCTACTAAAATGTATTTTTGAAATTCCCAGGTTTTCCCATGATTTTCCAGGTTGTTTTAATATGCATTTTCATACTAAAAAAAATCGTAAAACAGCTTCTTTTCAAAGTGCAAGTGAGAATAGTTATTTGTGTATTAAGAGCATAAAGCGTGACTTTATTGCTTGAGTCAAAACAGTTACTGCACAACATGTAGTGAAGCACAGTAATTTTGCAAGAGCAATAAAGAAGCTTTATGCACAAATTACATATATCATTTTTCCTACAACTGCAGCTCTGGATATCAATAAAAGCTTGTAGTTTGTAACATCACAGGTTTAAGCATGCATGGATTTGGTTAGTGTGCACCATTTTTATGAGAATGAGGTTTTGAGAATTTCACGGAATTCATGATCCACCAATGAGAAGATATCAAAAACAGCTGGAGAGCAGTAAAGTACTTTTCATGTGCGCCAGCTGACTTTACCACTCGCTGAGCAGTAAAGAGGTATTTTACAATCAGTTTTCAGTATGTAAAGTACTTATTCATGAGCAGTTGTAGGACAAGTACTTTTCTGCTCTCCAGCTGACTACAGCAGCCCCTAGCCAATCAATTTTGACATTTTAATATTGTTGTTATAGTAGATTTTAGTATTGCTCCTGTTTTTGTTAACCTCGAATATTTATTCAATAAAACCTGTTTGTTCTTGTAAAATCTCTTATTATTTATTGAATGTGATTCTCATACTAAATGAAACACATACTGTGGAATGTTGTATAACAGATTGGAGTTGCATGAATATTTCACAGCATGATGTGTTTCATAAAACCAGCTGATTTAGATCGAGAATCCAAAGTTTCACTAACCTCAATAGTGGTGCATTGCACTAATTTTTAGCATAATAATTATTTTATTGTATGGGAATTCCAAAACTGCAGTTGTAGGAAAAATATTGTAGGTAGGTATTTTGTGCGTTATGACCCAATGACTGTAATGATGACAGGAAGTATCACACTCATCCCCTCCAGATACAATGTGAGGCTAAAAATAGCCCCTCCACAACACTCTGACTCCCATTGGCTTGATGTGGTTGTCAAGGTTACAGTACATCTACTCGAACACTCTACTATTAACACTTGCTTGCTGGAAGATATACCCTATCACCGAATCTTATTGGGTGCCTTTATCATGAATAGAGAGCAATACACCAATACACAACAATTAAAACTCCCGGTTACAATAAAATTCCATGGTTTTTTCAGTTTATTTCATTTTTCTAACTGTTTCTAGGTTAGTAGACACCCTGCACTGACTATTTTGTTAATCAGCAATGGGAAAATCATACAGGAAACACTCAATAACTCTGGTTTATCTATTTGGAAGAATTGGGTGAATATATTTGGAGATAAATATATCAGAATTATTTACATCAATATTTGTACATTATTATTTAATTTGAAAAAGAACTCACCTTCCTCCTCTGTTCCTCTGTTAGCTGATGAAGTGGTACTTGATGGCTCCTGGAAATAACCACAAATAAAAATACAAAAATCAACTCAACCTTAGTATTTTACAAGGGATACTTCTGCTGATTATCTAAGAAACCATAACAATAAAAATTACCAACTACAGTCAGAATATTCAACTTTACAGTCACACCTATTCAACTAACAAAATTCAAAACAAATATGAGTTTCAATTTTCATATAATACATACCATATCGAAGCAATTATAATTTTGTGCTTGGAGTTTAATTTTGAAAAGTAGAGACAAAATAAAATGGATGAAAAACGAGGATAACATACATTTTTTATATCACATTTTGAGAAAATTTAGTTCAAAACCAGTTATTGGACATCTACTAATAAGCTATAACACATGTACTTTCTATCAATTAATTTCATAACTAGTAGCATGGTTATATAATTAATAGATTAATGTTTTATTTCTCTTCTAAAAATAAAGTACAATTCAAATACTAAACTTAATTCTTCTAAGACAAGAGAAATTAGGTACTCCCGATTAAATTCTTTCTGAGAGTTACCAGCAAAAAACGTTCTAATTTCATTTCCAAAGCAAAAAAATAATTACAAACTTAAATCATTATATATCATACATATGATTATTAAAATGGAGTTTTGACTCAATTATACCAGAATATTATATATCCACCTCTTCAATTGATGACCTGATATCAATGTATGGAATTTCAAATCCACTAAAAATCTGTATCTTCATATCTTATCAACTACTATTAAAATTGACTTACAGGTTCCTCAACTGTAGTCAACTGATAGCCCAGATCCTTCACACGATGTAGTCTTACAATCGGCAGACGAAGAACTTCTGAAAATGAAAAATGATTAATAACACTGCTTAATTATAATGTAGACATATATATTTTTTTATTATTTTGTGTTAAGTTTAGCAGTAGTTCTGTTGAAATTCATTGTAAACGTAATTATAGCAGAACAAGTCTGTTGTTCAAAATATTGTTTCACCAATTGCCTATTTGTAGGCTAAATATTGGGCATTATTCGCATTGTTGTTACACCATCAAATACTTTTAATTGCTCTCATTTATCAGGAATATTAAGGTTTTGTTTTTTAACCACTGGAAGACTATTTCAAGCCTACTTGACCAATTATATTCATGAGACATAAGTTTTAAAACAAAGTATGCAAATTTCAATTCAAATATATAACAGTGTTAATTAAATTTGTATGATTATTATTTATTATTTAGTAATCACTTGTTATTATACTAAATTGAAATATTAGAAGTGATTTGTTTCTCTCAAATATTTATTTTCATGAATAACTCGATTTATATGTATAATCAACCAAATTAAATAATTAACAAGCATGATACCTAATATCCCTGGATTTCTTGTTCCTCATTATATCTGCGTTGTTAATAGTAACTTTTTGTTGTAAATTTAAAGACTCGCAGTCACTTTTGAATTGCGAATATATTCACATTTTAAAACTGACTGCAATTCGTTAAATTTACAACAAAATTTAACCTAAAATCCCTTTGCAGAGCACGGGTGAACCTTTTGTGAATAATAGTCACCTTTTGCGGGTTCAAGTCAGCTCTGTACCTAGTTTGGCTAAGAACGGATTTGAGACACCAATTATAAGCATGACTTGACTTTTAAGTTAAGATCATCTTTAATTAAGGTTCATAAATACGAACTAAGTCCAAGCATTGCTTTTACTGGGTGAGTTTACTAGCTAAAAGGTGAAGTTATAAGCTTATCCAGTTGTACCTGCAACATTTACGTCTTGCAAATTCTTATATTAGTGTAAATTAGAGTTGTTTAATGTAGATTATTTATCAGGAGTCAGATCTTTGTTGTTGAGTTGGGTTGGCTTTTAGAGTTACAACTGCTTGCTGGCTTGAACCTGTTAGTGTAAGTATTACTTATTGCTGCTAAGTCTGACTTATCCAAGTCGATCTTTGATAAGTCACGTTCATAAATACATGCCTATGACTTCAACTGTTACATCTTCACTTCATTGTTATTCTGTCTGAAAATAAATAAATGAATATCCAAGTACAGTAGCCAAAAAACACCTCAACTTTATATAATCAGGATTCTAAACTTTGTATAAAGGAACAAAATCATTGGATAATAGCTAAGCTATATATATGTTTTCACAAACTGATTTAAAAAAATTGAATTCGAAACGTCTTTATTGCTCTGTATAAAATCATGTACAATAAACATAATCAGGAAAAAATATAAATAAAATCTTCATAAACCAAAATATAAACATATTTTAAAAGAAATGAAGCAATATGGCCCTTATTATACAGAGCCACTGCAGTCGCCATTGGGCGCTACTATTTCAGACTAAATCACACCAGCTGGGTGGATTTGATTAAAAGAAAAACCAGCTGTTGGCTTTAAAGAAGTGTATGCCTTTTTGTACTTTTAAATTATTGTTGAGCTCCACCACATGGTCAGCTGATGTAACTTAGCTTTAGTGTGGCAAGCAACTGTGACTGCAGTGGCTCTGTCTAATAACCACATGGTCAAACTCAAGTACATGAAGGCAAACACTTCTTTAAACAGGTGAATTTTTCAATCGAATTTAACTATACTCTGTTCAGGGAAAAGGGAGCAGATGTAAAGAACGATGTGCATGTGAGAGTGTATCTTTGAACATCAAGACTGATTCACATAGTATAGCTGGTGTGATTTAGTCGCCTTTAAAAATATAGAAAATCTAAGTATGAACTATACCTATCCAATAAATTTTTAAAGAGATGACTCACTGTACGTTCCCTGCCTAAAATATTTTATAGTACATTCTCACAAAAAGCAGGCTTCAGCTTCCAAGTAAGTTATAATATATATAAAAATAGCAATACAATACAATATAACTGCAAGTCACTAAAACAAAGAATACAATATTACAGAATACCGGTATCAACAGAAACAAACCTATAACTTAAAACAAAACAATATTCAAAAAGGCTTTGCCAACTATAAAAGCAGTTATTAGTCTGCCATTCCATTATTGTACTCTTTAACAAATTGAGTGATTGAGCAATTCTAACATGACATGGCAATGAATTAAATACCCTTTTCCTACATTGACCCAAAAAAGTGCCTATTTCTGCACTAACTGTAGCATGCAAAATAGTCTATTCCTTCACCAGTGCAAGTAAGTGAATTCCAGTGTGCAAAAGTACTTTTCCGCACTCCATATTTGCAACCTAACAACACAAAATAGTGAGTATTATGTAATACACAAGTTCCCTATTCTGCATTCAAAAATAGGTTGGCTACTCTGCTTCAGCTATGAAATAGTCAGCTGTAGTTGTTGTTGAAATTGATTTGATTTGAAGATAGGTTATGTGAGGAATTGTCAGGTTATGTTTGTCCTGTTTAAATTACTTTATACATTACTGTAGGAAAAATGTAATGTGTAATTCGAGCACAAAGTATTGTTTCTGCACTCAAGAAACTTTTTTCACTCGCCTTTGGCTCATGGAAAAGACTGTTTCTCTTGGTACAGAAAAACCCCATTTTGCACTCTAGTTACTCAAATAGCTATTTACTAATGTAATTAGGATTCACTTCATAAAAAATAGTCCTGTACTGTTCCACTCGATATAGTTGAATTTTTAGATTTTGTATTATGCTGATGAATATCTGCACCTGTTGTCCAGATATCCCTTAATCTGAATGCAAAAATTGCCAGATGGTATATAGAGAGACTAAGAACTGTCAAAATTCTATATTCCCTGAATAGAGACCTACACGAGAATCTGGGTGACTTTTTAAACAATATCTATCCTATATAGATATAGCTGTTATATCAGTGTATCAGTGATATCAACGCCATCTTGAGTGACTAATCTTGAGCACCTTTTTTTATACTTTATGCTCCCTACACTTTTTTCAGATGTTAAAAAAAAGATGTGCAGAAAAAAGCTGTGTATGTCCTTGAGTGAGTTAATCCCTCTGGTATAGATTCCTGCAGATCTATTTTTAGTGACATATTTAAAAACGCTTTTTTATAAAAGAGAGAATTGTGTAAGTCTTACTAAGTGGCAATAAGTCTTACTTACACTTACAACTTCACAAGCCAGCAAGTAGCTGTAACACTGAAAGTCAAACCCAGTTCCCCCAACAAAGGCCTGACTATTGATGAATAATTTAACACTAATAATTCCCATTAATCAACACTAATTTAAACTAATATAACGATTCATATACTACATAAATATGGTGGGACAGCTGGGTTGATTTGTAAGCTAGTAAACTCGCCCAGTAAAATCAATGTTTCAACTTAAGTTGGTATTCAAAAGCCTCACTTAAAGATATTCTTAATTCAAGTCAATACTTTCTTAAAATCGATATCTCAAACCCATTCTTAGCCAAACTAGTTAGAGAGCTATCTTGGAACCATTCTTGAGATTATGTTCAATAATATTTTGGGCTTAATTTTTAGTGTAGCATCGATTCATTGAAATCATCACATTTAATTTTTGCACCTTTGCAATGTAATTAATTGTATATTTGACTTACGGTACACAGCTATTTTTATTTTCTTCAAATAAATCGACTTCTAACCTATACATTTTTCTTCTCAGCAGGGATAAATTTCAACCACTAACTGGAGTACATGCAAAGTTCTATGATAGCACTCACTACACTACATCAATATTCCATTATTTTTACAAATTATTTGAAAACAGAAAATATTAATAAAAAGGAAATTGGTGTGGTAATAATTACACAACAGTAACTAAATTTACGTATGGTGCTTTATTTTTTTTTATCTATTTTAATTTCTTTTTGTTAATGTTTGAAATAACGACTTTACTTTAGGTTAGCTTGTGACCATGTTCAATCTTCAATGTAATAGAGCATTGGATTTCCAAGTTGTGCTTAGATAAGTTATGTTCAAAAATATGGCCCAAAGGTACCACTCTTTTTTGCAGGCGGTCTTGTTAGTTCTAAGAAATAGAGAGAAGTTTGATAAAAAAAGACCTTCATCATTAATTGACATAAGACCTCAATATTAAATTACCCAATTCATAGAAAAAGAAAAAACTTTGTACGAAAACGTACCTTATTATGCATGAATTAGATACTTCAATCAACTTCCCATTTCATTAAAAAGAAACTACATGATACATGTCCTTATACAGTAGCTGAATGCAAAAATCTTTTAAAGTAGCAAAGATAGCAGTGTTAATAATTGTTAAAAATATTTGTACCTCAAAAACTTCATAACAAGCAATAAATCTTATTCCCTATTACAAATAAACCCACAAAATAAATAAATATATATATATATATATATATAAACCTTACATATTAATTATATAAGGTGGAAAAAAAAGAAAAAAATAATCACAATCCACTAAACAGACCTTACCTTAAACTACCAAGATCTAATAACAAAGCATATTCTCTACACTTATTACTGATAGAAGCTAGTCCTTCATATTTCTCTGGAATATAATGATGCGCAATTTGAAAATGTTGGTGGAAGAAAATTATTGTAAAGCGTTGGAGCCAAGTAAGAATAAGATCTACAAAAAGATTCTTTATAAGGTCTTGGCACACTAACCCTGTTTCTTGCTCTTAGATTACGTGCATGGGTCTAACATTTTTAATAGCATCACCACTTCTCAGAAAGAGAAGCATCACCAATTCTCAGCACCCTAAACATATATAGATAGATGCCTTAAGGACAGAATCTTCAAAATTGTGAACAGTGGGCAAGATGGAAATCTACCACCTTTACGCATTATCACTCTCATGATCTTATTCTGGGAAGTTATTATAGATTTTACAGATCTCCTATAAGTCCCACCCCAGCAAACAAGTCCATATTGTAACCGAGACTCCACTAGAGAAAAAAATTTTCAAGATTCCAATTGGACACATGTAACATAGAAAATAAAATTTCCCAAGTGTGGATACCATTTCACCTCTAATTTTTTTAATATGTTTTTTCCAGTTTAAGTTTTTATCAATTACAACACCTACATATTTTATAGAATCACACTGTTGAATATGCATGCATCTGTTACACATTACCTCTATACTTGAACCTAGACAGTCATTAAATTTATATATTATATCAGTAATTGTATTACTTTCTCCTCTTAAATCAAAGGACATGAACTTAGTTTTGTCACTAATTGACATGTTATTTACTTCAATCCAATACTTCAACTTAATTGAATCTTCACGCATATATTGACCTATACTAATTTCTCTGGGAAAATTATATTAACTTTTCATATGAAATTTAACGACATGCAGTCAAATATTTTTTAAGAATAAGTATAATAACTCACTTAATCTGGCCGAGTACTTTCGAATCTATGAGATCCATCTTCAGAGGCGCGGGTTCCTAGATCATCATGTCAGATTTTGGTTAGAAGTGTTGTGGTTTTTGTAAAATATGATCAAAAAGTTTGTGAGATTTAAAATTTAGTTGTTCATTGAGAATGTTTTGTTTATTGTGTGTGGTGTGTTTGTATATTTCAAATTGTTCCAAGGTGTTGAGTTCGTGTCCTTTAGATTTTATGTGTAGAATGTGTAGGTTGGTACTGATGTCAGTGAAAGTGTGTCCAGTTTGAATGATATGGTCGGCGAAATTCGATTCAGCTTTGGATGTCAGGGCTTGAAAGTGTTCCTTGTAACGTTGTTTGAATGTGCGGCCTGTTTGTCCTATGTAGAATTTGTTACAATCAGAGCAGTTTAGTTTGTAGATCCCTGGGAGATCGTATTTGTTTGTGTTCAGTGTGGTTTTGAGTGTAAGTGCATTTTTTATTTTGTTTTTTGTTCTGAATGAGATGGTGTGGCCGGCTTTTTTGAAGATTTTTGCTAGTCTGTGTGATTGTGGATTAATGTATGTCATTGTGATGTATTTTTTGTCAGTGGTGTTGGTGTTTTGTTTTTTGTTTCTTATTTTATGATTGAGTTTGTCAATTAGGTCGTGTTTGTAGCCATTTTCTTGTGCTAGGTATTTTATTGTATTTAGTTCAGTGTTTTAATAAGAAATCCAGGAAAATTGTATGATGGGGCGGTATCATCTACTAAAAGAGGCACCTTCTCTCAGGTTACTAACAATATTAACAAAATAGTTATTAAATTTATTTGCCAATTCACTAGGTTCCAATATTTCAAGATCATTTTCATCTGTTAATATAATTACTTTCCTATTTCCCCTGCCGTTACCAGTCAAATCAGTTATTATCTTACATTATGCATTTGTGTTATTACTGTTATCCTGGAATAAAGATTGATAATGTAATTCATTTCTAGATCTTATATCTGCAGCCAAAGATGATTTAAAGTTTTTATAATAGGTAAGCAAATTAATTTTATTTGGATGTTCAACTGTCTTTTTATACAACCGGTTTCTCTTGTTTATCATCGGTAAAAATTGTAGGTTATCCATGGTTTTATTGGTTTAAAATTCACTTTTTGAGGAATTTTTATTTTGATTTCTCTGCAGCTAATTTTAATTTGTCAATGAAAAGCTGATAAGTAGCCTCAACATCGTTGTTCTTGTAGACATCACTCCAATTTGTATTTTTCACATGTTCATAAAAAAGATCATAGCAGAATTTGAAGGAAGACTCAACTGAGTTGACTAAATTTTGACAATGTTGAATCTCTTTCACATCTAAGCAACAATAAATTAGATAGTGATCAGTAACATCAATTTTAACCACCCCAGCAGTGCAAATAATATTGTCTCTAGATCTGTAGAAAACATGATCAATTGATGAGGAACTAATCCTAGTGACTCTTGTTGGCTCATTAATTAACTGGTTAAGACCAAAACTCGCCATAAGAGTGAGGTATTTATAATTTTTAGAAGTTACTTCCTTTACACAAATATTTACATCACTGCAAAAAATTAAATTCCTACAATTTACTCTCTCCAGTAGTGTTTGTAGCTCAGTTGTAAAATCATTAATACTATAAGCTTGTGAACTATAAATCGATAACAAGCCAATTTTAATTTTAGAAGTTAATTCTATACTTACATTTAATACATTGCATTAGTTACAATCATCTTACTTTTAAATTTGTCAGTGATGAAAACTATCACTCCACCAGCCCTGTGATTTTCATTATATTTGTAATAAGAATTGTACCCAGCTATCTTATAAAAATTTGTTTCTTCCTCATTTATCTATAATCAAGTCAGAAATCAACTGTACACATTTCTTAAGTTTTTTAGACTGCTCCTTCAAGGCTTTCACGCAGTCATCAATCTTTTCATGGAAGCTGTTCAATGAATTTCCTAAATCAAATTCCATTTTCTTCCTATGTTCCTAGGCTTCATTGAGCATAGCTACAATGGCAGCAAGAGTAACATCCTACAATTCATATTCATCAGCCATGCTTTGTAGTTTAGGTGGCATTTTCTGTGTTACTGTATGCAGAATCAAGCCGATTGAACAAATATCAGAAACCTTCTTATAGAAAATTGCTTGCAAGTTGAGAAATTTCAGACTTTACCTGACACAGATCACAAACAGAGGCAATTCTACACTTATAGAACATTGCGCTATCTAATTGCATGGATTAATAAGGGAGCGCCCGCCTAGCACAACTGTTCTGTTTGACTTCCAATTCATAACTCATGTAAATATGATTATTTAATTCATGTAAATATGATTATTTAATCCATGTGAATATGATTATTTAAATTACTCTTCCAAGAGAAACTTTTGTTGCAAACTATAAACTGGTAAGGTTTTTCTTTGGTGTGTGTATGCATATGACTGTTCAAACTACTACAAGAAGAGATCTTTTGTTAGAAACTGTACATTAACAAGGCTTTTCATTGTTGGTGTGTTTGCGCATATGGGTATGCATATTACTTGATTGAGTGAACCTTTTGGTACAAACTGTACACTGATAAGGCTTCTCTTTGGTGTGTGTACGCATATGAATGTTCAAATTACTACAAGCAGAGAACCTTTTAGTACAAACTGTACACTGATGAGGCTTCTCTTTGGTGTGTGTACGCATATGAGTATTCATACTACCTGATCGAGTGAACCTTTTGTTACAAACTGTACACTGATAAGGTGTCTCTTTGGTGTGTGTACGCATATGAGTATTCATACTACTTGATTGAGTGAACCTTTTGGTACAAACTGTACACTGATAAGGCTTCTCTTTGGTGTGTGTACGCATATGAATGTTCAAATAACTGAAAGAAGAGAACCTTTTTGTACAAACTGTACACTGATAAGGTGTCTCTTTGGTGTGTGTATGCATATGAGTATTCATACTACTTGATTGAGTGAACCTTTTGGTACAAACTGTACACTGATAAGGCTTCTCTTTGGAGTGTGTACGCATATGAGTATTCATACTACTTGATTGAGTGAACCTTTTGGTACAAACTGTACACTGATAAGGCTTCTCTTTGGTGTGTGTATGCATATGTATATTTAAATTACCAGACCAAGAGAAACTTTTGGTACACACTGTACACTGATAAGGCTTCTCTTTGGTGTGTGTTCTCATATGATCACTCAAACCTTTTGAACAAGAGAACCTTTTAGTACAAATTGTACACTGATGAGGCTTTTCATTGTTGGTGTGTTTGCGCATATGGGTATGCATATTACTTGATTGAGTGAATCTTTTGGTACAAACTGTACACTGATAAGGCTTCTCTTTGGTGTGTGTACGCATATGAATGTTCAAATTACTACAAGCAGAAAACCTTTTAGTGCAAACTGTACACTGATGAGGCTTCTCATGAGTGTGTGTGCTCATATGATAATTCAAACCATTTGAACTAGAAAACTTTTTAGTACAAACTGTACACTGATAAGGCTTCTTTTGAGTGTGTGTGCGCATATGAATGCTCAAATAACTAGAAGTAAAGAACATTTTGGTACAAACTGTACACTGATAAGGCTTCTCATGAGTGTGTGTGCTCATATGATAATTCAAACCATTTGAACTAGAATACTTTTTAGTACAAACTGTACACTGATAAGGCTTCTTTTGAGTGTGTGTGCGCATATGACTATTTAAATTACCATTCTGAGAGAAACTTTTGGTACAAACTGTACACTGATAAGGCTTCTCTTTGGTGTGTGTACGCATATGAATGCTCAAATAACTAGAAGTAGAGAACCTTTTGGTACAAACTGTACACTGAGGCTTTTCATTGGTGTGCACAAGCATATGAGTATGCATATTACTTGATTGACTGAACCTTTTGGTACAAACTGTACACTGAGGCTTTTCATTGGTGTGCACAAGCATATGAGTATGCATATTACTTGATTGACTGAACCTTTTGGTACAAACTGTACACTGATAAGGCTTTTCATTGGTGTGAATGCGCATATGTACATTTAAATTACTAGATGTTGAGTATCTTTTTGTACAAATTGTGCACTGATAAGGCTTCTCTTTAGTGTGTGTGCGCATATGGATTTTCAAATCATATGAGTTCTTAAACAATTTTGTACAAATTGAGCAGTTGATTGTTTTCTGCTTCTTCTCCAATATTTTATGTCTAATTTGGTAATTCTGGCTTGAACGATCTGAACTGTAGTCATTCTCACTTTCTGATACACTACCCTCATCTTTGCCAGTTTGGCTATTGGAGAAGTTACTATCCTGCATCACATCATCACTTTCACTGGCAGATCCATCACTTTCACTACTGTGTCGGCTGTTATCTGTAAAAAAATAACCAGTTGCAATCTTGTTGTTGTTTCAAAAACACTTCAATTTGTTCATCATACACAAGAAATTACAATAATATATGCTCCCCACACTTTTTTCAAATGCAGAAAAAAGATTATAATGCAGAAGAAAGCTGTGTATGTCCTTGGGTGAGTTAACATGTTAAGTGCTATACAGGTCCCCCGGTTCCCATATGGATCACCAACCATGTGCTAGGCTTAATTGTGTGAAAAAGTAGCCATGGTGCTAAATGCTTTCTATGCGTTATTTCATCATTAAACACGTTCTCAATTACATTACTATTTTCTTTCTGCATAAATACATCTTATAAGCATGAAAAGCAGTACAGGACCTTGAGGTCCCGTATAGCACCAGAATGATGAACTTGATTTTCTATAGGCTTATTATTCCTCAAAAGTCACGTAATATTGCTTGCAGTTGGTTGAAGAACAATGAAATGACATCATTTTTCATAACAATTCATAGCCTATTATACACATGACACATAATGTTTCTATCATTTCCAGACTATTTACTTTCCAAGTTCAAACAAATTATTCAACAACAGCATTTTTACATCTTTCTTCTTCTTTCCTCATCATTTCCCCACTCTCTCATTCATGATTACTGTAGGCCTATTAAATTTCTCAATTAGAACACTTATTCACTTATAACAAGCCTGCAGAAGCAGATATTAGATTGCTCATCAATTATTTCATCAGGGAAAATATCACAGAAAATATAGTAATTTTCTAAGTATGGTCTCCAGTGCTTCAGAAATGCTAGAAATGCGTGCTATGAGAAATCTAGTTAGATACATTCATACTATAAATGGTACAGGCCTGTGTGACAGGAAATAGTTGATAGATTAGCTACCAGATGACAGTAATGTGCAGAAGGTATACGGGAACCATGCGACCCATAAAGCAAAGTTGAACTGGCAGTGTACGGGCACCTGGGGACCTGTATAGCCTTTGGGGCAAGCAAATAAATATTGCAGTCATGCTCAACATGTTCCTTCTGGTATAGATTCCTGAAGGTCTATTTTTAGTGACGTATTATGAATGCTTTTTAAAAGAAAGAATTGTGTGAGTCTTACTTAGTGGCAATAAGTCTTACTTAAACTTACAAGTTCACAAGCCAGTGAGTAGCTGTAACACTAAAAGCCAACCCAGCTCCCCCAACAGAGGCCTGACTCCTGATATATAATTTAACACCAATAACTCACATTAAACAACACCAATTCAAACTAATATAAGGATTTGTATACTACATGAATATGGTGGGACAGCTGGGTTGATTTGTAAGCTAGTAAACTTGCCCAGTAAAATCAACATTTCAACTTAAGTTGATATTCAAAAGCCTCACTTAAAGTTCTTTTTAATTTAAGTCAATACTTTCTTAATATTGATATCTCAAACCCATTCTTAGCCAAACTAGTTAGAGGGCTATCTTGAAACCATTATTGAGATTATGTTCAATCATATTTTGGCTTCATTTTTAGTATAGCAACGATTCATTAAAATCATCACATTTCATTTTTGCACCTTTGCAATGTAATTAACTGTATATTTGACTTACGGTACACAACTATTTTATTTTCTGCATATAAATCGACTCCTAACCTATACATTTTTCTTCTCAGCAGGGATAAATTTCAACCGCTAGCTAACTGGAGTACATGCAAAGTTCTTTGGTCTGCAGTAAGATAGCACTCACTACACTACATCAATACTCCATTATTTTTTCAAAATATTTGTGAACAGAGAATATTAATAAAAAGAATATTGGTGTGATAATAATTGCATAACAGTAAATAAATTTACTTATGGTGCTTTATCTTTTTATCTATGTTAATATATGTTTGTTAATGTTTGAAATAACGATTTTAGTTTAGGTTAGCTTGTGACAATGATCAATCTTCAATGTAATAGAGTATTGGATTTCCAAGTTGTGCTTAGATAAGTTATGTTCATGAATATGGCCCAAAGGTACTAACAGTCCCAACTCTTTTTTTGCAGGCGGTCTTGTTAGTCTAAGAAATAGAGAGAAGTTTGATACAAAAAGACCTTCATCATTAAGACCTCAATATTAAATTACCCAATTCATAGAAAAAGAGAAAACTTTGTACAAAAAAGTACCTTATTATGCATGAATTAGATACTTCAATCAACTTCCCTTTCATTAGAAAGAAACTACATGATACATGTCTTTATACAGTAGCTGACCACAAAAATCTTTCAATGTAGCAAAGACTATGAGGCTGATAAGTGGGCCAAATAACATGGAATGGCTGTTGCAAGCTACAGCTACATAAAATTAGCTCAATTATGCAGGTCTATGTAACAAATAAATAAAAATTTAAAAAGTTAAATGAGAAGATAGACTTTTCTAACAAGCTAAACAATATGAAGGCTAATATTAGGCAGATGTTAATGTGTGCATGCATTCAGATACTCCAAAGAAGGAACCGATTGGTACAAACTGTAAATAACTGATATGGTTATTTAGTTTGAATGCGTATCACATGGGTTTTTAAATAATCTGACCACGTGAACCTCTTGGTAGAAACTGGTTTGCATTATTACCACTGATAAGGTTAATCATTTGTGTGTGTGCGAGTATTAGTAATCACAAAACTAGAAACACAAAATGTACACTGTTAGGGTTTTTAATTGGTGTGTATGTAAATATGATTATTTAAATTACTCTTCCAAGAGAAAATTTTGTTGCAAACTATACACTGCGGTAAGGTTTTGCTTTGGTGTGTGTACGCATATGACTGTTCAAACTACTACAAGAACAGAACTTCAGTTAGAAACTGTACATTAACAAGGCTTTTCATTGGTGGTGTGTTTGCGCATATGGGTATGCATACTACTTGATTGAGTGTATCTTTTGGTACAAACCGTACACTGATAAGGCTTCTCTTTGGTGTGTGTATGCATATGATTATTCAAACCAGATGGGCCAGAAAACCTTTTAGTACAAACTGTACACTGATAAGGCCTCTCTAGAGTGTGTACACGCATATGATAAGTCAAACTAGATGAGTTAGAAAACCTTTTAGTACAAACTGTACACACTCTCTAGAGTGTGTGTGCGCATATGTGCAACCAAATAACTAGATGTTGAGAACCTTTTTGTACAAATTGTGCACTGATAAGGCTTCTCTTTAGTGTGTGTTTGTATATGGATTTTCAATTTATAAGAGGTCTTGAGCATCTTTGTACAAATTGAGCAAGTGAATGTTTTTTGTTTCTTTTCCAATCTTTTATGTCTAATTTGATAATTCTGGCTTGAACGATATGAACTGTAGTCATCCTCACTTTCTAATACACTACCCTTATCCTTGCCAGTTTGGCTATTGGAGGAGTCACTATCCTGCTTCACATCATCACTCTCACTGGCAGATCTATCACTCACACTACTCTGTCGGCTGTTATCTGTAAAAAAAAAAACCAGCTGCAATTTTGTTGTTGTTTCAAAAACACTTCAATTTGTTCATCATACACAAGAAATTACAATTATACATGGGAACAAGTCATTCCCAGCTTATACAGCTTATTCAAGTCAATACAGCTTACCATGGACTTTCACGGTCACATATTAGGTATGCCATCTTAGTATGAGGTAACTCATCAAAACAAAACCTTGGTAGGGTGTTCAAGATCCAAAAGAAAGCTGTTAGGTGTATGGAAAGAGTTGATAGATTATATTCATGTAGGCCATTGTTCAAGAGACTTGTTGTATCCTGCTTATATATGTATGAAGCTGCTTTATGCTACACAATTAAAATACAAGAAGCTGAGGAGATTATCACTTGGTGAGTTACAATATTAGCTTATTTAAACAAAAACCTAATTATATTGATAGAAAATTCTACAACAAGCTACCGCTGTAATCAGTCTTGAAATATAGAAAAAATTAAAAATACAATTTAAAAAAATATTCAGTTGATGAAGCTTTTTATAGTACAAGAGTTCCTTTCATGTGAAAATTAAGCCTCACCTCAACTAATTGATATAGTAATTATGGTAACTATAGTGTACAAGTTTGTGTTGCATAATTATTGATCTGTCTTGCCTTATACCATACGACTTGACTGGAATCTCTAAGATGCAATCTTCTTATCTACATTACACACACACACATATATATATATATAATATCAGATTATGTGAAATTAATCAAATATATTATCATATTTCATTATTATAGACTATATTTCAAATGCAAATTGAGTTTATATACATGGCCCTTTTTGCTGTCCATTTAGTCGTAATCTGCATTCTAGGAAACCAAGGCTTGAGGGCATGACAAGGTCTATTGAAATTTTTTGGTATTGTCCATCTGTCTTTACAGGCAATATCTTTGAAAAGGAAGATTCTATTCTCTTGAAACTTGGTAAATAGCTTTATCTTAGGCCAAGCATGATCCTTAATAAAAAAATGTAGGATATGAAGTAGAAAGTAGGATGGATTAGGGAAGTTAAGAGGGTTTGATTAAACTGGAAATAACATTGGATGATTTGAAAACAAAGCCAAAAATTTAAAGAAACTTAAGAAAAATAGAAAGATTCAAACCAAAAATAGACAACTGACAGAATGGAAAAAAAGCATTTACAGATGAAGAATGACAGGGAAGATTAGAACAAATTAAAAAGTACTGGACTATGAGGAATTCATAAGAGAACTCATCAAGAAGGACCAGAAAATGATTTGCGTAAGTGGTACAATCATGCAGTAAAAGCAAACTAAATAAATTAATAATTGGTATTAAAATTGAGCATCTATACTCCAGGTTGGTAGAACAAATTACAGTGTTTCAAAAAGCAAATGACTGTGGTGATGAATCAACTGTCTGCTAGCAGCAGACTTGTAGACTAGGCAACATAGCATTGCTAGGGTTGCCAATTCTTTTGTTGAAGTTGGTAATTCTCAACGATGCACTGCTGGTAGGGGCCGTGTCCGGCATTTAACATAGACAATAATAGAGGACAACATAGCATGTTCAAAATTTGTAAAGAGAGTAGATTGAGACCTCATCTGTTGCATCTTCACTTCATTGTTATTCTGTCTAAAAATAAATAAATGAATATCCAAGTACGGTGGCCAGAAACACCTCAACCTTATATAATCAGGACTCTGAACTTTGTATGAAGGAACAAAATCATTGGACTAAGACAATAGTTTCCACAAACCGATTTTATAAAGTTGAATTCAAAACTTCTTTATTGCTGTGTATAAAATCATGTACAATAGACATAATCAGGAAAAAATATATACAAAATCTTCAGTAACCAAAATATATACATATTTTAAAAGCAATGAAGCCATATGGCCCTTATTATACAGAGCCACTGCTGTTGCATCAGGCGCTACCATTTCAGACTAAATCACACAAGCCGGGTAAATTTGATTGAAAAAATCAGCTGTTGGCTTTAAAGAAGTGTATGCCTTTGTATACTTTAAAATTGTTGAGCTCTGCCACATGGTCAGCTAATGTAATTTAGCCTTGAAATGTGGCAAGCGACAGTGACTGCAGTGACCCATGTGGCCTCACTCAACAATTTCTAAGTACATGAAGGTAAACACTTCTTTAGAGCTAACAGGTGAATTTTTTAATCAAATTTACCTATACTCTGTTCAGGGAAAAGAGAGACGATGTAAACAAAGATGTGAGTGTAAGAGTGTATCTCCGAACAAGACCAATTCACAGTAGTATATAAGTGAATCGATAACAAACGGCATTAGGAGCCCTCAATACGACACTGCGACTGTGATTCTGAACTAGCCTGAGTGTGAACTGGTAGAAATTAATCGATCGGTTTACTGCTGATATGAGTCGTCACTTTTTCACTCACACAAACGCAAACGTTTGTTTTGGTTTGCCTCCCGTTTCCATGAACAAAGTATAGCTGGTGTGATTTAGTCGCCTTTAAAAATATAGAGAAACTAAGTATGAACTATACCTATTCAATACATTTTAAAGAAAAGACTTGATGTACGTTTCCTGCCTAAAATATTTCATAATATATTATCACAAAAAACAGGTCTCAACTTCCAAGTATAATATACAGTATATATGAAAACAATATTATATAACTGCAAGTCACTAAAACAAAGAATACAATATTACAGAATACCAGTATCAACAGAAACAAACTTAAAGCAAAACAATATTCAAAAAGGCTTTGCCAACTATGAAAGCAGTTTTGTATCAGCCATTTCATTATGCTACTCTTTAACAAATTGAGTGATTGAGCAATTCTAATGTGACTTGCCAATGAATTAAATAGGTACCCTTTTACTATTGTAATTAGGATTAACTTCATTGAAATTCGTCCTGTGCTGTTCCACTCCAATTAAATTTCTATGCCTTGTATTATGCTTATGAATGTCTGCACCTGTTGTCCAGTTATCCCTTAATATGAATGCAAAAGTTGCCAGATGGTACATATAGAGACTAGGAACTGTCAAATTCTATATTCCCTGATTAGAGACCAACACAAAAATCTGGGTGTCTTTTTAAACAATATCTAGCCTATATAAATATATACAATGAAATATAAATTGGAAACAATATATTATTATGGGGCTTAGAGCAATGGTCACACTGTCTATATTAATTATATATTATGAAAACACCGTAATATCAGTGATTCGACGTCATCTTGAGTGACTAATTTTAAGCACCACTTTTCATACTTTATGCTCCCTACACTTTCAGGGTGTCTACTAGTTCCTAATTGTAAAATTCCCAACTTTTTCCCGACTTTTCCAAAATTTCCGACCTCTAAAGTTCTATAAAACCAATTTCACTTCAGGTAATATATTCCACAACATTTCAATAAATGGCGGGGGTAACTAAGGCCCGTATTTATGAATGTGACTTATCAAAGATCGACTTAAGTAAGATTGGTTAAGTCAGACTTAGCAGCAATAAGTCTTCTTACACTAACAGGTTCAAGCCAGTGAGCAGCTGTAACCCTAAAAGTCAACCCAGCTCCCACAACAAAGATCTGACTCCCAATAAATAATTTAACATTAATAATTTACATTAAACAACTCTAATTTACACCAATATGAGAATTTACACTACGTAAATGTTGCAGGGACAATATAACCCTAAATCCTTAGTCCAAAAATGTGGGACTCTTGACTGTCTACTGTCTGCTATAAAACTATTGTTCTATAAACAATAGAGATTTATTTGAAAAATAATTACATTATGAGGTACTTGTTTCTAGAAAGTATAAAAATTATGAAACACAACTTTTAATAACCTTCTTTTAATGTATGATGTTGAAGATCCATCTTGTTTCCACTAATATGTAATATAAACTTAAAAAACACTTTTAAATGGAAATTGACTCACGTTATGGCGTGACGGCCGTTTCGCTCTGTTGTCTAGAGCATCGTCAGACGACCCACAGTACACTGACTTAAGGTATGAGTTTGAGGGTTATGTATGTTGGAGTGGTGATGGGGTGGGGGGATGAGTAGGTGGGAGGTTTGAAATTGGGATTATTTTGTCAAATAGAGTATGTGAGAAGAAGTTAAGTTGATCATTTAAAATGTTGTCAGGTTGCTGCTTTGCATGCTTGTAAATCTCATATTGTTCTAAAACATTGAGTTTCTGGCTTTTGTGAGTGAAGTGTAGTGTGTCTAAATTAGTGTCAATGTCTGTATAACTGTGGCCTGTTGAAATGATGTGTTCAGCAAAAGTGGAATGTGTGTTTGGGTGTGAGATGGCTCTTGTGTGTTCTTTGAATCTAGTGGTGAATGTCCTGCCAGTTTGTCCTATGTAGAACTTGTTGCAGTCATCACATTTCAATTTGTAAATTCCAGATCTGTTGTACTTGTTTTGAGATGTTGTCTGAGAATGCAGGTGTTTTTTGAGTGAATTAGTTGTTCTGTAAGCTATTTTATATTTGAGTTTCCTGAATGAAGCTGCTATTTTATGAGTTTTGTTATTGAGGTAAGTAAGTGTGATGAATGTATCCCTTGCCATATCATTCAATCACATTTGCATCCATAACCAAATCATCCCAAAATATGCAAGAATCTCTTTAAAAAGCAACAGCATACCTGCTCAAAAAACTGTGAAACAGGCTCAATTATTATTCATCAAAAACAGCATACAGCATCTACACAGACAAAAGAATGAACTCAACAAGAAAGCATATTATTTACATTTAAAACTCAGCTCTATTCTTCACTACACTGAACTACAAGAAATAATCACATATACAAATAGCATAGTCAATCTCATGAGCAAAAAATTAAAAACCAAACATAACCAAAAAATTGCACAACTTCAAAATGCACAGACCCCATTAATCACCACAGAACAGAAATTTCATAAAAGAACAATGAATACCACACAAATCGAATTCAATAGATCTGAAATTGAACTACTTGATAAGGGACTAAAGCACAACATTAACACACAACATGACCTCTCACAAAAACAATTGACTGAAACTATAATAGACACAGAAACTGCTATACAAAATACAAATATCCATGTACATGAATACCTGAGGCAGGACATATCACGCAATAAAAAAACTTTCAAAGTCCAATCCAAAACCAACCCAGATTTTATAACCATGAAAAATATTAGGAAAAAACAGAAAAAACATAACCTGATCATAACCACAGCTGACAAAGGCAACATCACAGTCATTATAAATAAAACAGAAATAGACACAAAGGTACAACAATTCATTACTAATAATAAAATCATGGAACTAAAGAATGATCCCACTCCCAAATATCAAACACAAATAAAAGATGCCATCAATCGTACTCAACACATCATTCCTCACAACCAGAAAAAGCACCTCAAGCACATAAATCCATCAGCACCAAAACTAAATGCCTTACCAAAAATTCACAAAGCAGATATTCCCATCAGACCTCTCATAAATCACACACATGCACCTGCACACAAATTAGCAAAACTCCTAGATAAAACAATAAGACAGAACATAACATTCCATCAGCACACAGCAGTAAAAAATAACATAGACTTGATAGACAAACTACAAAAAATCCATATACCACACAATTCCACACTATCTTCTCTTGACATTACAAATCTTTACACCAATGTACCCATACATGAAACACTCCTTCACCTTAAACAAATGCTCATCCAAAACAACACACCACCTGAACAGCTTCAAGAAATTTTAGACCTCACAACACTAGTTACCTCACAAAATTACTTCACATACAATAATAAATTCTATTTACAACCTCATGGCCTTCCTATGGGTTCCCCAATTTCTTGCATCCTAGCTGAAATCTTTGTCCACAATATAGAACAAAAACATATCCTACATAATACAGACAAAATCATCAGCTGGCACCGATATGTTGATGACATTCTAATTCTATACAAAGGCAATAAAAGACAAACTGAAATATTCCACACCAATCTCAATAAAATCCACCCCAATTTAAAATTCACCTTAGAACTTGAACACAATAATAGTATCAACTTCTTGGACATCACTATAACAAAGCAGGAACATGCATTCAAAACATTTAGAATTTACAGGAAACCCACAACAACTGATACAGTAATACATAACACATCAAATCACCCAACCCAACATAAACATGCCGCTTTCAATCACATGCTCCACCGACTAACAAACATTCCTATGTCACAAGAAGATTACAATATAGAATTGAATACTATAAAATACATAGCACAACAGAATGGTTACAAACACACACTAATAGACAAACTACTGCACAGAATATCAACAAAACCAATCACTCACACCAGCAACAAACAGTATGACAACCCCCATACATTCATCACACTTACTTACCTCAATAACAAAACTCATAAAATAGCAGCTTCATTCAGGAAACTCAAATATAAAATAGCTTACAGAACAACTAATTCACTCAAAAAACACCTGCATTCTCAGACAACATCTCAAAACAAGTACAACAGATCTGGAATTTACAAATTGAAATGTGATGACTGCAACAAGTTCTACATAGGACAAACTGGCAGGACATTCACCACTAGATTCAAAGAACACACAAGAGCCATCTCACACCCAAACACACATTCCACTTTTGCTGAACACATCATTTCAACAGGCCACAGTTATACAGACATTGACACTAATTTAGACACACTACACTTCACTCACAAAAGCCAGAAACTCAATGTTTTAGAACAATATGAGATTTACAAGCATGCAAAGCAGCAACCTGACAACATTTTAAATGATCAACTTAACTTCTTCTCACATACTCTATTTGACAAAATAATCCCAATTTCAAAACTCCCGCCTACTCATCCCCCCACCCCATCACCACTCCAACATACATAACCCTCAAACTCATACCTTAAGTCAGTGTACTGTGGGTCGTCTGACGATGCTCTAGACAACAGAGCGAAACGGCCGTCACGCCATAACGTGAGTCAATTTCCATTTAAAAGTGTTTTTTAAGTTTATATTCTTTTAATGCATATCGTTACATCACACAAAGCAGTAGCATAACTACAGGGTCAGTCTAGGGTGGAGGAAGACCAATGATGTTGCTGGAAGAGTTAGACTCTCGTTACAATAGTAATTTGTAATTTGGAATAGTAGTCCTCTGAAGATAAATTGAAGCAATATACATGGCTATTTATTCCAAAACGGGGGTTCGGGGTAAACCCCAAGAAAATTTTTGAAAAATTACCTCTCTAAAGCCACATTTCAAGTGATTCTAGGCATTACTTCTTCCAACATAATACTTCAACATACGATATGGGTCAATGAAAATTTTATCTAGTTCTTGTCAATGTGAGATCGGACATTACTTGAAGCTTCCACTTTTCTATACTTGATCCCTCACTCCTCCTGATTGGGGAACCATAGAGTACCATAGGATACTTGAAAATTTATTTCCAAAAATTTGAGGTGTAAATGAAAATGAAATGAAAATATGCTTTATTAGGCGGAGTTGGGACTAATTAGATGTATTCCTTGAAAAAGTTTTTAAAATAACAATACATACAAAACAACATAAAACGATTCCTGATATCTACTTTGTCTCTTGCCAAAAATTGTCTCACAATGGCCTTAATAAATTCCATTTTTTTTGTCTGGGGGGATGATATCCCCCTGATTCCTTCCAATAGTTACACCACTGCACAAACTGTTAATGAAAAATGAAATTCACAAGAAAAATTACGTATATTATTCGCAATTGAAAAATTATTTTTTTATCAGGCAAAATCTCCCAACAATTTTTTGAGGATCCAGGATCTAGGCTCTAGGGTGATTATCTGAGTGAATGTTAAGTAGTGCTAATAAAACAAGTCTGCTTTTTCTGACATGGTAGTCCTCAGCCATGTATTGATAAGCTGCAGAATCCAGAAAAACCTTTCACAACTGGTATCATTTTTAGACCAAGTAGGCCTACTGAAGTACACAAT
This sequence comes from Conomelus anceps, assembly GCA_948455865.1. NCBI lineage: Eukaryota > Metazoa > Arthropoda > Insecta > Hemiptera > Delphacidae > Conomelus > Conomelus anceps. The sequence goes on from OX418220.1 coordinate 1,311,689, forward strand.
AATTTGCAATAGAGAATCAATAATTGGGATGGACCTGCCAATTAAAAGAAAATCACTCACTTCAGGACAATGTAGGCTGATGACTCCATCAAAGTAGCAAGTAAATAATAATAATAATATCGTGTGACCTGGCTGGCTCAGGTCTGGTGTCAGAGTTATCAGGTCGCACCTGAATAAGTTCAGGGCCTCTGACGTGACTTAACGACTGTTTTTAGGCTGCCGGGACCGACAGCTTAACGTAGCTACATTTTGCAAGTTGTTGAGGAATGTTGTTCTAACATTAGTAGAGATCAGTTTAGAAATTCAAGCCATAAATATTTTACTTGGACCTTGTACTTAAGAAAATTGTTTAAAATTTTACTATATACTAAATAGAAGAATGTTCATCAATTCATAGCTAGTTCTAGCCAACTTGACCAGGGATAGTCCTAGAAGAGTATAAAATTGTTTTTTTTTTTTTGCATGGAAGAGGCAAGGTCGAAGCCAAGGCCAGATCCCGAATCATTAGTGATGATTTGAGCACTAGGTAGAATTTATGTTTACTCATGAAGTGGGTTGAAATATACGGATTCATGTCTAGAAACGCTCAAAATCTGGTTTCAGAGAGTTTATTTTCCAATTTTTCCCAGGGGAGGATTCCCGGACCCCCTTGAGTCACAAGTTTTGTCTAATTGTGAGAGGAGAGCTTTGAGACATGGGATATTGGCCTACTGTGAAGGTAGACTATAGAGTTTGCCTGCCACAATCAAGGGTAGGCTTATCGGAACCTTTCACATATCACTGAATACAAATTTGCTTCATTTCTCATTTGTAAATACATTCACATGATAATTTATGGCTATAATATTATTTTGATAATAGCATTAAAATTCATCAAGTAACACCTTTTTCAGAATGAATTTCTGTTGTGGATATTGGAATGAAGTCTAAGATAGTATCAGATCCACCTCAGATACACACATATCCGCACCGCGCCCGCACAGTGCCACGGCTGTGTGTAGGCCATCGCACGGCCTGTGATTTGAACAAGGTAATTGAACCTGCTAGTCTCCACTACTCCGCACCGTAGTTGCAACTTCATCACCACACCGAGTCCAACTAGTTCAGACTACTTTTTGATGGGCACGGTGCGGTGTTGGTGACGATTATCTAGCCTGTTTCTAATCTCTTTCTACATGGATATAGGGAAGTTGATTGAATCAGTGGTAACTTTCCTGTGCTGTATGATCGATCAATCACATTAGAAGTACAGTAATAGTGATGATAAGGACCACAGTGGCGGATCTATGGGTTGGTGGGGGGGCTATGTGCCTTAACAAACTGTTGACTGTTGAACACACCAAATTCAGCAATAATTCAACCAAAACTTCCTAATAAACTTTAAATTTAAATCGATTTTATTGCTGATACGGTTCAAAGCACTATTCAATTCAATTAACACACCAAAAATGTACACAAAAAATAAATAAAAATAACAAACAGACAATAACAAATAAGTGGCTCCATTGTGGTGTGTGCAGGAAAACGAAACTTATCAAACTATGGCAAAGCCATGTATTAGGACAAGTGAAATAGGAGATGAAAAAGGAAGGGAGTTTGAAAAAGGAGAAAGAAATTGTTATGAGGAAGCAATTTTAATTTCAACTATTTTGTTATTTATTATATTAATTCAATTCTCATTATGAAAAGTCAGTTTTAGATAAAAATAAAACTTCACCATTTAAGTGTTGTTTTTCAAATTTTCCATCACCCCAAATATCATTTTCCATCCACTCTTTCTTAATTGTTTTTATTTTCCTAATATTTGAGGTTGAATTGAGTTTAATACTTCCGATTATTATTTCAATAAATTTAATAGAATTAAATCAATTACTAATTTCAAGATTTTTAATCTCATTAATTATTACCTACAGACTTTACCATGAATGAATAAATGGAGTAATCGAATGATCTAAGTGATTAGGAGAATAGTTAGCTATAACATTTAAATTGCAATTAAAAAGTACATCATGTTTCTCTTTTAAATGTATTAGTAAAGAAATTTGACCAGTCCACAAACTGTACCAACTACACAAAATGATAGTAAAACTCCACAAAAATGACCTATTGCAATCGCTTCAAAGTGCATACTGAACTGAACAGTATGCATCATGGCCGATACATGGTAGTGTGTTGGATATGTGTGGTTTGGCATCACCTTCACCGACACTTGGCCAACATACGGTGCGCTTGCGGTGCGGATATGTGTGTCTCTAGCTTAAGGCTTCTCTTTGGTGTGTGAACGCATATGAATATTCATATAATTAAAAGAGGAGAACCGTTTGGTACAAACTGTACACTGATAAGGCTTCTCTTTGGTGTGTGTACGCATATGATTATTTAAATTACCAGACCAAGAGAAACTTTTGGTACACACTGTACACTGATAAGGCTTCTCTTTGGTGTGTGTACGCATATGAGTATTCATACTACCTGATCGAGTGAACCTTTTGTTACAAACTGTACACTGATAAGGTGTCTCTTTGGTGTGTGTATGCATATGAGTATGCATATGACTTGATCGAGTGAACCTTTTGGTACAAACTGTACACTGATAAGGCTTCTCTTTGGTGTGTGTACGAATATGAGCATTCAAAAAATCTGATCTAGAGAACCTTTTTGTACAAACTGTACACTGATAAGGCTTCTCTTTGGTGTGTGTACGCATATGAGTATTCATATTACTTGATTGAGTGAACCTTTTGGTACAAACTATACACTGATAAGGCTTCTTTTCAGTGTGTGTACACATATGATAACTCAAACCATTTGAACTAGCGAATCTTTTAGTACAAACTGTGCACTGATAAGGCTTCTCTTTGGTGTGTGTACACATATGACTTTTTAAATGACTATTCTGAGAGAAACTTTTGTTGCAAACGGTACACTGATAAGGCTTCTCTTTGGTGTGTGTACGCATATGATTATTCATAGTACCTGATTGACTGAACCTTTTGGTACAAACTGTACACTGATAAGGCTTCTCTTTGGTGTGTGTATGCATATGTTTATTTAAATTACCAGACCAAGAGAAACTTTTGGTACACACTGTACACTGATAAGGCTTCTCATGAGTGTGTGTGCTCATATGATAATTCAAACCAGTTGAACTGAAATACTTTTTAGTACAAACTGTACACTGATAAGGCTTCTCTTGAGTGTGTGTACGCATATGAGCATTCAAAGAATCTGATCTAGAGAACCTTTTTGTACAAACTGTACACTGATAAGGCTTCTCTTTGGTGTGTGTACGCATATGATTATTCATATTACCTGATTGACTGAACCTTTTGGTACAAACTGTACACTGATAAGGCTTCTCTTGAGTGTGTGTGCGCATATGGATTTTCAATTTATTAGAGGTCTTGAGCACCTTTGTACAAATTGAGCAAGTGAATGTTTTTTGTTTCTTTTCCAATATTTTATGTTTAATTTGATGATAATTTCTGCTTAAACCATCTGAACTGTAGTCATCCTCACTTTCTGATACACTACTCTCCTCCATGCCAATTCGGTTATTGGAGAAGTTACTATCATGCATCACATCATCACTTTCACTGGCAGATCCTTCACTTTCACTACTCTGTCGGCTGTTATCTGTAAAAAATAATGAGCTGCAATCTTGCTGTTGTTTCAAAAACACTTCAATTTGTTCATCATACACAAGAAATTATAATTATGCAGAGGAACAAGCCAACTCTTCTTGAGTTACCATTAACTATCCATCATATTTCTATAGAGTGCCAAAAGCCTAGTGAGTTTAGCTCTGGCTTGCTAACCTGAAGTTCCAAAGTTCAATCCCCATCTGACCAAAAGATTTTTCCAGAGGACACTCCTGTGTTTCGGAGATCACATCAAACCAATCGGTCCCAGCTGCCTAAAAAACAGTCATTATGTCATGACAGAGGCCCTGATCTTGTTCTTGTATGTCCTGATAATGGTGGAACCAGTCTTGAGCCAGCCAGATCACACAATACTTAAATAAATAAATGAATAAACTTTATTCCTGCACAAAAAATAAAATATATTACAGAATATAAAATAAAGATAAATGACATGCTGGCACTAAAAGAAAAAATATTCAATACAAACAAACCAAAGTAAAGAACACTTCAAACTTAATAATAATAATAATAATAATAATAAAATAATAATAATAAATAATAATAATAATAATAATAATAATAATAATAATAATAATAATAATAATAATAATAATAATAATAATAATAATAATAATAATGATGATAATATATTTTTTTTTATTAATTCACAATCTCAAATTACAATAAAATTGATATATTTTGCAATTCCTATATCATTAATTCATTTCATAATCATTAATAAAGTGATATATTATTGGAAGATTTCCATTTTGATTTTACAGTGGCTACCCCATGAAGTTAAATTTAGCTTATATTGGGGTGTTGTTAATTAGATTGTTTAATCTATTTAATGTTAATGTTATGTGATGATTGATATATTTTATTGTTTTGTTTTCAATATGTAAGTAGATTGTGTTAATATTTAAATTTGTCTGGTCTATTGGTTTGAGATATAATAGTTTTTTATTTCTCTTTTTATTTCAGTGTATGTATTTAAGTTTCTTAGGTGATATGGAATGCTGTTTAGAGTGTGTGGTATGAAATATTCCGGAACTGCTTTTCCTATTTCTGTGTAGTATCCTGGTATTATGTATTGTATATTTCTGGTGTTATATCTGTTTTCATTTGTCCGTCTGTATTTGTCTTCAAAATAGTGTCTTAGCAATATTGTATATTTGAATAAGTTTCTAAAATTGAGTATATTCAATGTGTTTGTATCTATTCCATGGAAAAAATTTCTTCTTATTCTGTTTATTAGTTGTGCTATTGGATTTGATATATAGTTTGGTGCATGGCCATAAACTGTTATTCCATATCTTATTTGTGACTCAACTAGACTGAAGTACACAGCTTGTTTCGTTTTTGGTGGTGGGGTTTTTCTTGGTTGATAGCATCTATGTGCTATACTTCTCAGCTTTTTTGTCAGCATTTGGGAGTGTGTGTGCCATTTCATATTTGAATCCAAGTGCATCCCCAGATATTTCACTGTGTTTGAGTGTTTTATTTTTTTGCAATTGCATGTATTGGGTGAAATGAAACTTTTGTAATTGTGATTAACTATTCTATTATTTGGATCAAGGATGTTTATATTTTGTTTTGGGTTATGGAAGACATTTGTATTGGTTTTTGAGCTGTTTATATGGATGTAATTATTATGAAAATATTTTGTTATTGTATTCAAATCTTTTTGCACATTTTCGGCTGCTACTGATAAGATTTTGTTTAAATATAGTATTATGGTATCATCTGCATAGTTATATACTTTTCCTTTGAAATCACAGTGTTTCAGATCACTGATATATAGATTGAAGAGCAATGGTGATAAAGGTGATCCCTGAGTTACACCAAATTTCTGAGGCTTTGGGTTACTATTACTATTTCCAATTCTAACTATTATTTTCCTGTCTGCAAAATAGTTCTTGATAATTTCCAAATCCATTCCTGATAATCCCAATTTACCCAGTTTTTTAATGAGGATTTTGTGTTGAATCGTATCAAATGCTTTGCTCAGATCTAATAATACTGCAAAGGTTGTGTTTCTCTTATCTATATCTTTGTTAATTGCATAGGAAACTTTCTTAAGTAATAGGGTTGTTGATTTTCCAGGTACAAAGCCATATTGGTTTCCATTTAATAAATCATTTTGCATGGAATAATTCATCAGTTCTTCATTAATTATGAATTCTAATAATTTCATTATAATCGATATTGCAACTATTGGTCTATAATTTTGAATATCTTTTTTCAGACCATGTTTATAAATTGGTTTGAGAAGTGTTTTCTTCATTTTTGTTGGAATTTTCCCTGTTTTTATTATTGTATTATATAAGTGTAATAAATTTTTTTCTAAATTTTCAAAGTTGTCTTTTATATGTTTTGGTTTGATGTTGTCAATTCCAGGTGAAGATGTTGTATTTAGCTTGTTCACTATTCTCTTTAATGTATTTATTTCTATTGTCTTTATTATTGTGCTCGGTTCCTTTCTTATATTGTGTTCATTCGTTTCTATCAATGGTACGTAAAGTTCATTTTCTGATATGCTTTTATTCATTTCTTCTATTTTGGTTTTAAAATGTTTATTGAAATCCTCACATAGCTCACTTATTTCATCTTCTTTTTCCACTTTGAAATTTTCCATTATGACTTTTTGTATTGATTTCTTTTTCACATTTATCATCTCATTGATTGTATTCCATGTCTTTTTAGCATCTCCCATATGTAAGCTTATTCTATTGTAGTAGTATTTACGCTTCTCTCTCCGTATTATATTAGTTAGGTCATTTCTCTGTTTTTTATATTCATTCTTCAGTAGGTTATTATCAGGTTGTCTTCTCAGCCTATTCCATAGTCTATCTTTTAAATTTATGTTGTTTTTAATGTTCTCTGTGATCCAAGGTTGGTTTTGTTTGTATCTTTTTTTGCAGACTGTTATTGTTGCTTTTTCATAAATTTTATTGAATTTTTCGACTATTGAATCATAGATTTGTGTTGGATTATTTGAATTTAGGTGGTCATTCCAATTTGTATTCCTAATCATATTCCTTACTATTCTATCAGAGATTATGCTTGTTTTTCCTCAATAATTTTCTTCTCTTTGGAACTTTGCACATTGAATCCAACCATGTAGTGATCTGCTATTTTTGTTTTGATTATTAGTGTTTTTATTTGGTTTGGATTTATTCTTGAGTTAATGTGGTTTATACATGTCGATGTTATGTGATCATCATATAATTCTTCTCTTGTTGGTTCTTTTATGCCCATTTGTAGTCCAGTTGTGTATAGTATGCTTAGGTAATTTTGTGCTTGTATAGTCATATTTTCCTCCAAGATGTCTATATTCATATCTCCCAGTATTATTAGATTTTTATTATCTTTCCATGGTTGAGTGTTCAGCCATTCTTCTAATTGTGTGTTGAATTGATTTATACTGTTTGATGGTGGTCTGTATGTTGTTATGATCAGGTAGTTAATGTCATTCATAGATATTTCCAAAATTATTGCTTCACTGGCTGTGAAGTTGTTGGGTATTATATTAACATTCAGTTTCTTTCTATGATATATCAGTATACCACCACCCTTTCTTACCTCTCTACTGTAGTTTATGTTGTCGAATTCTGGGATATTATATAAATCCAGTGGCGCACCCGGAGGGGGGGGGGGGCTTAGGGGGCTTAAGCCCCCCCCCCCCAAGAACCCGAGCTCCTTAAAAAATTGTTAATAATTTTCAAGAAAATTTACTATAGAGAGTATGTGCTGCAGGCTGATTAGTGTTGGCACATGTCATTTATTCACACTTTTTAAGTAGAATAATGTTCATAATAAGTGGCTTGACATGAGGGGGTTTGGGGCTCAAGCCTTGCCCTCAGGTCCTGAAATCCTTATCAAAATGTTGATAATTTTCAAGCGAATTGACTGTGTAATATGGACTCTAGGCTGTACATTTAAAACTTGTTTAAATCAGATGACAATTAACAATATCGATATACTATTAACAGGAATACTATGAGTGACTACCAGCATAGGTGGAAATAGAGTTTGTAGTCTTGCAGAATTAAATTTGACTAGGTGGCTGGGTAAAGATAATAAAAATAATATCAATATGGCATTCATTTAACCAATAAGTACAGGACCTCTAGCCTCTAGAACCTCCTAAACCTGTAATACATTTTACGGTATTAATGTAATTCCTTTCGGAAGGTGGAGCCGAGATAATTCTGAGACCTGTGCGTGGGCCTACAGTTTTTGGTGAGTTCTGAATCATCGGCAAGTGATTTTATAGCTAAGAACCCTTTTTTTTGGTGGCTGATCCATTCTGTCACCCTCACCTTAGGAATTTGCAGCTTGCCTTATGTGACTGAACAGGTACGGTTCCTGTTACGGCTCGCGGCTAACAATTTCCTAAAAAAGGTTTACAGGTTTTTGCGAAAAAATTTCAATAAGATTGCATATTCCTTATTCTTATTCTTTATTCCTTCGAAAACGCTTCAATACAGAAATAAATATAGCAGAAGAGTGAAGCTATCTTTTTCTTTTTCAATAAGAGATGAATAAATTAGTACTCATTCCGAAAACTCTAGGCTTCTAGAGTGCTCATTTAGGTGGTAAATTGAATACATTTGATGAGAAATGAACTGAAAACCCAAATGAAACATTAACTACCGTGATTATTGAGTAATCCTATGAAATACACAAAAAAGGCCAAAAGAAGGCATTTTTAATATTGAAATGTATGAGCTTGGCTATTAATTGTGAATAAAGCACCCAGAGCTTACAAAACCATAATTTAAATTTGATAAAAATACAGAAGAATAGCAAGTGGAAAGCATATGTGCAAAATCAGTATGCTTTGATTCAATGAAACTCTATAAACTTTGGGACCGTTCTTGACTATTGAGTACATTCATATTTCATTTCAAAAAATGATTTGGCAAGTTTTGAAGGAGAAATTGAACAAAATTTTTGGTTCGTTGGCAATTGAATTGGTTAACCATTAGGATGACGTAAAATAACGTGTTTTTATGATCATTTTGTGAATTTTTGTAAAATATCCCAACAATTTAAAGATTTCGTCATCTCGATTCGCTTTAAGACTGGAATTTTTCGTTCTTTTATTACCAACGCAAAAGTCTCAGAATGGTGTAGACATAAACATTTATAATAGTAGATGTAGCACGTTTCAGATAATTTTACATTGACAATTTAATTCACACAATCTATATGAAGACCTTAGTCATTTCTGAATGGATGCTGGAATCTTTCGCCCTCTTTATTTCTGTAACAAAGCGTTCCGGACCTACATTGATTCTAATTTTTTACCCTCATGAGAAGTTGATTAAGCAGTCTGACAGAATCATTTTGAATTCCTGAAACACTGTACAAAAAATACTCATGATGGACACATTTTGTTTCCCCATAGCTACTCTAATATTAATACTCTTTAAAAAGTCAAGTAATGAATCCCCGCCCCCTCAATAAACGGGCAACAATCTTGCAAAAAGTCGTCTGAAAAATCCCAATTCACCCCCCCCCCCCCTCCTCACCAAAATTTTCTCTGGTAGGACGGGTAAGCCCCCCCCAAACCAAAAGTCTGGGTGCGCCCCTGTATAAATCTATCTCATTTTCTTTTGTATTAGTAGCTTTATTCTGTTAAATATTTTTTCCAAGGTTGCCATTAGGGTATTCCAGTGTTTTTATACTTCTGATATTCAGCATGATGCACTGAAAATTGTTTTCTTCTATTGGAGAATTTTCAAAATCTTGTATTGTATTATAGGTTATTGTTTGTATCTGTTCTATATTAAAGTCTTCCTTTTCTACAAATAAGATTCTAGATTTTAGTACTAATATTTTGTTCAATGATTTGTATGTAGATTATGCAATATAATTATGAGTAATTTGAGTTTATTTGTGGTTTGTCTTTAATTTTTGTAATTGGCATTTGTGTGTGTCAGTGTGAATCACTTATATATTACCTGAGTGGAATTTTATCATTTTTTACATTATTTTCTGAGTATGGTGTGAGTGTATTGATGAGTTAGGGAGATAGGGTTTATTTTTTATTTTGAATTAGGCTAGTAAATGGGGTTTTTGGGAGTCAATTTATCTCCACCACTTTGCAAAGCACACTCCTCTTTTGAGCAATCTGTTAGTTGAGTTAGTCTACTTGTGGAAGTATCATTAATCTATTCCTGTTCTCAATCCAATATGGGATGATTTAGTAACACTGTTGCCCACATGTTCTCTCACTGTCATTTGTCTCTTATTATTATTATTATTATTATTATCATACTCGTAAGCTGAAGTTATTCCGGTTGTTGTATCTGCAAATGGACTGATATCAAAAGAATGGCTGTATGCAAAAGAAAGGCTAGCTCTGGAAAACTGGCACCTTAGAACTATGCCAAAAGCTGCAGTGCTTAGTACAGCAAATATTGTACGAAAATTTCTCTCACTATAATATAGCAGGGTAAGAGGGACCCTCATAGACCTGTCTCTACTTTGCGATGCAGCTTTGTAGCCTTGGGATCAATATCTCCGGCTGCAAAGTGAAAAATTCAAAAAACAAAAGTGGAATAATAATAATAATAATAATAATAGAAGAATAAAAAACTAGTTATAATGAATTAAAATATGTGTATATATATATATTTAATGTGAAAATAAATTCAATCAATCATGCCGTTTGCAGAAATAATACTGCATATATACAAATAATTTCATAATGAAATTCTGTTCACATTATTTAAATTGCTGTAGACAAAGGAGCATCACGTTTTTTTCGAACAGCATGTTTTAGGGGAATGGTTAGAGGTTCAAATCAAGTAATATGAATTTTGGGAAACAGACATTTTTGGAATGAACCATACTGAACTTGTAGAGGGGCAAGAGATGCGTGAGAAATGTCACTTAATTATACTTGAATTAGCATTCAGTATTTCACATGACTCTGTAACCACATATCACCAATTTTTTGCCTGTGAAAGAAAGCATTTCAACTGAATTTTTTCCGTTCTACCATTATGACTATTTTGTTATGCAGCAATGAGGAAGTCACACAGAAAACTCTCAATATCTATGATTTATCTATTTGGAAGAAATGGGGCATTGAAAATGGAGATAAAATGAGCATCATAAATATTTACATCAATTATTGTACATTATTATTCAATTTAAAGAAGTACTCACCGTCCTCCTCTGTTCCTTGATCTGTGTCTCCTTGTTTTTCTCTGTTAGCTGATGTGGTGGCACTTGATGGCTTCTGAAAATAACCACAAATGAAAATACAAAAATCAACCTTAAATCTACAACTTTGGATATTTCTGCTGATTTTCTAGGAAACCATTACAATTAATTATCAATTTTCATAGGTGCAATCTTCAACTTTACATTCACATCTATTTAACTATCAATATTTAAATCGAATATGAGTTCATTCTTCACTTAATACACACCTCGTCAGAGAGCAATAAAAACTTTGAGCATGGTAGTTAAATCTGAAAAATAGAGGCGAGATAAAATAAAAGTGAAATTTGCTAGTGACATATTTTTTCAAAATGGAGTTTTGAAACAATATTTAAAAATCTACTAACAAGCCATAACAGATGTTCTTCATGTCAATCAATTGTATATCTTATAGCATGGTTATATTATTATTAAAAATAGAATTTTTACCTTATTATGCCAGAATCTATTTATCTGTGATGTTTTCCCATGATGAAATACTTTATGTACAACCCAATATCAAAACTGATGCTGTATTTTTATTAAGATTATGATTTTTAATTACTTATACTGTAGATACAGGAGGGATGCATTTCATTTCTAAAGAGAAGCTTCATCAGCCTCTGACTTCTGCCTCTTCATCAGACTAATAAGCTTCTCTTTAGAAGTGAAATGCACCCCTCCAGTATCTCCAGTATAAGTGAGAAAAGTCTTAATTTGAATAGAAATACAGTTTCAGTTTTACATTAAATATTAAATTTGTTTATCTTTTAAATTCAATATTGTGTGGAATTTCCAATCTATATGAACAAAATTAGAGTTTTGTCTGTACATTTATCAGAATTATATATTTTTTGGTTATTTTTACGTTTTATACATTAAATGAGCCGAAAATAGTCTTATCTCACTTTCTGTCTGTCTGTCACGGCCCCAAAGGCATTTTACGCGGCCTTCTCCTCAAAAACGAGAGCATCGATCGGGATTTTAGTTACTGAACAGTATTGAACACTTTATTGACAATGTCTTTAGCTATAAAAAACTTAATTAACTTTTTTTTAACAGAGTAATAAACGTTTAAAAACTAAGTATTGTGCGATTTTGGATACATTTTACGCGGCTTTCTCCTGAAAAACGAGAGCATCGATCGGGATTAAAGTTATTTATCAGTATTGAAAACCTCTTTGACAATGTCTTTAGCTATAAAAAACTGAATAAACTTTTTTTTAACAGAATAATAAACGTTTAAAAATCAAGTATTGTGCGATTTTGGATACATTTCTTCTAAGTTTTATTACCACATAAGAACAAATCACGTAATTTATCAATCAGCTTTTCTCAAATATAATCTGAATGGTGGGCCCTTCGCGGCGTTATTTACGCTGTCTGCAGACTTGTGCAGTCGGAGCATTGCAGTCTTTTAGGAAACATATGACTGGTGAATCAAAGCTCATCTTATGTTTTATCAATCAATTATTTCTTTGTTGAAAAAAAAACTTTCAATTTCAATTTATCAAAACAAAAATTAACATTTAAGGAAGGTGCGGTTTGTGCTAGGCTCTTGGGAATTCGCCAGGTAGCACTATTATTACCACATAAGAACAAATAATCACGTAATTTATGATGATATATCAATCAGCTGTTCTCAAATATACTGTCTGATAACTGTCACTGAATTGTTTACGTTCTAAGTTGTTTACTAAGCTGCTAACAACTTCATGATCGTTGCTATCAAAAAAGCCGAAACATATTTTAGTCTTATTTCTAAACATAATCCGTACGAAGGATGGGTAGCTGCTATTCTTATACAAAACTGTACCTTCATATCCTATTAACTACTATAGAAATTGACTTACAGGTTCTTCAACTGTAGTCAAATCTGTACCTTCATATCTTATTAACTACTATAGAAATTGACTTACAGGTTCCTCAACTGTAGTCAACTGATAGCCCAGATCACTTAAACGATGTAGTATTACAATTGGCAAACGAACAACTTCTGAAAAAGAAAAATCATTTAAAACACCTGGCTTAATAAAAATGTAGACATATAATATATGTTTTATTATTTGTGTTAAAATAGCAGTAGTTCTGTTGAGACGCATTTCAAATGCAATCTTAGAATAATAAGTCGGTTGCTGTAAAATTGAATTCTCCTATTGCCTATTTGCAGGTTAAATATTGGGAATTATATCTGTCACCCCTCGTTTGCGTAGTACACTCTTTGGACTAAAAAATAACGTTGAGGTCTAAAGAGTCACCTACACTCGAAATCGGCTATGTAATATAAATAAAGGAAAAAAATATTTATTACAGACGCAAATGAGGACATCAGATGTATTACAAACGTCAAAAACTAAATTAATACGGTATATATTATTACATTATTAATAATGTATAATGTAGCGGATATGAAATTGCAGTGAATGAAGAGGAAGACAGTGGTTCTTGGCGTTATCTGCTATGTAAATGTTTACTTTTGAGCTATTAATTACTCAGTTTTTGGCTTGTTTATATTGTTTACTTGGTAATTAGTAGAATGTTCTCGTTGTTTGATTAGACATTAATAGAATGTTATCGAATATTGTGGAAGGTGCTAGTTTCGTGATTTATTTGTTTAGAAGTTGACAGAAAAATCCAGAGATATCTCAATTATGAAATTTTATATAAATAGAGGAAGTCTCTTGTAAATCAGTTCAGTCTTGTCTGTAATTCGTCATGGTAAACAAGTGTGACAGTTGAGTAGTTCAGTTATTGTTCTACGTCGATAAGTGGCAGTAGTGACAGTTCGCGTTAATACAGACAGTACAATCCCGTTGGCGCTTTTACAAACCATCTAAGGAACTTTTATTGTCTGTAGTGATAATTCTCTTATCTCTTACTTGTGCTACATGAGTTAATGGTTCTTCCTCGATGTTTCTTTTCGAATATTATTGGACAGTTTATTGTACAGTTATTATTTAATATTAGATCGGCCTTTTGACATTTAGTGATTGATTTTTTTGTACAGTTTATTGAAAACTCATTATCAGTTGAACAATATCGTGTTATCTGTTTCCGATTGCTTATTTTTGTGTAAGAAATTACTGAACAGTGTGAGTTGTGAATTATTTGTGTAAATAAAGTGCGAGTGATAAATTTAAGTGTTGCCAGCGTTATTTTAGACATAGAATCTGTAACAATAATATACCATACAGTATATATTACATACTACACAATTCATATTCTGAACAGGAAAATATAGAATAAATAACATTCAAGTTATATGCATTCCCGGTTTAGAGTGAATTTGAAAAAATCTACATAGGCCATACATAGGCCTATATACATATCTCTTACATCAGCATATAGATAGATAGATAAATTGTCTTTATTAAGGGCAGAGTTAGGACTCAAGGTCCTTTCTTCCATTCAAACCATATATTTCATTACCCATTACATTATAACCCATATATTTATGTATGTTACTTTTAATTGCTCTAATTAATCTTTAAACCGAGCTTCCCAGCATTCCTTTCTATCTCAAAACAAAACGAAGAATCTCCCAGTAATATTTTAAATTGTTTAATAATCATTATTTTTAATTATTTAATAATTATCATTTCAAATTATTTAATAATTATTATTTTATAATTAATTTCCTGGATACAGGCATCTCATAATCTTCTTGAATAATCCCATAATAATATTTATTAGTATGGCGAAGCTTCTTTTCAGAAGAGAAATGCATCCCTCTAGCATCTCCAATATAAGTGAGTAAAGACAATATATTAAATTGAAATACAGTGTCAGTTGTGATATTAGATCATATTTATGCTAAGCGACATTCACTACACAGATTTCAAACTGTAGCATTTTTTTCTTTCAAAATGTAAGCTAATCATTTATTCATTTGGGCATTTTAATCAGAAACAGAATTTATTAATTTTGAATTCATTTTATCCAGTTCATTCTTTCCTTGACCAATCAAGTCTACTGAATCAGTATGGTAGAGTGATACATCTGTTTGAAAGTAGTGAATGAATGAATTCAGGGATAAAAACAGTATCAGAATTATTTACATCAACCATTGTACATTATTATTTAATTTGGAGAAGTGCTCACCTTCCTCCTCTGTTCTTTGATATGTGTTTAGTCTTTGTTCTCTATCAGCTGATGTGGTAGCACTAGGCGGTTCCTGAAAATCATCACAAATCATACTTAAACCCATTCTTGAACTAAATTTATCTAGCTGAAAAAAGCAAACAACCAAGATTTCCGTAAAGTTTTTATTCTTAGAGAAGCTCTAATTTATAGGAATACATGGAAAACGCTATTTTGACTTTTAATACGTACAAAATGTCGAAACTAGCATTTTTAAACAATAATTTATGTGAATTGCTACAAGTAACACACATTAATTTGCTGTTTTTGAGCTAAGCTATCGCTTTATATCTATCTGCTAACAATAACCTACAGTTTACGCCACCAAATTAGGAGCTCTGAGCTCTGAAACAATGTGGTGTTGCCAGATGATTTATTGATTGATTGTTTTTATTGATGACTGTTGCCAGGCTTAAGCCTATTGCAACACATATAAAACAAAAGCACATTACAATCATTGTGACAAGGAACATAAGAATTAGTATTATAATGAAGAGAAGAAGAAAAAATATAATCATTAAAAGAAGAAAGAAAAAGTTGAATGTTTTTGGTTTTTAGATAAGTTTTTTTTTTTGTAGATTACGTCTTGGAGACTCCAGTTAAGGAGTATAAGACAAGTCAGATCAACAATATTATACACTAGATACCATAATTACTTCAATAAGTTGAGGTGAGGCTTTATTTTGATGTGAACTATACTATGTGTTTAGCTATACTATCAAGTTAATTACTAACATATAGAAAGCATCAAGCAAAGCATAAAATAAACGAAAACAATTTAGATCAGAATGAATCATTTGAAAAATCAAAATAATGAAATGAAATGTCCACGTAATTGGATTGATGCAAAACGGTTATGCATAAAACTAACCCCAATGATGCAGGTGACAGATTTTACATGTACATGTCATAACACAAAAAAACAGCTTGAATTCAAGTGTCATCATCCAGCAGGTGCACATATAACAGGGATTTAAATCTTTGAAAGGAAGCAGCAAATATTATATTTCTTGGCAATTCATTCCACAGCCATGAACCCACAACCAAAAATGATGAATTGAACATCTCTGTTCTGTGCTGCGGTATTTGCAGAGCATAAATGTGGGAACATATCGCTCTAGAATGAACCGCAGTGAACAATATGTGGATCTGCTTCTTAGGTAACTTGGGCTAGAGCTCTGCACAACTATTTTATGTATCATAAAAAGAATAAAATATTCCCTTCTCTGCTTCAACTTCAGCCATCTCAATCGACAAAAGAAAGGCATGATGCGGTCATCTCTGCGGGCATCGAATATAAAACGAATGGCATAGTTCGAGGCCCTTTGCGGCTTGAGGATGAGACTTTCAGACAAGTCATTGTAAACAATAGAGCAGTAATCAAATATAGGAATTATCAATGCACGGATCAGCATTATTCGGAAAGATTGTGCTAGGAAGCATCTGAGTCTTTTCAACTGGTGCATGGAAGCAAACACTCTCTTAGTAATGGTCTCCACCAGTGCATTCCAGCTCAGAAATTTTCAACTTTGATTAGAAGAATTGATGGAGAAAAATGTCTCATGGCAATATATAGCATTTGTATACGTTAGTAATTTCCAATCAATAATTTTCAATCAGTTCTGGTGTGTATTTTTCTTTTATTGTGTATATTACTATAATATGTATCTGAATTTATAACTATAGTAAGTTAACTTAATTTTTCTATTTATTGAATATATTACTACTGAATTTATCTCTTGGAATTGCACTTGTATGGTACTTGGACAGATGAGGACCGCTCTCGCTCATAGACTGACAGTCTTTGCGGGTTCATTTATTCTGTAATATGTGATGTACTGTACTTGTGTTTTATTGTGAATAAATACATTTTGATTGATTGATTGAATATAAGAAACATCGAAAAAAGATTTGACTAAAAACCTGCCTACATGCTGTCATGTGGCAAAGCCGTGACGGGAAGAAAATTATAATTAATTCATTCAATTAATTATTTTCGGGGTAGTTGACAAAGTGGAGAGGAGCAGCCACCGGTCAGGGTACAGAACGTAGATAACAATCTACACCGGTGGAGTGCTCTCTACTGCGTCGAGGCCTCCCCCACCAGTTCCTCACTCGTTTTGGGGGAACAGCTCTCTGACAAGGCAGTCAGAGAGAAGTCTTCTTCAAGCCCTCGAACTGGTCGGTTGTAGTGTAGCAGGAGTTTAACTGCAGTCAATTTTCACTTTGTGAAAATTGAAAAACAGTGCCGGTTGTGTGAACTTGTGCGCGAAGTGAACGTGTGCCAGTTCGGTCAGGATAAAGCGCGAGCTGGTGCTGATCCCTGACATGGTGATCGCGGCGCGGGTCACGAGATTATCGCAATCCATGAGCGCGGGTTTGGGAATTCTTAATTCCCAAATGGTTCGAAGTTTTCGGACATGATCCCAATCCTTTCCTCATTCCCAGTACTCCTAAAATCCCCTATCCTATTCCTTACCGGTTAGCAGAGGCCACTGTACCCCCGCCGATAGCGGCAGTAGGCAAAATAACCTCCGCCAGCACCCATCATCCTCCTAGATCCTCCCTTATACCTCGGTTGTGAGGAGTCGACTTGACTCGGCCCGCGGCTACATCGTGCCGAGGTTAACTCGCTCCACATGGTCGTAACGTCATTTCCTTTATTCCCCGACCGATAGAAGGCTAAGCTATCTCCGCCGCCTCCGCAGCAGAGGTGTATTTGCCAGAGTTTGTCATTCTCCTCCTCTCTCCCCGACTGGGAAAGCTTAAACTATTCCGGCCGACTCTGCGTCAGGCAGGGGTGTATCAATCCCAACCAGTCGATCCTATAATCCTAAGGCAGAGGAACAAAGACCCACGCTCTAACCAGGCAGGTGATTTGTACTCCGCTGCTTCCTCATCATCCACCATTCCTTCCCTTACCTGGCCTCTTAAAAAGGCAGGGGAACCAGGAACGGCTGATATTAGCAGGGTCTGGAACTCCGGCCATATCCTAGCAGGGGGTAATAACCTCCGCCCCCTTTGGAAAGTGGCAGAGGTGTACTCTTCCGGCTGGATATCCTCCCCTCTCCTTCACCGAAATTCCTCTTTCCCCACCCGCAGCAGCAGGGGCTACCGCCTCCGCTGGTAAGGGGCAGGATTAGTTGTATTTCGGCCCTTCCCTTCCTATCCCCAAAAACCAACTCCTTTCACCTCCACCCCTTAGTGAAGGAGCAAGCACCGCTCATCGCTAGGTTGCGGCTGGTCCACGCGGCCGCAAATCCTCGAATCCGCGACGCGGAGGTCGGGAAAGTTAAACGGCGCCCAACGATGGTATTTCCAACCGGTGAGGCAACCCCGAGCGCGGCGGAAGCCTCAGAAGGAAACGTCGACCTCGTTGCCTAACCCCGGCCACCCGCCGACTAGAGCTAGTTGGTCCGGATTTTGGCAGTCACGCCAAAATTGAGGTAAAGATTTTGCACGTGATAATGCTCAAGAGAAATGTACAGGTTCATGCCTCACTGAATAATAATGAATGTAATCAAGTTATTGCTAATTCATTGGATTACCTGCTCCTGTATTACGTAGTCTGCCAGCCCCTCTCTCTTAGCAGACAAATAGACACTGTCATCAATGTCGATCTCATCTTTAATGTCTACTGGCACTTCATCAAAGTCACTTGTCTTTTCATCAACCACTTCGGTCTTCACCTGCACAAAACATAAAAATAAAACCAAGTTGATTATTTTATTGGAATTTATTTTCAGACTGATTGCAAACCAAAAAAGTTGTATATCAAACACACAGTTTACGTATGTCCAGTTAAAGTAGCTGGAAAACACAACTCAAGTTAATTTGCTGTGGCTGAAGATTGACAGTGGATGTCAATTTACAACCTCCAGTTTGTCTACTTGAATGGCACACTGTAAACTGTGACGATTTATTGAGAGTGGTGTCCAGATTGGGTAGCTCTACAAGTAAGGACATTTATGATATGACTTCTATGATTGAAGACAGCCAAGTCCAAATAGAGCAGTTTATGCTTGGCGAACGGTTTTTCATTGTTTGATTTATTTTGACTAAAATGCAGTTGAAGACATTTATCCTGTGTATTAACATAGTGACATAGCATGATTTAGTAGCTGTACAAAGGAATTAAGGTTAAGAAGGAAAGACACATATATGAGAAATTCATATAGCTTTTACAAAAAAAAATATTACAACTAGAAAAAAAACAATTGATTACAGTAACTAAAAGTATCTTAACTTTTTATGTGAATTTAACGACTTGCATTCAAATTTTTATTAAAAATAAGTAGTATTTCACTAACTTTGTAGGCCAAACGTTTTCGAGTTGTTGAAACCCATCTTCAAGGCCTTGATAGTTAGTATATAGTATACTATACTATAAACCCATCTTCAAGGCCTATACTATAGTATACTATAGTATATAGTAGCCTATAGCTATATATTTATAGGTTTATATGGTTTGTGTTCTTTGTAATTGAGAGGTCTAGGAAGTTTATTGAATTGTTTTGCTCATATTCAGCTGTGTATTGAATGTTCTTATGTATTTTGTTTATGTATGATCAAAGTTCTTCACATTGTCTTTTTTCATTGTCATTTTTTTTTTTTTTTTTTTTTTGTAGATTACGTCTTGGAGACTCCAGTTAAGGAGTATAAGACAAGTCAGATCAACAATATTATACACTAGATACCATAATTACTTCCAATTAGTTGAGGTGAGGCTTAATTTTGATGTGAAAGGAACTCTTGTACACTATAAAAAGCTTTATCAACTAAATATTTCTTCAATTGTTTTTTAAATATTTCTATATTTTCAAGACTCTTCAAAAACTGCGGTAGCTTGTTGTAGAATTTCCTATCAATATAACTAGGTTTTTGTTTGAATAAGCTACTATTGTGACTCACCAAGTGATAATCTCCTCGGCGTCTTGTATTATAATCATGTACATCAAGATTTTGGTTAATATCATTCGTTTTTACATATAAAGTAGCTTCATACACATATAAGCAGGGTACAGTTAGGAGACCAAGTCTCTTGAACAACGGCCTACATGAATCTAATCTATTTACTCTTTCTATACACCTAACCGCTTTCTTTTGGATCTTAAACACCCTATCAAGATTTTGTTTTGATGAATTACCCCATACTAAGATAGCATACCTAATATGTGACAGTAAGAGCCCATGGTAAGCTGTAAAAAGTAACTTTTTGTCATTCAATCTAGCGAGCTGTCGCAGGACAAATACCCCAGATGAAATTTTACTACATATTTTCTCAATGTATGGAGTCCAGGTCAATCGTCTATCCAACATAACTCCTAGAAATGCAATTTTTTCTTCCTGGTCTAATTGATTATCATTTACAATAGTATATTTCGCACCTAGGGCCGAAAATGTGTGTTTGCCGGCTCGAGATCGCGGTTTTCAAGTTCGAGACGAAGTTGAGAACTTGAAGCGTTTGAGAGCCGGCAAAACATGTTGCGAACGCTATTTTTCGCCACACCACAAAAAAAAACAAATGTTAAGTTGGAAATTTTGAAAGCGAAATTTTAAGACTATGGTACTTGCAAGAATACAAGGAACGGCTATCACCTTTTTATCCAACCTACATTGCTCTGGGTGAGCATTTCGTCAACTACAACTGTACGCCAAAAGGTTAGTTGGTTAGGTTTTTTGTTATTATTCCTGTTCCTGATTCGAAACCTGCATAAAACAACCAAAAACCTAACCAACTAACCTTTCTATACCAACATTAACCTTTACCAACAGTTGCAGTAGTAGACAAAATTCCTAAAAACAAAAAACCTAACCAACCAACCTTTTGGTGAGAGGTTACCAACAATTGTAGTAGTTCACAAAATTCCCACCCAGAGCTCTGTAGGTTGAATAAAAAGGTTCTATTGTTTGATATCAAAACTACAAAATATTACATATTAAGTTATAGAAAGTGATCATTTTTGACATTTTAAATACTACGTACATATTAAATTATAAAAAATAAACATTTATCGATGGTTTAAATCTTTTTGTTTTACATAAAAGTTGGAAGGATTCATTTTTACAATCAAGACTGCTGTATCCAGACACGATCAGCTGTCATTCAAGGTCATTTTCTTTTCCGCCCTAGGGCGGTAAACGTTTACAGACCTCGTCGGAAACCAAACGCTTTCGGCCTCGATATGACGCACGAAAAACAGCTCATTACGTCCTAGTGTGGCGAAAAAACTATTACAAGTCCAGGATTCCAGCAGCCAACTAACCATAATATTATCCTACTCATAGCTCAATAACCTTCTCACAAAGTATTACATTATGTATTTCTCACAATTGAAGTGATTGAATAATTAAAAATAAAGATAAATACACCGTCATTTTTGATTTACATAACTTACATAAATATACAAATATACAAAAAAACAGCTCATTACGTCCTAGTGTGGTGAAAACACGTTTTCGCCACACTAGGACGTAATGAGCTGTTTTTCGTGCGTCATATGGAGGCCGAAAGTGTTTGGTTTCCGACGAGGTCTGTAAACGTTTACCGCCCTAGGGCGGAAAAGAAAATGACCTTGAATGACAGCTGATCGTGTCTGGATACAGCAGTCATGATTGTAAAAATGAATCCTTCCAACTTTCATGTAAAACAAAAAGAATTAAACCATCAATAAATGTTTATTTTTTATAATTTAATATGTACGTAGTATTTAAAATGTCAAAAATGATCACTTTTTATAACTTAATATGTAATATTTTGTAGTTTTGATATCAAACAATAGAACCTTTTTATTCAACCTACAGAGCTCTGGGTGGGAATTTTGTGAACTACTACAACTGTTGCTAACCTCTCTTGGTTGGTTAGGTTTTTTGTTTTTAGGAATTTTTCTACTACTGCAACTGTTGGTAAAGGTTACTGTTGGTATAGAAAGGTTAGTTGGTTAGGTTTTTTATGCAGGTTTTGAATCAGGAACAGGAATAACAACAAAAAACCTAACCAACTAACCTTTTGGCGTACAGTTGTAGTAGTTTACAAAATGCCCACCCAGAGCGCTGTAGGTTGAATAAAGAGGTGATAGCCGTTCCTTGTATTCTTGCAAGTACCATAGCCTTAAAATTTCGCTTTCAAAATTTCCAACTTAACATTGTTGTTTTGTTTTTTTTGTGGTGTGGCGAAAAATAGCGTTCGCAACACGGGCAAAAATGTTTTGCCGGCTCTCAAACGCTTCAAGTTCTCGACTTCGTCTCGAACTTGAAAACCGCGATCTCGAGCCGGCAAACACACATTTTCGGCCCTAGGTGCGAAATATACTATTATAGCCCTATCTTCATTTAAATTATGTTTGTTTTTGAATTGAAGGTATTGGCATTTTTTACTATTTATAGTTAATTTCAACTGATTTAAAAATTGGACAATGGACTGCACACCTATATGGGCACTTATTTCTAAATTATCTAGAATAGAATTGCTGAAAATGAGTGATGTATCATCAGCAAATAAGAGGGCTCTACCACTAATTAATTCTTTAGGTAAACGGTTGACATATAACAAAAAAAGCAATGGACCTAGTATTGACCCCTGAGGCACTCCAGCTTGCACCTCTAATTTATTAGATTTATTCTTTACTATACTATTACCAACTACTGTAGTTAGTTCTACACATTGTTTTCTCCCAATAAGATATGATTCAAACCATTTCAGTTCAACCCCATTTACACCTACATTTTGCAGTATTTCCAATAAAGTTCTATGATTAACACAATCAAATGCCTTTGACAGATCTAAGAAGATTGCAGTAGCTTTATCACCTGAATCTATTATATCTATTAGTTTTTCAACTAGAGAAACTATGGCTGTTTTTGTTGATCTCCCTTTCTGGAAGCCATGCTGTTCATCACAGATAAAGTTAGCTTCTTGAAGGTGCAGAAGTAACCTATTTAGAACTACTCTTTCAAAAATTTTACTTATTACATTTAAAATACTAATGGGCCTATAGTTTTCTACGTTTTCTCTATCACCACTTTTAAAGATTGGCAAGATTTTGTTTCCTCAGTTTTCTTTTTTCGAGTTGTTGAAACCCATCTTCAAGGCCTTGATAGTATAGTATATAGTATACTATAAACCCATCTTCAAGGCCTATACTATAGTATATAGTATAGCTATATATTTATATAGTTGACCTCTAAGGAAAAATTCAAACATTCGTCTGCTGCAAACTTTAAGATTTCAGCAGAACTAATTACTTCAACTCAAAAAGCTTCAACAAAGGAAAAATAATAAAAATTTAATATCAATTTAAAAAATTATGTTGACGTGTGAATAATATAGTCTAGTTCGTTAAATATTTACTATCATGTGAAAATAATAAATTTAAGTCTTTCTACGTATGCAGTGATCAAATGATGCAAAACAGTAGGCCTAATATTGAAGAAACATTATTTTCATGTAGTTGAAGTTCTCTTATTAAACTTACTGCCTCACCTTGAAGAATCAAAGGTGAGGTTAATTTCATTTTTCATTTACTTCTTTCATTTGATGAAATTATGCTATATTTACCAATATCTTCATCATCCAGTACTTTTTTTAAAAATCTAGTACATTTTGTGGGGAAATTTCAGTACATATTTTTCCCCGCGCTGGAAACACTGACTACGACTCTACTGTGATAGCCTACCCTCTCCCAAGGCGAGTAGAATAAAGGATTCTACTGTCTTTTTATTTACTGTCCTTTATTCTACTCGCCTTGACCCTCTCCATCCCCATGGTGGAACGATACATGGGTGTGCTCATGCGGAGAACGAAAACTGGCTACGTTAGCGCATGACGTCACTCAGGATGCACCGCGCGCCAGTCACAACACCCCAGTATGGAGAAATGTCTATTAAACTGATTTTATTTATAACTGACGCTTATTAAACTGATTGATATTTACGAAATCGATAAATGTAATAATTATTGTATGAATAAAGGCGAAATTTCCTGCATATGGTATCCAAAAATCGGTAATTGCTACTGGTTTCAACCCGTCAATGGGTAATAATAATGACAATGGGGTTATCATCAGGCATTATTATTATTATTATTATTATTATTATCATCATTATTATTATTATAATAATTATTATTATTATCATTATTATTATTATCATTATTATCGGCTTATATGTCTATTATATTATTATTATTCGTCTATTATTATTATTATCATTATAATGTTTATTAATATTATTGTTTATATTAGTCTATTATATTATTATTATTGTTATTATTATTATTATTATTATAAACTTATAAGTCTATTATATTAATTTTATTATTCGTCTATTATTATTATATTATTATTATTATGATTATTAAATTTAGTCTATTATATTATTATAATTATTAGCTTATTAGTCTATTATCATCATCATAATTATTATTATTATTAGTATTATTATCATTATTACTAATAATATTATTTATATTTGTCTATTATATTATTATAATTGTATTTTTATTAGTCTATTAATATCATTATTATTATTATTAGCTTATAAGTCTATTATAAGTTATTATTTTTATTATTCGTCTAAAATTCTATTTGTATTTAAAATTCCTAAATTAGTTAAAGTTGAAACATCCCATCATATCACGGTAAATGAGGATACGAATCCGAGCGTCTGGCGATTTGCTTCCAGACTGACGTCACTGCCTGGAAAGTGGCCCCGCCCCCATGCGTACGAGCACACCCATGTATCATTCCACCATGCTCCATCCCCAGAGCCCGGCTTCAACCTTCAACCAAGAGCAGCAAAACTCGGCATCCTTGAAATTCATCCAAATTCCCGTTCCGAAAGCGAAACTCGAGGATAGGCGAAGAACATATACTAATTAAACGGCTTCAGCTGCATAAATTTAAATCGAGAAAAGATCGAGATAGAATCAGAACGTGGATAAAAAAGTTCGTCGACCTTCAAAGGAGGAGAGAAAGAGAAAATATTGAGAAACGAATACACAAGCTGGCTGCTGAAAAATACGAAAAGAGGAGTATTGGCTTATCCGTTCGATAGGGACCCTCCGACCAGCATCCTGCCAAGAATGATTGTCTTATTGCAAGAACGGTTAAAACAGATGTTAGCTAGTGGTGATATGCAGAAATTGGGATACAACAAAACACTAAATTGGGCTACAGTGAAGAGCGCATTTTTTCATTTATTTAAGTCTTGTCAATTTGATCTAATATTAATGGTTATTGGAACTTTCAATTAACCAGAACCTGTTCGAGCGTCAGTAAATATTCTTCTTCAACATTTTTGCATGTATTGAAGTGACCTAAAATGTAATTGTTTAAATATATTGTTTATGAGGAGAAAAAACCATGTAAAGATCTCCAATTTCCGAATGGATGAATGTAATGTTGAAATTACAAATTTACGGCTGTTTAAAGTACCTGTACCATAGAATTAAATTTTTATTAACTTTTCATGTGAATTCAACGACTTGCGTTCACATAAAAACTTAATATTAACAACGCAGTTCGTCATGGAACAAGAAATCGTGAAATCCAGGAATTCAAATTTTTACTAAGGATCGAGTTGAATGATTCAGAGCAGAAATATAAACTACAACTACAACGGAAAACTTACTTGTGAGTCCATGATGATGTGGCACGCTTCTTGGTTGAGGGATGTTAACAAGTACCGTAATTCAAACCAAAAAGAAATGTTGTTAATGATGAAAAAATTCAAAGCCAATTATGAGTTACCTAATGAAATAGAACAATTTTTGAACTTATGGAAATATAAATACTTAAAAAGCCACATTCAAGTAGATGTGTAGAGAAGATTCAAACCACCATCAGTCAGATGCTTTAGTAAAGGAGGGCAACTGGTGGGACTGTTGTCTAGCGGTCGCTCACCTCTCGTTGCGGAGGAGCCTTTTTCGACGATGGTGGGGGAAGCCTGTTTTTCGACATTGGTAGAACAAGTTTCTTGTCGAGTTCATGTTCATGCTTAGAATTTCAAAGACTAACAAGATGAGACTTGGGGAGTCAAGTTTCCTCACAATTATTGATATCAAAATCAATATTAGGTAATGCCTATCCACGAGTTAAGTTTAAAATGAGAAAAACTGCAGCATAACTTCATGGATTTATAAATGATTAGCATGGAAAGCATTGTCAAAATAAAATTAATAGCTTCATTGAACAGTTGGTAGGAAGTTTCAATATTATTTGGATGAATCTAGTAGGTAGTGTTTATTATCACGATTTTGTATTTAGTTGTGCATTTTGTTTGCATTAGTATTTATTTATAGTTCAAAAAATTATTTATTTATTAAAATTATTTATTTATAAAGTATTTATTTATAATTCAAAAAAGTGAATAATAAAAGTTTAAGCAATTCATATTATCATTAATGAAATGTTTCATGTTATATCTTATATTACATTACAGACATAGATTAATCAACACCCAAATTTTAATCCATATTACAAATTAAAATATTAGATTGACTTCATGATTCAAAAGAGTAAAAACTAAGAACAGACTATTGGATAATTGTAATTACACAATGTGATTAATACAAATAGAAATGTCTTTGCTATCATAGACAGTTGTCTGTGCGCTAGTACAGTGTTGAGTAATGAGTTGAGCTAGTACATTCATCACCAATTAATTTACTGAGCTCGTGTATAGAAAATATATCAATTATGAATCAGGCATAATGCTTTATTAATAATCTTCAATTTTGTCATATATTGGGCCACTTTTTTCTTTTTTATATAGCAATTAATAATATCAAGATCATTTTCCTACCTCACAGCGGGAGTGTCTCACATCGTCTGGACCAGTGATGGGCAAACTACGGCCCGCGGGCCAAGTGCGGCCCGCGAGCTGGTTTAATCCCGCCCGCAACATGCTTTTGAGTACACACTAAAATCTCGTGTGTATATATTGAAAAATATATATGTAGGAAAAGGTCATATGCTGAATAATTATCATATGTTGAATTAGAATATCTGAAAATAACAAACTCAGAATGTTTGTGGATTTAGTCTATGAAATAGTCTTGTTGCATACTAAGCATGTGGTAATAAGTAGGACAAATAAAAATGTTATTTGTTAATTCGTGAAGTTAAATAATTTCTACGAATAATTCCTACATATATAATATAATGCGAGATATACGTTTTGCGTTGCTGAATTTAAATAGCTATTTGTGTAACTAGAGTGCAAAATAGCGTTTTTCTGCATCGAGAGAAACAGTTTTTTTCACGAGCTGAAGGCGAGTGAAAAAAGTTTCTTGAGTGCAGAAACAATACTTTGCGCTCATATTACACATTAAATTTTTCCTACAGTAATATATAAAGTAATTTAAACAGAACAAAACAGGGCATACATAACCTGAAAATTCCTCACATAACCTATCTTTGAATCAAATCGATTTCATCAACAACAACTACAACAACTATTTCACAGCTGAAGCAGAGTAGCCAACCTATTTTTGAATGCAGAATAGGGAACCTGTGTATTACATGCTCACTATTTTGTGTTGTTAGGTTGCAAATTTGGAGTGCAGAAAAGTACATTCCCGCACTGGAACTTACTTTCCCGCACTGGTGCAGGAATAGACTATTTTGCATGCTACAGTTGGTGCAAAAATAGGCACTTTTTTGGGTCACTGTAGGAAATAGCTATTTGTGTAACTAGAGTGCAAAATAGCGTTTTTCTGCATCGAGAGAAACAGTTTTTTTCACGAGCCAAAGGTGAGTGAAAAAAGTTTCTTGAGTGCAGAAACAATACTTTGCGCTCGTATTACACATTAAATTTTTCCTACAGTAATGTATAAAGTAATTTAAACAGAACAAAACAGGGCATACATAACCTGAAAATTCCTCACATAACCTATCTTCGAATCAAATCGATTTCATCAACAACTACTACAACAACTATTTCACAGCTGAAGCAGAGTAGCCAACCTATTTTTGAATGCAGAATAGGGAACCTGTGTATTACATGCTCACTATTTTGTGTTGTTAGGTTGCAAATTTGGAGTGCGGAAAAGTACATTCCCGCACTGGAATTTACTTTCCCGCACTGGTGCAGGAATAGACTATTTTGCGTGCTACAGTTGGTGGAAAAATAGGCACTTTTTTGGGTCACTGTAGGAAAAATATATTATCGCTTCTGAGTTTGTGTTGAGTTTAAAATGTGTTGAATTGGGGTAGGTACAGCTTACAACGGAACATCGACAGGGAGAAGGAATCAAATTTCATTTGAATTGAATTTTCGCTGTTGAATTATGATGACAGAATTATAATTGTAATAACAAGTTTCGCGCCTCTGTTCACTTTTGTCAGTGGATAAGTTGTCATAATTATGTTGAAACCAATACATGCTTGAAAAATTACAAACATAAACTAGTTTCATTATTGATCATTCAATACTAAAAGGCCCTCACATTGAAAATTATTAGTTTTATTATTTTAATAAAAAAATGTTCAACTTGATTGTTTGGTCTGACTGGAATTGTGGAATTATTCTTATCCAGAACAAAAAGGAAGTAATTAAGCTTTTAAATTTTTTAGAAAAAAAAATACCATACGTCAGTGAAAGTCAAAACAACGAAAACAATCTTATTATGATGTTGAAGATCCATCTTGTTTCCACTAATATGTAATATAAACTTAATAAAACAACTTTTGAATGGAAATTAACTCACGTTATGGCGTGACGGCCGTTTCGCTCTGTTGTCTAGAGCATCGTCAGACGACCCACAGTACGGTACACTGTGTAACTTGTGTACTGTGGGTCGTCTGACGATGCTCTAGACAACAGAGCGAAACGGTCGTCACGCCATAACGTGAGTTAATTTCCATTCAAAAGTTGTTTTATTATGTTTATATTACAATCTTATTGGTTTGTTTTCAAACTAAATATAAAATGTATCTATTGAAATAACTATCATGATTATTGGTGAGAAATTCAATACAATAATAATAATGATTTATTTGCTAGAACATTTATAAAACAAAAGAAGTTGAATACAAAGAAATTTAAATCAATAAATGTTTCAACATAACAATATGAAATAATAATCCATCCTGGCACAGCCGGCAAGGGAATACCTGAGCGCCTGCTGCGAGTTCAAAAGTAAAAATAAATCTTTATTTTTTTCGAGATGACAAACAGTATAGTTAGACAGTAGGTCATACTATTTTCATTTATATTGGTTACACATTATCATGGCCATAATATGAGCAATTAATTGATTTCATCCACTTTGGGTGAGGTTTAAAATTCCAATCTGCGTCAAAATGAGTGAATTCATATAGTGTCAATTTTCCAAGCATTTCCGGGGGGAGTACCCCCGAACCAACCCCCCTCCACTTTGATAAGAATAATGATATAAACTTAATAAAACAACTTTTGAATGGAAATTAACTCACGGTATGGCGTGACGGCTGTTTCGCTCTGTTGTCTAGAGCATCGTCAGACGACCCACAGTACACTCAGTGAATACTCAGTGTACTGTGGGTCGTCTGACGATGCTCTAGACAACAGAGCGAAACGGCCGTCACGCCATACCGTGAGTTAATTTCCATTCAAAAGTTGTTTTATTAAGTTTATATTACATATTAGTGGAAACAAGATGGATCTTCAACATCATAAGAATAATGAGTTTAAGAATTAGATTGCTGAAAAACTGATCTCAGTTGAATCATTGCCTGTCTTCGTGAGCTAAACAAGAGTACCAACTATATTTTCAATTATTAAGGATAATCATCATTGAGGTAAAAAATTTAAATTGATGACTGAAATATAAACAAACGAGTTTAATGATAATTGATCAATTTTTTTTTGGCCCGCTCACATAATTTCTCATTTCAACTGGCCTTCTCCTTGAAACGCCATCTCTGGTCTAGAGTCTAGACCGACTGACCGAGAGGTGAGAGTCAGCTAGACGTCAGTGCATCTGTGCCCCTGTGTGCCTGTGATACTAGTTTTGAGTTTTGACACTTTTGACTTTGACCTTTGACTGACCAACACAAAACAAAACACAAACACATGTGTACGGTAACGTACGCTACGGTATTTTTGAGCCAAAATTTCCCCACAAAAGCTTTTGATTGGTAACACTGCTTTTGCTTGTGTAGCTGTGGTACAGTGTACGTGTGTGCTGTTGTGTCGTCATGAAGTCTGTAATAATTATCTGAGAATCCTTCATGAAGACAATTTTAATTTTTCATTTTACTGTTCATCGTTGATTCGAATTTATTCCTAGTGTTTTTCTGTGCATAATTAGTGTAATTTATAGTTTGAATTATACGGTGTACATAATTTTCATACGGTACAAAACATTGGCAAGCTGCTAAGTGTCGACAGCTCGTTCAAAATGGATTGCTCGTGTTCACCTCAAAATATTATGCTAACTTACTTTATTGTAGCTGTAGTAGCCTTGTTAATTTTGCTTGGTATAGGTTTTGTAGTCATTTATGAAGCTAACTTTAAAGTTGGTCATCTTTCATAAGTTGCTTACATAAGTTACACGTGTGCTTCAACCTGACTCAAAAAGACTAAATTTGTTGGCCTACTATAATTAGGGGTATATTTTTCGGGTAAGGTTTGCTTGGAACGGTATTTATTAATTGCTCTTCTTCTAAACAAGGTAAGTAATGCTCGCTTTTCTTCTCTGATTTGCCTCAGGTTGCTCAACAGCATGTTGCATTCATAGCTTTGGGAGGGTTAGAGTAGTCAGGTTATAATTTGCGATATCGTTAGCATAGTTTTTCTCAAACTAATTAGGTAAACATACCAATTATCTGGTTTTTGAGCAATTGACCATTAAAATAACATTGAAGGCCCGGTATTAGGTTATTGTGAAGTTTGACTTTATATTAAAATAAAGTTTGCACTTACGTATGTGGTCCCCACGAAATAATTTAGTAAGAGAATCGATAGATTAGGTTTGGGTTTGGTACAGATATCGACTATAGATCCTCTCGGTCTATTACTTTGGTCGTTTTTTACCAAACCCAAAGCTAAACCTAACCTATCGACTATCCATTATTTCACTGGACTGCATACGGAACTGCAGCCATATTATTATTTAATACTGACAGATAATTTTTGGTATGTTGACCTTATCGCTCACCTACCAAATAACATATCGTATCGATCCCTTACACTTTCAGCGTAAAAAGTAAGTATCAAAGAATGCTATCAATAATTAAAGTTTTATATTAGGCTATTTGCTGAAATCCAACCTGATCTGATCCCATGCATCACTTGAGTTATTGTAATCTTGTCGATAGCTTTGAGAAGATGGGAAAGTAAAAGTTCATTCAGTCGATTTTTTCTTACTGAAACAATCCCGCTTCCTTGTACTCTATTAAAACTACAGAACAGCGCATATTGGGGTGCATTTGTCAGTGTGAACAGTTACGTTTGTTGCCACTTGTTGCAAAATAAATTCCTACGTGGAAGGTGAGGTAAACTGGGGCTCTCTGCTTATTTAGCTAAATTCGTCTGTGAGATCAGCTGATCTTACTTCCCGTTTCCTTGAAGTCACATGATTGTATAAAAGCAATGCCGGTTTTGTAACTTAATTATTTGTTTTTATTAATTTTTTTAAAATTTAAAAACGTATTTGCTAGTGCGCTAATATTGGACAATGGCTTTAACTGTGGAAAAATCAATTGATACCTAAGGATGTCATACACCGGAGGTAAGTAGTGTATACAATAAATTTTTTGGGTCTCCTATGTTAAAGGCAAGAAACAAAGAAAGATTTCTTGTCTCTTTTTATTTCAAAGAGGTTATATTATAACTTAAGGATTGTGGGTATTTTTTCTTAACTTGGACTCCTGTTTGGTTAGAACAATGCCAGTAACTTATTATTATTATTATTATTCGTTTTGCTAATTGAAATTAAACAATTAATCGAAATACAATGATAGAAAGCCAATCATCACTAATAATTATGTTTTGTACATTTTTCTAATCGTCGACAGAGGACAGCATGAATATGTTTATATAATAGATAGACCCCATTTTGGGTAGGCCTAATCTTCATTCAATTTTCAAAGCATATATAGCATTTATTAATTTCGAATTCCTTTAGGTGCTATTAGTTTATACTGAAGACTTCCGCAATGGCGGATATTGACAACAGTATTTAACAGCTGATGGAAATCGATGAATGCTACTGTACAAAAATATTAGTCACCACCAGGAATCGAACCACGGACCTCCCAATTACCGGTCGGGCGCCTTAACCACTAGACCATGGAGACATATATAGCATATATAGCCTCGTATTCGATGTCTTGTTCATCTACAGCAATTATTTTGGCGGCTGTAGGTTGGAGCGCTTGTCTGTGATTAGAGTAGACTGGCAACGAAGCCATCCTGCAGCCTTGAGTACGAATCGCATTTAGTCATGCATGTTTTCCATCATTCACCTCATTACCCACGCACAAGTCTCCAGACTCGTGTGGGCATCACCGTCCGCAATTGAACAAAAAAGTAGCCTGGTACTCAGCGAAATGTCGGATTCTACAATCTGCACTTGTCAGGTTGTACATACGTTCTCATGAAAGCAAGTACAATTTGTGTTTCTCTGCACATATCAATGTTGTTATTATAAAAAGCACACAGAAGTTCCAGCTTTTATGTAATTGAAAGTAGTTTGACTGTCTTTGTGAAAGGTTCTGGGTAATTTGTATGACAGAATTAGACTAGAAGCTTAATATGCATTTTTGTCTATTGTTATTAAAAGTGCTGCGCTATTATTTCAGGAGTGTCCTTATTACTGTAATATTTTAATCTGATGCTTTCAAGAAATTCTATTCAGTAATAACTTACCTTTAGCAACCTACCAATACAAAATTGAATATTCCGAGTAGCAGTTCTCTGTCTGATAATTGATGAATAACGTTGTGATACTGAATTTTTTTGAAAATATACATCTTTTACAATGTTTCCAGTATATTACAGTACTTCAACCAGATTCATCTCATTGTCAGATTGAGAATGCCCGTTTTTATTTGCTCTTGAGCTGGTTTGAAAATTGAAACTAATTTGGCTTGAAATTTATCTTGCCCAATTTTGCACTTGTTACGGACCTCTTCTCCTTTATCCACTCCTTTCACCCTCCAATTTACTGTCCTTTTCCTATTCATTCTGCTCAAGATGCAATTAAACAAAGATGGAGCGCTACTTGGTTTCACTTCAAACTATAAGACCTGTACATTTCTGCTTAACATGGAAAATGCTAAAAATTTTGTTGATATCACCGAATTTCTCAGGTAAGTATGAACATTTTTTCTCTCTTTTTTGCATCTTTGATCACCATAGTTGAACTTAGATTTATGGGTAAGTACTCACGACATTGTTTGACTTACATTTGTTGGCTTTGAATGATTGTACTAATAGTTCCCATTAAGCTCTGTATGTATGAGCTTACCTTGAAGCTTTCTTAAATCAAGGGAAAGTCTTTTTAAGTGCGTCCCGTATTTATGAGCATTCTTTCAGTGTCTCTTGACTGGAGGGATGCTTAAAATTTATCTATCCTAAATGCATAAATATGTTATAATAAGTTTATGTTATCAAAATTATGCTTAAGTCACATTTGAGCCAAGGACGCCCCAAGGTATGCTCCTAAATCGATTACTTTATTAGATTTTAACTGTTGGAAAAATAATTTTATTGAATCACAGATGATTCAGTAGTTGAATATTTAGTACAACGTTTCAGGCTCTGTGCCCCCCCCCCTTTAAACTCTTATGTAAGTGCACGCCTCCTTACCCCCCCCCCCCCTCGCCATTACCACCATATGTGATCAATGCAAGTAGTACTTAATCGAAATATGAAACTAAAGCTGGTTATTACATGAAAATATAGATGTCATACACAACATTTAGTATTAATATTGCATAGTTTTTTATTTAGTTTAACAAGTCACGCCTCCCTTGGAATTCTTCTACCCCCCCCCCCCCCCCCCAGGGGGGCGTGCCCCCCAGGTTGAGAACCCCTGATCTAGAACATGTCATACCTATTCTCAAATTTAATAATTCAATGGCTTCTTTTCTTATCTCTTCTTCATACCTCCTCTTCATCTTCTCTTTTTTTCTCCCTTTTTCCTTCTTCATATTCTTCTCTTTTTTCCACCTCCACCTTCTTCTTGTTCTTCTTCTCTGTCTTCTTTTTTCCACCTCCACCTTCTTCTTGTTCTTCTTCTCTGTCTTCTTTTTTCCTTCTCCACCTCCATGTTCTTCTTCTTTGTCTTCTTCACTTCTTTTTCTTCCTTTCTTTCTCCTACTGCTCCTTTTTCTTATTTTTTTCTCCTCTTTCTTCTCCCTCTCCTCCTTCAATTCCTTACTGTCCATCATTAAAGTTTCTGTAACAGAGTACATCATCAATACGTTCATATTATATTTTCCTTTTTTCTATTGAAATTAATGCTACTGTGTGTCCTGGTAAACACATAGAATATTATATTTTTTTTTATCAAATAGATACTTGTAATAATTCAAGTTTCTGCTTTCAGGTAACGAATTCAATCCAGCTGAAATCAACATCTTCAATGAATTGTAAGATAAGGCAACAAATCAAATCTTGATGAAACTCTTCGTGACAATACTCTTATGATGGAACGCAAGAAGCAGCAGCATCAACATCAGCCAATGGTTATTGATATTATTGATGACAAGGACTATTCAACAATTGTGTTGGATGATGATGATGATGATAACGGTGATAAGTCGTTGATGCCTTGTGATTCAAGTGCAATCTGTATTGATGATAATAGTCTTGTCATAGTCACAAGTCAAAGTCCTAGAACACCTTCAACTGTTGATGACAATGATGATGACATTATCACTATTGATGATGATGATGAAATTGTTTTGCTGTATAACAGCAGTCAATTACCGGAAGTGGCAGCCCTACAACCGGAAGTGTCAGCCCTACAACCGGAAGTGGGAGTCCTACAACCGGAAGTGAGAGTCCAACAACCGGAAGTGGGAGTCCAACAACCGGAAGTGGGAGTCCAACAACTGGAAGTGGGAGTCCAACAACCGGAAGTGTCAGATTCTAACATGGCGCCAGCTAATAAGGTGGATTTAATTGATGAAAATTGTAAAGTTAAGAAGAAACGTAAACGAGGCATACAGTCATCAGATACGTCGCAGATTGGCAGAAAAAAGCAGAAACTTGGTAATTGTGTACTGTCTACAGCCAATACCAACCAGGTGTTGGCAGGTGTTGAACAACAACTAAAGAATGTATCTTCTGCGAGTGGTGGCAAATGTAAGAAGAGATCGAAAAAAAGAAATCGCAAACAAAAACGTTTATTTGAAGCACTGAAAAACAGTGGCTCACCTGCCTATCGTTTTAAATTCTTTATGTCGTCTAATAAAAAGAAGAGTGGTGTGAATGATGGAAGGAAGGATAAAGATGATGAAGAGAAGAAAGGTGATGATAAAGTGGTAGATAATGATGTGACAAAGAGGGGTAGTGATGAGGATGATGTGATATTGGTAGCTTCATCCTTATCAGGATCTTCTACTTCTGTAGTTGCACCTTCTTCTTCTTCTTCTATGCCGGTTCAAACTACATCAATTGATAGTAGAAAGAAAGAGACGGAAGTTTGGAGTAAGCCACCACACTTGGAGCAAAAGCTAGTGGGAAATTTGTGGGCCGGTATGAAGGAGTCCAACTTTAAAACACAAAAACTTGTGTCAGTGCCTTCAAACGATGTTAAAAAACCTTCAAACATTGGACTATTTATATTGAACAAATATAAGTCATCAAAAGTTGGCCCCTCGATCTCGAACCCCATACCAGAACCATTGAACAAGACACCAGTGGCCAGTGGCTCTAGTGCAATCGTTATTGCTGACAGTTCAAAAGTGTTCAAGCCACGTGACAAAGATGTATCACGAGTTGGCAACAATGTGTTTATTCCCAGCACAATGCCTGAAAGGACTGGACCAAGGCCTGTATTCATAGACGGGTGCAATGTTGCTTTCAGGTAAGTGAAGCTAAGTTTTCCTTGTTTGTCTTGTGTGGAACTAAAATTGAAACTTGAGGTCCGACTATGCGGCAACTGTTCAACGACTGTATAGTCGGACCTTGAGTTTTTTTAGTCTGCTGAAGCTTAAAGCCTGATTAGTCGGAACTCAAGCTTTCGTTCCATTCAAGGCGACTAGGGAAGCATTAGATGTTTGTCTAATCAAATATATAATATTCATATAAATAGATATTTCTATTGTGCATTTAAAAAAATATTACAGGGAGTTGAGCAACAAAACAAATTTTCAGCCTCTTGTAGCACATAAAGTATTTAGTAACTTATCTGTTCCAGAAAGAGTCAATAAAAATAATACTAAATAAGACATTACAATAATATTACAAAAATAATATGCTACAAAAATTATATTAACTTTTTATGTGAATTTAATATTCACATAATTACGTTAAATTCACATTCATTACATTAAATTCACATAAAAAATTAATATTAACAACGCAGTTCGTCATGGAACAAGAAATCCAGAAAAAATTATATGTTTCTAAAATAGTGCATTGCTGTATCCTGTTACCAACTATAAAGAATTGAACTTTAGCATTCCTAGGCTAATATGTCAAACATCAACTTCATCAATGCTAACAAAGCTAATATAACCTTTGTAGAAAGAACTATCATGTAATTCCATTTAATTCTACTTTATCACTTTTTAATCGATCGTAAATTACTTCATTGTAAATATATAAACAATGACTCAATACAGGTGATTAGCTATGAAAAATCTCATTTTAACTAATAAATATAGTATTTGCCATTCAATTACATATCTATTTGTAGTTCTTACTGACTAATGCATGTAAATCTCGTTTCATACAGTATTTGCAATATAATTACATGCTTAGTTATAGTTCCTACTGCATTTAAACTATAAATTGGCAATAAAATACTTTACAGTGAATATCAACGCTTAATTTATTCATTTATTTATAAAACAATCAAATAAAGATACAACAGGCATAGCCCACAACTGCTTTCTTTACAAATTTTTAAATGAAAAATCCAAACTTAGGTTATGTCCGAGTTGAACTAGGAATTTAACTTCAAATACAATCACTGATTCATTACAAAACAAAAATATCAATTTAGGAGTTAAATTTAAAAACGGATCACTAGCACAATCCAATAGTCCAGAGAAAGTTGACATAATTTTGAATTTTGTTTAGATTTAAGAGCCAAAATAAAGAATTCATAACATATTCATTTCAGCATTTATGCTTGTGGTAGCCATTTTGCACTGTTTTAGTGCTTTGTCAGACACGGCGTGTGGCATTAATGTCAGGTAGATTAGGTTGCTATGAACGATGAAGCACTACAACAGTGCGAAGTGGCCATCACCCGCTTATAGTATGTATTTATATCCACTATGAAATAAAATTTGTAGATCCAATGTTTATATTGTGAAATCGTTCCATAATGAAAACAAATTAGAAGTTGTCAACTTTCACTTTATTGATACAAATGAATACAGTTTTTTTTTTTTTTTTAGAGACCATGGTTTCATGTCTTACCAACACATCCTCGGCTGTACTAAAGAAGCAGGAGGCTTCTTAACAACAAAACTTGGTAGCCAAAGGCTACTTGATAGCTAGAAAGTGAATATGGTTATATTATGGTTAAACTCAACTTGAGTTTATTAAAATTAACAGATTGAAATAAAAATAAAATAAAATAAAATTGGATAATAAAAATTAAAATAAAATTAGAGAGAGTAATATCTTAACCTATTGAAACTTAATATTCTGAACCAGTCTTGAAATTTATCATAACCACTCTAGTCCTGACTGAAGTCTATACTATTTTCAATCTGTCTGCAACTATTTGTCACTGTGTCTATCAATTACCTTGTTCCTAGCCTATATTAAATGGAAGTAATTAAAAGATTCTAGTAAGCCACACTACTAGAAACCTGAAACTTACAGGGGAGCTTCAAAGCAAAGGAAACAATATTCTAACCTATATTTAAACTGACTAATAAAAATCTGATAACCAAAATTCAACCCCATTAATCTGTGCATCCTGTCCACATTCTTGTCCAATATTCATTTGTATCAATAAAGTGAAAGTTGACAACTTCTAATTTGTTTTCACCACTATGAAATATTTTGGTTCATTTATATTTGAAATTACTTCACAGTGAATATAGATACTGGTTTTATACGTGTGATGCTAATTTCGTACTATTATACTGCTTCATCAGACCTTGTCGTCATATCGTGGAGAGTAGGCCGCCAGCTACGGCTGACGAAGCACCACAACTGTGCGAAATGGCCATCACATACATAAAGAAGGTGTTTATACTCACTATGGAATATTGTATTATTAACTCTATTCTCTGCTGTAAAATCCTTCTCGGTGGTTCAGAACCCACCTAAAACTGTAGGTACAACTCATCAATCACCATCATTCAATTCATTACCCACGCACAGGTCTCAGACCTATGTAGGTCTTTATCCTCCGTAGAAAAATGTAGTGGAAATTCAGTTATAACAAAAACTGTTATTGATTAACAAAAAATCTGTAATGTTTTCCATGACGAAATATTTGATGAGTAACCTAATATGAAAACTGACACTGTATTTCTATTTAAATTATGATTTTTATTCATACTGGAGATACCGCGGCAGGCTGATTAAGCTTCTCTCTAGAAGTGAAATGCATCCCCCCAGTATTTCCAGTATAAGTGAGGAAATATCATAAATAAAAATGCAGTGTCAGTTTTGGTATTAGATTAATAAAAAAATATTGTATTATTTTCTGTTTTTTTTTTGGTGAATTTTAATATTAATACTTTTTAAAAATAAGTATGCATTTATATTATTTTACTATGCAGTATTTCGTTGTCAATTTATATATATTTTATTTTTGGAGGATGAAGCCCACATAGGTCTGAGCCCTGTGCGTGGGTAATGAGTTGGATGATGGTGATTGATGAGTTGGACCTACAGTTTTAGGTTTGTTCCGAACCACTGGGAAGTGATTTTACAGCAGAGAACGTGTCTTTTTTGCTGGCCAATCTAATCGGTCACCGTTACAAACAGGACCAACGAGAACGCAGCTTATCTCTATCTGATTGAACAGATACCTGCTACGGCTCGTAATATTGTAAGGGTGACTAATTGGATTGGCCAGCAAAACAGACAGCTGTAAAATCACTTCCGGGTCGTTCGGAACCCACCTGAAACTGTAGATACAACTCATCAATCACCATCATCCAACTCATTACCCACGCACAGGTTTCATACCTATGTGACCTTCATTCTCTACTGTTTTTCCTTTTATTTCTCATACTGTTCTTCCTTCTCCTTCTACTGTTCTTTGTCCTTCTCTTTCTCCATCCACATTGTTTTAAATTTGTTCTAACACAGGAAACATTTTCCAATATTGTGGTTTAATTGTGTGTTTTTGTGTAATTATTTGATTGTGTTTTGGTGTATGTGTGTGTAGCCATGGAAGGAACGCAGTGTTTTCAGTGAAGGGAATTGAAATCTGTGTGCAGTACTTTAAACGTCTAGGCAACAGGCCGTTTGTGGTGCTTCCCAACCACCGGAAAGGGTATCTGAGTGACACCACACTGAGCCTGTGGGAGAAGGATGGGACGCTGGTGGTGACGCCCAGTCGACGCATTAATCACAGTCTGGTCGCTGCTGACGATGACAGGTCAGTGCCGCCATTTTAATCTAATCTACCGACTCCGTCATTTCAATCTAATCTACCATCTCTGAACTCTCTACCGACCTTTTCAGGTATTATTCCTGGACCATAGACAAGCCAAAATATCGTATTCAAAATTTCAAAAACTCAAAAGTTACTCATATAGCAGCCGCCATTTTGTTTTTTTCAAATAGGAAATTTTAATTCGAGAATGGCTAGTTATAATTAAAATCAATTTGGTATTTAGCTTTTAGCTTTATTACCTAAAGATCTAATTACCGGAAAAAATCATTATTTTCAAAATGGCGGCTGCCTAAAAATTTCAAACGTAAATATCTTAAATACCGCTCATAATAAAAAAATTACATTTATTACGTTTTATTTAGAGAACTTAATTGCAAATCTAATGACACCAAATTTACGGAAATTGGATAATAAATAACAGAGAAAATCCATTTTCAAGATATTGCATTCTTGTCAATATCAGCTGTTATCGTTGTGACATCGCTGCTAGTGAGCCACGTCTGGTTGAAAAAATGGATTTTCTCCGTTATTTATGAACCGATTTCCGTAAATTTGGTGTCATTAGATTTGCAATTAAATTTTCCAAATAAAACGTAATAAATGTAATTTTCTATTATGAGTGGTTTTTGAGATATTTACGTTCGAAATTTTTAGGCAGCCGCCATTTTGAAAATAATGATTTTTTTTCTGGTAATTAGATATTTGGTAATAAAGCTAAATACCAAATTTATTTTAATTATAACTAGCCGTTCTCGAATTGAAATTTCCTATGTGAAAAAAACAAAATGGCGGCTATATGAGTAACTTTTGAGTTTTTGAAATTTTGAATATGATATTTTGGCTTGTCTATGATCCAGGAATAATACCTGAAAAGGTCGGTAGAGAGTTCAGAGACACCCTGTATATAATAAGAGAGAGTAAGGGTGTTTGCGTGCGTGTGTGTGTGTGTGTGTGTTTGTCTTGCAGATTTCACAAAAAATTTGTGACAACGCTTCCTCTAAACTTGATTCAGTGCACCGAATTTTTATTTTCCTTTCAGACTTTTCAAATTAATGTTCAAATTTCACTTATGAGCACTAATACTGTTTCAAAATGTGTTTAGATGCAGGAAGCTCATAGAGCATCTTAATCGAGTTCCATACCAATATTTTACAAAGTAATAATGATGAATACTGGCAGGATTCTTGTTAAAATTGTATCTGGGCTTCTAGAACGTGGCATAACGTATTTACAAATTTAATTCATTCTAATTTAATGCAGGAAGCTCAGAGCATCTTGATCTAAAGCAACAGATTGGTACTGTGTCAATAATACAGCTGCTAATTACCCAGCGTCATGTGAGCTGACTTATTGTGTGTTTTGAGTTTTTCCTGTAATACATTTATCTAAAGAATAAACAAAACTATGCAGGTGGGTAAGCTGCAAAAAATGTAGTTTACATAAAAATTACATCACCAGTACAACAGAAACATGTTATCTGTCACTCTTCTACTTATATTTATTTTTATATATTATTCTCTTTGATCTAAATTGAGGAAGGTTTGGTTGAATTGCAGGTATGTTATTCAATGCGCGGCAGCCATGGATGGAATAATAGTTACCTCTGACCAGTACAGGGACCATATGGGCATCAATCCATTATGGGACGAGACTATTAAGAAAAGGTAACACAAAATATTTAATTTCGTGGTACATTGCAAGTTTTATTGTTGATGCTCCAATTGCTTGTCTTGAGAAAATGAATTTTTCATGAAATAAATTATATGTATTACTATTATATTATATTTTAATTATAGGGAGATATGTAGACCACATTTTAGGAAATTTAACCTTTTAACAGACCCAGACATGTATATTGTTACGGTTCTATCTCTAAAATAATGCTGGCAACACTTAAATTTATCACTTGCACTTCATTTACACAAATAATCCATAACACGCACTGATCAGTAATGTCTTACACAAAATAAGCAATCAAAACAGATGAATCGATATTGTTCAACTGATAGAGAGTTTTCAATATTACTGTACAAAAATCAATCACTAAATGTTGAAAGAAGGCCAATCTAAAATTGAAAAATAACTGTCCAATAATTCAAGAAGAAACATCTAAAAAGAACAATTAAACTTACATAGCACAAGTCCGTAATACAATAATAGCTATGAGTAGAGTCCAATGGTATAAATTAAAAAGAATTCTCACAATATACGGCGATTATCAGAACTGTCATTACTTGTGTTATCTCGACAAATTTCAAACAAGACTGAACAACATTTACCTAAGCGCTCGCTTTAAATAGCTTTGAACTAGAAAGATGGAGATTTTTCTAAAATGTTTGATGGAATTCTAAATAAAGAGATAGGACGTTCTAAAATATTCGATAAATTTCCATGAGGTTCTAATTAAATATTCTACAAAGTTCTAAGTAAATATCATGAAAGTGTCAAAAATAAACTACAAGGCCAAGAGAGTACAGAAGAAGAGTAATTAATTGCTTAGACTGGAAGACTTATTGACACAAGCAAATAACGTAGAAAACTTTTCCATGTCCAAACTTTTCCTTCTTTTCCATGTCACAACAATATCATAGAGATCTTGACCTTCTACTTGTCGGTTGAATGTATTTTTTCTATGGATGTTGTACAGCATCCCTATGGAACAAGAGGTACGGATCCTCACACTGAGTTATCCTCCTCATACACTCAGTTCTTTGGAAAAGGGATCCCATACATGGCGATAAAACTTAAATTGTCTGCTGATAGAGAAAGATCACTGATAGAAAACAATTTTGCTCGTTGCTCAAGGTTTATGTCGGAGCTGTGATTAGCCATACAAGCTGCGATCCTAGCAACGCGTAGATAATACCAACTTGGTTTCTAATGGGCCTGTTTATGTCGGAGCTGCGTTTTTATTCGGTCTTGGGTCCTTACCATCGATGAGAGCAGCGATAATAGCTCAGTCCATTTTTTCAGCTAGTATCAAGGCTCCGAACATGGATGTTGACAATTTAATAACACAAGTTTTTTATGAGACCAGAATTATTGGACAAGGCGAGTAATAAAAATCACCACAATAGATTTGTGTTGGACAAGTTGTGGAGTGAAAGTGACAAGTTGTGGCGGGCCGCTTAGCGCAGTTGGATGGAGCGTCGCAACTTCAGCTTGCTGTCGTTTAAGTGGTCGTGGGTTCGAATCCCGCTCCACCTTCAGGCATTTATGTGTAATCATTACCCACGCACAAGTCTCGGACTCATGTGGGCATCATCAGCAATAAAAAAAAAATAGCTCAAGAATTGAACACAAAACGTAAGTAAAATTAGTGATATTTTCATGAGTACAACATGGATTTGGATTTTTACATAAGTATATTTTAAACAGGTTTCGTATTTTTTCAAAACACAAACTCACGAATCAACCTTTGAGCGCGACTGTCTCGGCATGAACAGCCAATAGAAGCAGAGCGCTACTCCCTACTAGCATCGCTTCTCTCGTCATTGCTACAATCGTTTATCACAGCTCCGACATAAATGCACCCTTACTTTTATCTTGTGTTTCGAAGGTCATGTTAAGCTGTCGGTCCTGGCTGTCTAAAAACAGTTGTTAAGACAAGTCAGAGACCCTGAACTTTTTCAGGCGTGACCTGATAACTCTTGACACCAGACCTAAGCCAGCCATATCACACGATATTATTATTATCATCTCACTGTCTTTATTCTGTAGCCTAATTCTTGAATGCTGATACAGTCTAGTCAGCTCCATAATTATTCCTAGCCTCCCTTATGTTCCTCTTTTTATGTATAACTTTGTTTTTGGAATGATTGTGTGTTTCTAATGAGCTGTGATGTTTTATATTTAACTGTTGTATAGTTAAAAGAATAAACCCCTGTTA
The DNA here is from genome assembly GCA_948455865.1 of Conomelus anceps. Lineage (NCBI taxonomy): Eukaryota > Metazoa > Arthropoda > Insecta > Hemiptera > Delphacidae > Conomelus > Conomelus anceps. The sequence continues at coordinate 1,355,337 of OX418220.1, forward strand.
AATGTTGTCAATTCCACTTCTTTATTATAACAGCACTGGACCGCGGTTTCGTGGCTTCACCAGTCACATTTTCCACAGTACTGTTGAAGTAAAAGAATTCTTTCTTTTATTATGGAGTTCCACAACATCAACCAAAATTCTACAAATATGTTGTATATTTTGTGTTTTATCCTGTGTTATATGATGTTAAGACGTGTTGTTTGTTGGCGGGTTCATTGTCACCAATGATTTGAAATGAATTAAAGCCGTTTAAAATTGGAACATTCTTTTCTAATCACCCTGTATTAATAGCATTAATACCGGTATTAATAATAAAAACATCCAGACACTCGCCCAAATCTGTTTAACATATAATTCTATTTTTGTTCAGTCAACCTTATTATCTTTTGCAATGCATATATGATGACAGTGCTGTTTTTGTGACGGTACGCCGTACCGGTACCTCTTGCGACAAAAAAATATTTTACAACTTTAGGTGAGCCATTATACGATTGAAGCGATGTAGAACTGGCAACTGTATCTACTTGCCGCGAGACTCAAATCAAATCATTTTATTGCCATCGACAAATAATACAGACAAAAAATTTACTAAAAATATAATAAGTTATCAAATTTATTGCTTTTTCTTGTAAAATCTAGCTATCTAAAAACTTACACTGATTAGCCATTGCTTACTTTCCATTTTTATATAACAATTTGGAAAATTATGCAATAAAACATGTAAACTAGGATTTTGTGCGCTTTTTATAAAATGCCCTTGAAATCTGTACAAGATTTAATTTCTACAGTAGGCCATTTAGTTAGCAATTTCCAGTAAAAGCAGACATAACTTTTAAGAAACCACAAGTTTGATATGAGTAAAATATATCAAACTGTCTCAGACAAATAATCTTTGTACTCTTATCTTATCAATTTAAAACGTTTTCCCGGGGCGGACCCCTTTCTGAATACCCCCCAGAACATTTCGTACCGGAACCTATATTGTTACAAAAACAGCACTGATGATGACAATACCCAGCACCCACTAGTAAATGTTATGAGGATATTTTGTCTTTTTTGTAATATTTGCAGGCTATTAATGCTCACCTGGTTACAAGATATGCTCATTTTCCCGGACGATCCTCTTGGAAGACATGGACCCAAGCTGATAGATTTTCTCAGGTACTAGAAACTGAGGGAATTTTTCTTTAATATGGAAACTCAAAATTCAAAAATGTTACAAGTGATCAACATTTTGCAAAATTGTATGTATCTTGCTCATTAAATGTGATACTGTCCATCTGGTTGCGTAACGTTTAAAACTGAGAATTTTATAGTGTGGCATTTTTTTTAATTTGACAGTTGGTGAAGCTTTTAGCTGAATTTAAACCGAAAACTCAATTTAAGTGTAAAAAAAAATGTTTCTGTAGAGAAATTGTGTAGAAAATAAACCAAAGTAATGTACTTCTAGTGTATAGCGTGTATATTGATTGTACAGAATAATAATAATTAGTGCAATGTTCATAGAATTTTTGTATCGATGACGTGCCTTTATACAAGATAAGACTCAATTATGTTTGTAATTTCAAGTTTTTTTTTCAAATTTATTCTGTAGAAAGTATCTTATAAATTAGGAGGTTGATTTTCCTTTCAATTCATAACAGTCTATTATTAAATTAAATTGATTTTGTAGTTCCTTATATTACTTTTTTATTAAAAAAAAAAAAAAAAAAAAAAAAAAAACAGTTGAAAATAGTTCATAATATTAAATTTACGTGTAGATACAAACTTTTGAGCCGAAAAGTTGCGATGGAGAACAACAAACAATGATATTTAAACATAAATACTGGTGAATTAACTTGTTACTAGTGTAATAAGTCTAAATTGATCTATGAGAGCCCATTTTTTGGAAAGCAAACAATTGTTGAAAATACATTAATTGTGAATTTAACTTTTATTCGTGTGATAGCTGTTTCGCTTTGTTGTAATGCTTCCTCAAAACCGGTTGGAGGACTACTGAATCACAGTCTTAACCCCAATTTTCAAACCTGATTCAGTAGGCCTCCAACTGTGTCTGAGGAAGCATTACAACAATGCGAAATAGCATTCAAAAAGTAAATGTTAAATTCATCAGTAAAGTTTATTCAACAATTATTATTATTATTTATGTTCAGAAAAAAAGTTGGATCAATTAGCTACTTCAAAAACTACTAAAATATTCAACTATAAAACTTTTCAGCTTCTGCAAAAACTACTAAAATATTCAACTAAATATAAAACCATTCATCTCCTAAAATGTATTCATGAATTGCAATTCTATTCATCAATATATTAAATATTATTTTCAATTGAGAGAATGAAGAAATTTATGAAAATTGAAATATTATTTCGACAATAGGTTACCTATAATCTGCCTCTTTGATATTTATGGTCAAGGTTAATGCAAGGTTGTTACATAACTTGCTCAAATTAGTGAAATAAAAAGACATGACGTCACTATGTTTAGAATCACCCTCAACTCCAAATTTCAGCTCTTAGTACACTTTTCCAGTAAGAAAATTAAGTTCTTTGCATACCTAAGATTTGACTTTCAGCTGGCAGTGATATGGGTTATTCAATGCTACGTCAATGAAATACGTCATACCCCCACCAGTCTTCCAAATCTTGAAAAATGGAACAACCTTGTTTTTAATAACCTTGATATTGATATTATTCATTTACTTACAATTATAAGAAACAACCCAAAAACGAACGCTAGACGTGTTAATTTACAAATTTATTACACATAACACAATATTGCAAAAACACACAACGCATCAATCCTTTCGTGTCATCTACTTCTAGCCAAGGCCTTCTCAACAGTGGCGTACCGAGGTTTCAAGCGCCCTGGAGCGAAAGTGTCTTACGATGCCCCCCCCCCCTCCCAAAAAAAAAAATCAATCTTACACTCAACCACCCAAATGGGCTGATATTAACATAGTGGTCATTTAATGAATCAGCGGTTTTTTCCCGCCTCCAACTACACCATATTTGTCAGAGATGCGAATCTCCGATGAATGATTTTTCGCCAGACCAGATTCTGCTTTTATCAATTTCCAAACTGCATGTTGTGAATTTTTTCACTTTTCTATATATTTATTTTCAGTTATTTTTTTAGCATTTTTCAAGTCATTCCTATGAAAATGTTCTTACATTTTGGAAATAGTATTCAAAAGTGAAGTATTACATTCCTGTTCTTGTTAATATAAAAACCAATGAACTTCTTGTGGATTTATTTTTCCAGAATAAATTCAAAGTCTTCATTCAATTAATTGAAATTGTTATACCTTTTGTCACCCAATTTAAATTGTTTTGGCTTTGCTACTTTCTACTATTTGCTACTTCTGACTCGACCGTTTTGCATTCTGTTTGTTTGTAACGCATTTACGGCTGAACGCGTGAACCAATTTCTTTTAAATTTGACATGAATGTTCCTTTTAGTAATGTGCAGCAATGTATACATACGGTTTTTTTTTTAATTTTACCCTTTTGGCCTTCATTATAGTAATACATTTTTTGTAAGTAAAAGGCAATTTTCTCTCAAGAACGGTGCGCCCCTCAGAGCCTTGCGCCCTGGAGCGACTGCTCCACTCGCTCCATTATCGGTACGCCACTGCTTCTCAATTCATTGTCTCTAACACAATACTATTTAAAATAATTTAAGTAAAAATATAAGTTTACTAAAATAAAAAGTATAGTAATAGTAGCCTATATAAGTTGAGTAAAATATAAGTATATTCATATGAACCAGTGACTGAGATTATAGTAAGTTTTCTAGATAAAAAAAAACAAACATTTAGTTACCATGTTCTACTATTATATAAGTTTATAGTGAAATATATACTTTCAGGATATTGAATTCTGTTCTTTATGGAACCTTTAAAAGACTATTGAGAATATTTACTTATATTTTTCCGTCAATTTTATTTATCATATCAGTTCTGCGCTTGCGCCGAGCAAGCAGAGGTTTAGAGTGGTCAGTGTCAGTTCAGTAAATAGCATACGCTTTATTATCATTCTTGAACATAGCGGGTATGCTATTTGCTAAGTTTTAAGCGATCAAACATTACTTGTAATTTTGAAAATTTAAAATTTTAGTTAGACTTAATTTCTGGTTTTCAACTATGAACTGAATATCTTTGACGGTTAGAAAAGCCGGCGAATATGTGAGTGTTTTTATTTTGAATTAGTTTGTGCCATGAAACCTTCTTATTTTCATCATTTTGTTACGAAATAATCAACGAAGAATATTGCATTGCTATTGTGTTGTATTGGTTCTATTTTAAAAACGTGATGGATCTGAATTTAATTTATCATTATTCATATCAACGTTTATTTTTTGTCATAACAATCTATTATTGAATATAATGTTCTTATTTTACCTTTATTTAAAATCTTAACTTCATTAATTTCAATGTAAATTCAAACATCTTGTAGTGTATTCCAAATAAAAAGTATTTTTTCAAATAAAATGAGCTCAGGACTCAACTTATATATATAATAATATTAGATTATTACTTTGTAATATATTATATTATAGTAATGCCTGTATCACTACACGTGCCGAGCGATTAGTCAATTTTTCTGATTGCCTGTTTTCATACACGTATTTGAACACCATCGTCTGTTTATTGCATATAAAATGCCTTTGAAAACCAGCAAAGAAAAATTGACCTCTCGCTCGGCTCGTGTAATTGAGGCTTAATGAACTGATTACGCAGTGTTGCCGATTTGTGCACAGCTGATGTGAATTATGCGCTCATTGGTGCAAAATCAGCACTTCTATTAATATTTACTTACCTTATCTAACTATATATTACACTCCAGTTTTCTGTTATTCTCTATTTTATTCTTCTATTGATTATTTTGTATTTCGATTATCTTATCACATTACTACCATGATAAATCAAATGAAAATAATTTTTCTAGGCAATAATTTTTATTTTATTAGAAGAAAACTGAATAAAAAATACTCTTACTACCACCATGGAAAGTTGATTCAACAATTTATTTATTTCGTTTTTTTGTTTTAATTACATTTAATTAAAATTTAATTCAGTGATATTAATTGTGTGTACTATTTGTGATTAGAGTATAATGTACGTATTGTGCTGTATAATAATATGAGGTAATATAGCACTGGACCGTATAAATTTATTCACATCTATGGCTAAAGTTGTGTTCCAAGAAGTATGTTTTGATAATGAAATGAACTGTATGTTCCCTATGTTGAATAAATGAAATATTTCAAATAATTAAAATAGATTTTATTTAAAAAACCTCTAAAAATTTCTAATGTGTGGTATGAATGAAGTTGAGTAATGCCCTTATTATACACAGACACTGCAGTCGCGGTCGCGCGCCACAGCAGTCACTTTTATATTAAATACAAATATTAATGATTACTTTATTCATATGAATAGGCTCAACCAGATGTTACGGCCCGAGGGCTATCTATGAATCTGATTACAATTCATATGATGGAGAAGCTCATTTTAAAACTCATGTTACTATAGAAGAAGCCTTGGGTGCCTTTCCTTTTTTCCTTATAATTATCCTTTAAATGTAACAAAATTTAAAGAACTTTATACATCATCGCTACATAATATATTGGAAGTTGCAAAATTATTTATTGAATCCGTCAAAAATGATTTTTAACGGCTGGTATTTCTCTTTAGTTTTCTATGTTTTATTTGAAAATGTTTAATTAGAGATTTTTCTTTCTGTTTTTTAGTTTTACTTTCTTTTTTCTTTAGTTGCTTTTTTGCTTTGTTCAGTACGAACATGTTGTTTTTATTTCGCCCTAACAGGTTTACTGTAGTTTTCATATAACTTGGCAGCAGTATGCTGGGCTCAGATGTAGCATGTCCCATCTGCTACACGCTGCCAAGTTATATGAATACTACAGTAGTAACCTATGGGCTTATTTTCCAGAAAAATTGTACTTGGTTAATATGTAGTTAAGTACAGGTATAGCACAGTACATATACAGTATATTATTACGTTGTTAATACTACAGTAGAGATAAGATGATTATTTCAAGTATAAATTGTGTTAACTGGGAGATAAATTTAATTTAATTTGATTTGCGCATTACTGAAAGGAACATTCAAGTCAAATTTTAAAGAAATGGGTTCTCACGTTCAGCCGTAAATGCGTTACAGACAAATGCAAAACGGTCGACTACAAACAGAGACCTCTCTTCGTGCGGTCAATTACATTATGAGGAGTTTTCAATTTTCAAAAAATCATGAAAATAATTTATCTCTTTATAAAAATTATTTTTTATGCAAAAAACAATTCTAAAACTTTGTTCATATTTGGTCCATGGATTTTTTAGTTATATACGGTACCGTATGTATATATATTTATATTTAGCTCGGCCTAAGAAATGTCTACGCTTATTACTGGCCCGTTCGCTCCATCAGTGGCTTAGTAAATGAGTTTCAGAATGGAAAAAATTGTTTGTTACTCAGAAAAAGGCAATACGAGTTATTTTAAATATGGCTCCAAGAGAATCGGTGAGAGATAAATTCAGGCAACTGGGAATCCTTACACTGTATGCATTTTGTGTATAAATAAAGGATGGAAAAGTGTTTCTCTCCATTCTGAGGTACATAACTGCAATACAAGAAATAGGGCAAGGTTCATAACTCACCAACGTAGAACAAAATTATTCACTAGGAAACCATCGTTTATGGGAGCAAAGTTTTTGAATTGTTTACCTAGTTCTGTTAGGGATTCACAAATGCCTGAGTTTAAAATAAAACTGAAAAAATATCTAGTTGATTTGAGCCTATGCACATTAGAGGAGTGCATACAGTCCAGACATGTTTAAAGTAGTTTTCTTCTATGTGCCTTATAATGTTCACTTTCAGTGTTTGATTTTTATGTATAATCTCGTGTTGTGTTTCGAGTTGCCTATGATTTTATCCTTTTGACAATCTTTTATTCTAATTTTTATTGTGCTGTAACTTCACTATTATATTTTTACATTGTGATTTAGGTTTAGTGACTCTGTTCAAAATGTGTGAAGCATTAATGAATAAACGATTTTTTGACTTGACGACGTTTCAAAAGTAAATCTTGCAAATTTTTAAAAGCGGGATCCTCTGAATGGGTACGAATTTTACCAATTTGATGACATACTCTTGAAGCTCTCTACAAGAACTATCATTCACCACATTATGAGCATTTTTAATTTTTTTAAGATTTTTGCAAAAAACCATGGAACATCAGGCACTTTTTTGGGCAAAAAATGAAATTCGCTCCATTTGGTTGATATTTGATACACAGATAGGGCTTAATCTAAGGAATGTCCACACAAAATTTGGGGCATCTAGCTATCATACAAGGGGAGTTATTGATGTAGAAAAAAATTATTACAAAAATAGAAATGCTCATAACTCCTGAAGGGGAACGAATTTCTCCAATTTGATTACATATTTTTGGAGGTCTCTTTAAGCACTATCAACAACCACATTATGAGCAATTTAAAATATTTGAAGATTTTTTCAAAATATCATGATGTAACGCGGTTTTTTTTTTGAGGCGAAAAATAAATGTTTCTCAATTGTGTTCATATTTGGTCCATGGATAGAGCTTGGCCTGAGAAATGTCGACATTGCTTCCTCTCCTTCCAACGCAGGCTCAATAAATCGTGAGTTTTTTGGAAAAAAATAAATTTCAAATATCGTTCACATTCGATCTAAGGATAGAGCTTAGCCTGGGGAATGTCCACTCACATATATATGGCCCGCTCTCTCCACCTGTGACTGAGTAAATGAATTTCAAAGTAAATATTAAGAATTTTAAACGCTCATATTTCTTGAATGGGTGCGTATTTCACCAATCTAGCTGCATATTCTTGAAGGTCTTTCCAAGCACTATAATCCATTACAGTATAAAACAAAAGGATAAAACACTGTTAAATGTTGTCAATTCCACTTCTTTCACCAGTACGTGGCTTCACAGTACTGTTGAAAATGTGACTGGTGAAGCCACGAAACCGCGGTTCAGTGCTGTAAGACAACATTTAACAGTGTTTTATTCTTTTATTATGGAGTTCCACAACATCAACCAAAATTCTACAAATAAGACAGTGTAAAACGTTTTGAATATTTGAAGATTATTGCAAAAAACATTGCTTATAAATCCTTTTAAGAGGAAAAATATAATAAAAACTTAGAAAACACTATTATGTGGAAATTGTAACTCACTTTATGGCGTGACGGCCGTTTCACTCTGTTGTCAAGAGCATCGTTAGATGACCCACAACACCGATTTAAGGCATGAGTTTTATTTCTAGTTCAAAAAACTCATGCCTTAAATCAGTGTACTGTGGGTCGTCTGACCATGCTCTTGACAACAGAGTGAAACGGCCGTCACGCCATAACGTGAGTCACAATATCCACTTAAAAGTGTTTTCTACGTTTTTATTATATATTAGTGGAAACCTGAAAACAAAATGGATCTTCAACATCAGGAAAAATATATAAATATCTTAATTTTTTTTCAAATCTGGTACACAGATAGCCGGAGAAGTGTCATCACCACTTTTGATGCCTCTAGCTATACACAGTGAGTAATACAGGGAAGTGATAGCCGCGAGCCGTAGCAGGTATCTGTTCAATCAGATAGATAAGCTGCGTTTTCGTAGGTCCTGTTTGTAACGGTGACCGATTAGATTGGCCAGCAAAAAAGACACTGTTCTCTGCTGAAAATCACTTCCCAGTGGTTCGGAACCCACCTAAAACTGTAGGTCCAACTCATCAATCACCATCATCCAACTCATTACCCACGCACAGGTCTCAGACCTATGTGGGCTCCATCCTCAAAAAAAAAAAAAAATGAAAAATTGAACTAGAAAGAAATAATTAGTAATTATTATGCTTATAACTCCTGAATGGGAGCGATTTTCGCCAATCTGATCACATATTTCTCTATGTCTCTTCAAGGCCTATCATTCAAATCAGTATCAGCGATTTTTTATTTTTGAAGACTCGTAAAAATCAAAATGGTGACGCAAACCCCTCTAGTATACATACAGCTTTCAAGATAATAATAGGTAAGGAATTTCAGAATAAAAATACACATTCTACGATGAACAATATTCTATATAGCATTTATCCTAATAATTATAAACACTATCAACTATATTTAAAACATTCTATAAACATTATTTTGATCACTTCAATAGGCCTACTATGCTAATTTTCTTGATGATTAGTTGATACAATGTTTCAGTTCAATGCAACTAAATTACTATCTACAACTAAGGCCTCAGTAGTTTTTAGAGTAGCTTTTACTGACTAATTTATTTACAAATTAGTATATTCGGAGTATTTTTTCAAATTCTATACAAGTTTTTCACATTTCACCTAATTTTACGAGTTTTTAATGTTAAAATATTGAGAACTCTTGACTACCGTTACAATATATCAGCATAACACTATTCAAGTTCTGCGCATGCGTGGATTCCAGTACGGTACGCTTGATGAGAATTTTACCAGCCTATGATAAGATAATGTAACGGTATGCTGATACTCATTTAGCATTTAGGATAACACTACGATAATACTAATTAGATTCTTGCTATACTATCTAGGAATAAAATCTGGTATGTTTAACCAAATTTATTATTATATTACAATTGAATAACTACAAATCATTACATTAATTCATTATTTCAATTGGGATTCTAATAAATCTAATCAATTATCTAACAAATAAATTCACAATTCATTAAAATTTGATAATAAATTTCTGCAAGCTTTCTAAAATATCGATTTTTTACCAGACATTCTGCATTGGTATTTTACAATGTAACACTTCATTTGAATCAATTTGATTTTTTCTTAAAAAATAGGCACTATTTATTTATATACATTTAATCTTTCATAAATATGATTCTACATTTCTTAAAAAATATGTGATAGTTTAAAACAGTTGAATCTTTTATAACTTAAATATAATTCTAAATTTCTTCAAATGTGTTTTTATTAAAAATTGATTAGATATCTGGGTTTGCTGAATTTCATTTTTATTAAGTCAGTACAAAAAATTTAACATTTAATTCAATTATTTTTATTTTATAAAAATACGAGTTTTATTTTTAAAATTTAATAATAGTTCAGTAATTTAGATTTTGAGATTTCTGTAGCCTTGGATGTTTTATCAAGTTATTTATAAAAGTTTAGTAATTTACGGTTACACAAAAACATTTTAGTTAACTTCATTTAGTAAATTGTAGAAAATTGTAATACATCTCATAATATTAAAATTTAAATTTTATTCTAAATGTAATTATTGTTCTTATTGACTACATAATCTAGTAGGTACTTTCTTTGAGGCACTGTCTGATTTTAAATTAGTTCATATGGTTACAAAAAACCAAGTCCTGCCCATAATCATAGACGAACCATCAAGTACTATCCCTGCAAGCCTTACTGTCCCTGATCAATGCTATAATTTATTAAACGCATCTTATCAATACATTAGGCCAGCTGTGGTAACTAATTAATCTCATACTCTAACAACTATTCAATTATTATTAATTGCGGTAGTTGCAAAAAAAGATAAAATCGCTACTTTAATTTACAACGAAAATGCGTTCAAAACTTCAATTATGTTTATATAAACTTTGAAAAAGTGCAATTAAAATCTTTAAAATGTAAAACTTCAAATTGAAATACATCTCATGAGTAGTATCAAATTATTGGTTGAGTTCATGGGAGCATTAACGTGTACTGGTAAATAAATTTGACCGAAAACCACGGCAGTATATTGATCTATTCAAATTTATAATGTCTATGAATTTGAATAGACCAATTGAGATGCCTTGGTTTCCGGTGAGATTCTGCTCCCATAAACTCAACAATTGATAACTTATGACTTTTGCAAACATGCATTTTTACCACATTCTCTGAACTGTTATTGATTAAATTTCAATTTGATGATTTTTTAAATACTTTATCAGCATTTTAACACTCGTACTCAAGATGCCTATCCATTTCATACAAACACTGGTGTTTTAAGGAAAATGAAAATCTCCATCACATCTGTTCCACATTGGTTGAGTTCATGGGAGCCTTACCGTTTACCGGTAAATGAAATTTTACCCAAAACTATGGCACCTCATTGGTCTATTCAAATATTTTACCATCTATAAATTTCAATAGACCAATTAGACGCCTTGGTTTCCGGTAAAGTTCCATTTACCGGTATACGATACGGCTCACATGAACTCAAATAATGGGTGCGTCCTGGGATCCTGCACCGGTTACCAGAGCATCGGAAACAAGGCGTCTGGTTGGTCTATGAAAGTTCATAGAAATTCAACGACCAATCAGATCCGTCTTTTCCAGAGCACCGGAAACAAGGCGTCTGATTAGTCTATGAAAGTTCATAGACGTTCAACGACCAATCAGATCCGTCTTTTCCAGTAGACCGGAAACCGGTGCAGACTCCCAGGACATGTACATAGCAGTAGCAGTAGAGTATTGGGTTCGGTTAGGTAAAGCCTGTGCGTAGGGTTCTTGCTCATAATTTATTTGTTTTCGAAGTTTCTTTTTTTTTTTTTTTTTTTGCTGATGATGCCCACATGAGTCCGTGACTTGTGCGTGGGTAATGAGGTGAATGATTACATATAAATGCCTGACGGTGGAGCGGGATTCGAACCCACGACCACTTGGACGACAGCAAGCTGAAGTTGCGACGCCCCAACCAACTGCGCCAAGCGGCCCTTTTATTGGATGTTATTAAGTTTTAAAATTTTATCTATTATCGTGATAATTTTTTTAATCAACTATTTTGTGAAATCTGGGGGTTCAAAGTTGAAATTTTTCGGGGTTCAAGGGAAATTTATCTTACTTACCAGTTATTTTAAACCTTTGATAATTTTTTATAAGTATAAGACATCTTGGAGATCAAAATTGCATTTCTTATTTCAATCGAACAATTAATTTTTTGGCATAAATAAAAGAAAAAACTAGACATTTTCTGATATTTTAAAATATTTATTTTGTAAAATAATTGTTTGATCAGAATGAAAGTATGTTATTTTATCCCCACACGGTATCTTTTATTTATAAAATATTATCAAAAGTTGAAAGTAACTCGTAGGTGAGATAATTCCCCCCCCCCAAGTAATTATTAAAAAATAACTGATCAGAATGAAAAGTATGGTATGTCATTTTATTGCTGAGTGTGTCTTTTATTTATCAAATATAGTATATTATTAATATAAATAAATATATTTATATAGTTTATATATATTATTATTAATATTATAATAATTAGTTTATAAAATATCATCTCTTATCTATCATCTGAAATATCTATTATTAATATCGGCCTATAGTTTATTAATATTAAATATTATATAAGTATTCGTTAAAAATATCTTATAGGTGAGATAATTACTACCCAAAACCGAAAAATTTTAACTTAAAACACCCATACTTCGCAAAATAATTGAAGAACTTTTTTTTTACTCACAGCAATAAATAACATTTTAATAATATCTTGAACAAGAAACTTCAAATAAAATTATGACCAAAATCCCTGCGCACAGCTTTAATTCTGTTTGCCAGAAATGGGAACGCATATGAACAATATTATTATGATACAGTACAAAATTACAATATTTTCTCTTATTTCTTATTTCTTGAGTTAGTTCCTTATTAAACCACTTCAGAAGCGGTCGTGGCCACAATTTCGGCTAAATTACATCAGCATCTGACCGAACTCAACAATGTTTACAACCATGGGCAACCAGATAATGTTTTTCGGCTCAAAAGTTTTTATAAAAATTTAATATTATCAACTATTTTCAACTGTTTTATGTAGTGTTTCAAGTGAACTTTCAAATTAATAGTGGTAAAGTGAGAAGATTTATTTCATTATTTTCCGAGTGGTTTTCAGCATATCTTAAATTTTTAGTCTGTGTTAACCTCAATGTTTTGGACAATGTAAAATATTCAAAATTTGTGAAGGGAGCAGTTTTGGACTTGAGTCTGTTGCACCTTCACATTCCTTGTAAATTTGTCACAATAAATAAATAAATAAATGTCAAAGTACATGAAGGCATTAACATGTTTAGAACCATCAGCTGATTTTTTTATCAAATTTACCCGGCTGGTGTAATAATTTATCCAAAATAGTGGCTCGTCACCGAGACTAAAGTGGCTCTGTATAATAAGGACCTTAGATAGCCATTTGAATGAAATGTTAAATAAAATACATCGAAAGATAAAATTGAAATAGTCCGAATAAATTATCACAGTGTGTATCTAGTTATAAAATTAATATCATTGACTAAGTTAATAATAATTTATTAATCTATTGATAGAATAGACTCTTTGCTAAGCCTAGACTCGTAGCTGGAGCCAATAAGGCGTGGTCCTCCTAGGTAACTTAAGGGATTCGAAAAAGTCCGGGAGCCATCTGGCATAACAAAGGGATTAAACACTTTTGGCACTACGCTCTTCATTCTTGCAAACCAGGCATGTTCTGGAATAAATCAAACAGAAAAATTGTCATTCTTTGTAGTGGTGAAGGTAATATTGTGGAAGATATCCATGATGAATAAGAAGACTTGAAGTTTTCACAACCACTTGATGAGTATGAGACTGATAATGGTGTAACAACCGAAACTAGTATCTCACTGTTTTCAATTTTTCACATTATTTATTGTAAACAATGCAACTAATAGTTTCGGTTGTTACACCACTATCAATCTCAATAAACTAAAACTAACGTACAGAGTAGCTTAATATATATACTTTTTTTAAATTTATTGCCAAAGAAATCTTACAACAACCTTAAAAAATGTACAGTACGTATATGTAGAGTGCATATATACAAAACTCCTACATACACTAAATTGTATTAAAAAAAGAAATATTCTGGCACTGCCAACAAAAGCTTAGCTTTTGAGTGTTGGCAGTGAGTTGCAGAAAAGAAAAGAAACAATTTTAAAACTAGTGAGCCCAACGGGCTGGAGAACTCGCTTGCTAACAACTAATTTTGGAAAGTGAAACTGATTTGGGAAGCTTATCCTAGGGGAAGGTAGTAACGAAAAACGGCTGTTTAGAAGATACTGATTTACATAAAATTCACAAGACATCTATCACTTGAAGTTCAAGTTCATCGTTGCTCTGATACACAGATTTATTTTCCACAAAAAGACCTACTGTACTCATATACCTATATATCAGGGAAATGGAATTAGTGTATCTATAGAGAATAAAAAACAGCTGTTATTCATCCATATTTTATCAGGAAAATGAAATTAGTATATCAGCTGATAGAAATTCTATAAAAGTCTGATCGCATTTATTCACCTACAGCTGATAACTCAAAATAGATTTTGAAATCTATTGCGAATTCCATATGGTGAAAAAAACTATTTTCTATAAATCTATATATATATAATCGAAATACCACTGACTGACTCATTCATCACAGTTTCTCAGGAACCACTCGACCAAAAACGATAAAATTTGGTACACGTATTCAGTAGGGGGACTAGACGCGTGCTAAGAAAGGGTTTCAAAATTTACCCCAAAATTGAAGATTTTTGAAAATTTAGGTGACAACAATTTCTAGAGAACCATAAGGTCAAATCAGATAAAATTTGGTATTCATGTTAAGTATCGGCCTTAGATGTACCTTGGAAAAAAGTTTCAAAATTAGCCCCAAAATGGGCCCAAAATCGACGATTTTTGAAAAGTTTGGTGATAAAAATTTCTTAACGTGTACTTAACAGATGTAACCTGGTAATTACATTTCATCATACCCAGTCATATGTTTCCCACATATTGCAAGGCTCCGAATGTATGGTAGCCTACATGCAAAGTGCAAAGTCTTTTGCTGTTCAAAGACAGTGTAAATAATGCTACTAAGGGGTCTGCCATATGATAAAAACGGTTGACTTCTATCAGCTGTTTCTTTAAGCTGTTTGGCTGGCAAGTTCAGTAGGTTAGGTCTATTAATGAATAATAATTTGTTTCAAACAAAGCAAACTTATCCCGAGCTACCAAAATAATTTCAATAGCTGAAATCCTACGTTTATTAAAAGTAAAAAAGTAGCCAAGCTGCCTGTTAGGCAATTGTGTTAGGTAAGTGTGACTCAGTATTAAGGAATTAATAAAATACTATTTGTAACAGTACATGAGCCTGAGAATTTTTGTGAAAATAGGTATTGATCAGAAAATCAACAAAAAATTAGTTGTGAAATTAATGAACCATAGATTAACGATTTTGAAAATCTAGGTAATTATAATTTCTCAAGAACCACAAGGCCAAAAAAGTTCAAATTTTCAGCTGGGGTGGTAAACACGTGAAAAATAGGGTTACATGATTCATCTCAAAATTTAGGATTTTTGGAATTCAGTTGATCACAATTTCTCAAGAACCTCAAGGCCACATGGAGTGAAATATGATATAATGTATATGTTTGATTAAGACACTAGATGCATACTAAGTAATGGTATCAAAATTCTCCCCAAAATCACCTATTTCTGTAAATTTATCTAATCACAATGGAAATTAGTTGGACCCCCCCGGGGTCCAGGGGGCGGGGTCCAGGGGGCGGAGCCCCCTGGCTAGATGGTTAAGGCGAGCGAAGCGAGTCTGCCGGCTAGTAGTGATATATAGATATATTAATGAAGGGGTGAGAACGTATCCTTTTGTTTCGCCTCTAAAAGGATGAAGAGGTCGGTTAATTTTATTGGCCAACGAACTTGACCTGTCTAAAGATACCAAGAATCTGTGTTTCAAATTTGAAGTTGATTGATAAAGGCGTTCGAAAGCTATCATGGAACATACAAACACAGAACGCCTCGAGCCTCAAGTCAAGAGGAAGAACTCGCTTCGCTCGTTCAATAAATACAATCAGAAAAAGCAGTAAAACAAACATGATTGAGAATAGTAAATCTATGTAGGTAGGTACTCCAGTGGAAAAAATGAAAGATTGTAGTGAAGGACTTCAGAAAAACAAACAGTAATGGAAAAATGGAAAAACCAATGCCAAACATGTAGAACACAATAAATTGGCTATTGATTGATTGATTTTTCCCCATGAAAACAATACAGTATATTGGGCTAGTACAGTGATAATTTGTATTTATGCTTAATTTTCCGAAACACGGCTAAACTACTATTGAACAATTTTGAAAAGAAAATCTATTTAAAAAAATAAAAAAAAAATATTTGTATTATACTAAACAGAGAACGATACTATTGACTGAGGGAGAAAGTGCTTCTAATAGGCTGACCTTCATTGAAGGTCTGTGATTGGCTGAATGCCAAAACAAGACACGCCCACTGGTGGGAGGCGTGTAAATAGAAAAATTTTTCTATAGTTTATGATATATTAAACTGTTAATCTACAGCATTTTTTACATGATCAAACAATTATCAAATTTAGAGCACTCAATAATCTTATAGCATGTACATCACATCAAGAATAGTTTTACTTCTCGGGTATTCAAGAATTTTATTCGTATTTCAACTCACTTCAACTAATTATGAAGTAGCCTGCTGGGAAAGATTAAATATTCAATTTTTTAAGGAAAATGATTGAAGAGAAAGATATTCAATTAACCTCAATCAAATAGTTGACCTTCAACTAATTATTATGTGCTTATTGAAATTGCTTATCTGTTTCTCCAATTAATTTTCTTTAAAAATTGGATATTTAATCTTCTACTGTACTTTAAAATTAATTGAAATTAGTTTAATGACGAATAAAATAAGTCGAGAAGTACTGTCCTTGATGTACATGTCATTACATTATCGAGTGCTCTGAATTAAATAATTGTTTGATCGCATAAAAAATGCTGTAACTTACATTAATAGTTAAATATAGGCTACTATAATCCATAGAAAACATCCAAGTTTCTTGAAAAGCATATATATTTTGAGAAAATACTTATAACTTTATGCAATTTAACATGTAAAAGATAGACGAAATCGTGAAAAGAGACCCGAATGACGTCACTGCATCAGCAGTAGCTTGCTACTGTGCATCATGCTATTGAGCACTTCTAATTACTTTGGTCAGTACGGTACATACCTGGTGAGCTGTCTTTGGAATCTTTTGAATTTCTAATATCGTCTATTGACTGAAAAAATGAACAAGTGAAATTAGAAGAAAATAAAACAAATTTGGACAAATGAAATAAGAATGTATAGCCTTTAAAATAAAAAATCCTGAAAATAATTCCCTTTAATTTCAATCTTGCAATTTTTTGTCATCTTCTCTCTTGAATTGTTGGTCTCTTTCCAACAACTCTTTGTGATACCTTGTTCACAGTCAGGTTCTAGCAGTGTCTGATGATGCTCAACAACAGAGCGAAACAATTGTCTCACATAGAATGTGAGTGCTTATTTCCACATCAACGTTTTTTTTTCAGAGTTTAATTCAATTTATTTATGGAAAGAAAATAGAACTGTACCAGCTACCTATTATTTCCACTCTGGTATTCATTTTTGATTTAGTAAAAATTAATCAAAATATATTCATTAACTATTATGAAGCCATTAACCAGCTGTTAGGCCTTGGTCCACAAAAGCTTTTAATCTATTGGAATACACACTTTCTTTATTCTTAAAAGAATAAAATAAAATTCTTAAAAATAAAATAATTGACACCTAAGACAATAGGCATGCATGCCATGATATTAATAAGAGCGCATGCTTATAAGCAATATATTACAGACATTTTTCATAGCAAAATACAAGTTACAAATATAATAAACAAGTAGTAGAATGTAGTACTGTATATCGTTGAGTAGTTGAGGATAGAAAAATCACCTACAGTCGAAATCGGCTATGGTACTATACAAAAATTCAATAAAATTCTTCAGTAACTTCAATAAATGACTATAAGTACTCTGACAAGTTTGTAATTTTTTATCATTCAGACCCCTGATGGACTTTATTCAAACTAAACAGCAAATTATTAAAAATAATTTTGATATTAAGTTCTAAATGCAAGCTCAGCATTGAGTAAGATAATTGACAAAAAAAAAAAAAACCAGGTCGAATATAGTAACCTTGTTCTTTTTGGAAGTCGGTTAAAAACAATCTAGTATTAAAACTGACACTGTATTTCACTTTTAAATAATGCTTTACTCACATATATTTGAGATGCTTGAGGAATGCATTTCACTTCTGAAAAGAAGCTTCGTCAGCCTGAAGTCAGCCTTTTTCAGAAGTGAAATGCATTCCTCAAGCATCTCAAATATATGTGAGTAAAGCATTATTTAAAAGTGAAATACAGTGTCAGTTTTAATACTAGATTGTTCATTAAGTATTTCGTCATGGAAAGCATCACAGATTTCGGTTAAAAACATGCGTTTTAAAAACACAGACATGCGATAGATTAAAATTAGTTATGGACACATGTTATGTATAGAGTGACTAGCTAAGTAAGCTACAAAAATTTCCTTACTTTTCCCTGACCTTTAATAAAATTTTCCCTGACCAATGTAAGATAATAGGCGGCAGGCTCGCTTCGCTCGCCTGAACCGTCTAGCCAGGGGGCAGAGTCCCCCCCCAGGACCCCCCAAAGGGTGGTTCAAAATTCGTACAAATCGTGAATCGATCCAACACTTTTGTTTGTTGATCATCTGTAGTCATGGATACGGGCACAGTTATTCAATTCACAACTCCATATTACTTATAACCAATTTTTAAATTTTCACTTTTAGCCGTATTTTTTTGAATTTTTTAAAAATCTTTCTTAGCATGCATCTAGAGCCCCAACGGGACATGTATACCAAATTTCAACTTAATTAGCCATGTGTTTTCGAGAAACGCTGATAAATGAGTCAGCGAATCAGAGATATTTGGCTTTTTCAGATGAAAAAGACCTTAGCGAATAACCATAACAATTTTATGTTTTTTAGCCCACCTAGCTTATTTATCTGGTTGTCCATCTAAAAACGCATTTCAAGTTCGATATTGGAGCATTTCATGTGAGGGTTTCTATAATTATTATTAGGTATATAATTACTACGAAGTTTTCCCGATATTTTTTTTAAATTTCATGACTTTTCCAGAATTTAAAAATTCCCTGACTTTTCCCGGTTTTCCCGGTCGCTAGACACCCTGTAAACCCATGTTATATGAACCCACTAACAGGGAATCTAAATTGAGGGGCCAGATGAGTGTCCGGTTCCACGGGAGTTTGAACTTTTGAGTAATCTGAAGCTGCGATTACACTGAGCGAGTTTACAAGCTGACAAGCCAGCGAGTAGCAAGACTGCAAGCCGACACAGCTCCTCCCATCAAACGCCCAACTTCTTAGACTTAGGGCTATATTTATAAACGTTCATTAAATGTTTCTCTTGACTCGAAGGAATCTTGAAATGTTATGTAGGCATTTCAGGAGCTCCTTAAGTCAAGAGCTACTGGAGGAACGTTCATAAATACGGGCATAAATAAATAAAACTTTATTGTCAGCTGGCCAAAAAGCATAAGACAACGTCAAAATATTAAAAAAAACTAGACGACAATGGTAGCAGATTGAAATTTTTTCAGACAACATTAAACACTAATCACAAATAGTAGGCTATCGCTTAACAATACTAATATTAATTCACAGAGCTTATAAATACATACATACATACATACATACATACATACATACATACATACATACATACATACATACATACTCTTATCTAATGAATTGTGATGTAATACGTCACAAAATATCGACTCTACATATAAGATCAAGCTCGCCCAACATGCACGCCTATGGTAGGGAAGCTGGGTCGGCCTGTAGTGTGGTTACTCGCTGGCTTGTCAGCTAGTAAACTAGCCCGAGTAATCGGGGTTTCAGAAATGGATAATTATCCATAAAACAGCAACACTAGTAGAAGTTCTGTGAAAGTTAACGTTGCACGCTTGGAATAATATAATTAAAATGAACTGTAGACTACACATAGAAAACTATCAACTTCACTGTGAGTTGAAAGCATTCGTAAAAACAACAATAAACATAAACTGAACCTGCATTTGAAAAGCAATAAATTCTAAATTGAAATTAGCATAGCACAGCATAAATACTGTCACTACCGAGCAGCATAAACTATTAGATTGAAATATTGCAGCCTATTAACCAGGATAAAACTTTTAACATATTAAAAATATGATTTGTAAGTTGCAATGCTTTAATATTTTTCAATTATTTAAACATTTACATAAACGTCTTCATGCAGTTCTCAGTCTGCGAAACTCTAAGGCTGGAGAGTAAGGGGTTGGAGAAGGAGAAGAGGAAGAAAAATGAGGAGAAAAATAAAGAAGAATAAGGAGAAGAAAAAGGAGACAAAAGTGAATAAGATGAAAAAGATAGGGGGAAAACAATAGAAGAGGAGAGCAATGAAGGAGGAGGTCAGGTGAAGGATTAGGGGAAGGAGAAGAAGAATGAGGGGAAGGAGAAGGAGAAGGAAGAACAAGAAGAAGAAGGAAAGGTGAAGGAGAAGTGGGTGGAGGAGGAGGAGGAGGAGTAGAAGAAGAAGAAGGTGATAGTGAAGAAGGGGGAGCAGGAGGAGGACAAGAAGCAGGAGAAGGAGGAGGGGGAGGAGGAAGAGGATAAGAAGAAGGAGAAAGGAGAGCAGGGGGACGAGGAGCAGGAAAAGAAGGAGGGGACAAGGAGATGGTTGAGAAGGAGAAAGAGAAGGGCTAGAAGGAGAGGGAAGAGGTGGAGAAGGAGAGGAGGAGGAGTGGGATGCGGAGGAGGAGGAGGAGAGGGCGTAGGAGAAGGAAGAGGAGGAGGTGGATGAGGGGAAGGAGAAAAAGAAGGTGAAGGGGGAGTAGGAGGAGGACGAGGAGAATGAAAAGGAAGGGGTGGGGGAGAAGGAGATGAAGAAGAAAGAGAAGGGGTAGAAGGAGTATGAGGAGACTTATAAGGAGGAGAAGGAGGAGGATGAGGGGGAGGAGGAAGAGGAGAAGAAGGAGAAGGGGTAGCAGGAGGAGGAGCAGGAGATGGAGGAGGGGGAGAAGGAGATGGTTGAGAAGGAGAAAGAGAACGGGCAGAAGGAGAAGTAAGAGGAGGAGGAGGAGGTGGATGAGGGAAAGGAGAAAAAAAAGAAGAGGGGGAAGGAGAAAAAGAAGGAGAAGGGGTAGGAGAAGGAGATGGTTGAGAAGGAGAAAGAGAACGGGTAAAAGGAGAAGTAAGAGGAGGAGGAGGAGGTGGATGAGGGGAAGGAAAAAAAGAAGGAGAAGGGGAAAGAGAAAAAGAAGGAGAAAAAGAAGGAGAAGGGGAAGGAGAAAAAAAGGAGAAGGGGAAGGAGAATGACAAGATGATGGGGAAAAAGACGACGAAGGGGAAGTAGTAAGGGAAGAAGAAAAAGGGTAAGAAGATGATGATGATAGAGACGGAAGAGCAGAAATGGTGAAGGATTAGAAGGAGAAGAAAACAGAGGATAAGGAGTAAAAAGGAGGTGAAAAAAAGAGGAGAAGAAGAAGCAGATGGCAAAGAAGATATTCAGATTCGATTGAATCGGGCTATCTGTTAGCAACTAATATATTGGCTAAGCTCAGTGCTTACTAAGTCAATCAAGTGTAAGCAGCAATATAATAGCTAAGCTCAGAGCTTACTAAGTCAATAAAAAAAAATTTCATTCAAACTAAACAGCAAAACTGAAATAAATTCGAAGGAAAATCGTATAAATGCAAGCTTAGTGCTTGTGCGCAGCAGCATCAAAGCTATAATACTGAATTCACCTTTATGCATATGGCGCGGATGTGAATTCAATACTGCCTAGCTCATCAATACTGTAGTGTAAAGCATTTTGATGTTTGTCATTGCTGTATACCTGTAATCAATAATCAACACTTCAACATACCTGTATTATCTAAAATCTTCTCAAAAGAAGGTAAAAACCAAAACTTTAAACCTGATATGTTGGCTCAGTCAGTTGAGGCGCTTGTCTCTGATTGGACAAGACTCTGCCTGGCTGCTGTTCCCTGAGTTCGAATCTCATTGAGGCGTGAATGTTTCCAGCATTCCACCCACGCACAAGTCTCAAGACTCATGTGGGGATCATCCGATAGTAATAGTCATTTCTATGAAACGAGCTCATGAAAGCTGGCAGGAAGTGATGTAGAGTGGGGGTTGAAAACACTGGTTTCTCAAGATCAAGATCCCTCTGGGGTATACCCCATTCTATATTTACTTTGGGTGGGGGGGGGGGGGGGGGGTACTGAAAAGAAGAGTAGAAACTCAAATCTCATAAAACTTGTTTGAAACCATCATCAGATTAAATTAATGTCTTCTATTTTTTATCTTGCCCCCCCCCCCGCAGAACCTATGAAACTGCTTTGGCGGCCGCTTAAGCTGGGCATTCACTTTCCGATTTGCAGAACCGGTACTACTTGTGGTCCAACCTCCAAGGTTGGATCCGATATTGGAACGTGAATGGGCTTGTTGGATAGTTGGAAGCGTAGATGGACGACTAGGGGGACGACTGGAAGGTGTTGGAGCGTGAGTGGGGGAGTCGGATCAAAGTCGTCCAACTTACCTCAGTCAGTGCTTGACCTTCGGGCAACTTCGGTTACATTTTTCGGATCGAGAGCGACGTTCACAGCTGACTAGGAATAAAGTTGGATTGCAAGTAGGAGCGTGAGTGCAGTCGACTATCCAACTAGCAGTACTACTAGTCGTACTGCAAATCGGAACGTGAATGCCCTGCTTAAGTTCAGTTGGTTGGGGCGTCACAGCTTCAGCTTGCTGTCGTCGTTTCAGCGGTCGTGGGTTCGAATCCCGCTCCACCGGCAGGCGTTTATGTGTAATCATTCACCTCATTACCCACGCACAAGTCTCGGACTTATGTGGGCATCATCAGCAATAAATAACAAAATCCACTGTACAAAGCTTTGGCTCTATTTGTATCGGGCCTTACGGTAAGTTTCATCCCACCCAATAAGCCATGCTATTAAAAACATGAAGCACCACATTTTCAGGTGGATTCCGAATCACCAGAGTAACCCATCAAGTAAACACAGCTGTCACAAAATTAAACAGTTAAAAATTTTACAATATTTCATCATTTATTAATTTAGTGACCGTACTTTATTATTTTAGTTAACCAACTCCCATATTATAAGAACGTACATCAGGTGGGTATATTATTCACTGAACGAGTATATGAAGCAACATTGTAATAATAAAATTGGTTGGAGCGCTTAACTGTGATTAGATACGACTCTGGCTGGCATCATTTCCTGCAGCCTTGGGTTCGAATCTCATTTAGCCAGGGATGTTTCTTATCATTCTCCTCAATACCCGCGCACAAGTCTCCAGACTCATGTGGGCATCATCCGCAATAAAAAATATATGCAGGGTGTTTCGGAACTGTCTACCAATACTTCTAGGCAGTGTTTCTGGACCACTAACAAAATTAAATTTCATAATAAAAATTTTCTATAATCCCCAGTTACTCACACAGCCGCCATTTTGTTTTTTTCACTCATTATTTCTTTATTCGAACACCTCTGAATGTATAATTTTGAAATTTTGCATACAGCTTTATAACAAATGAAACAATCTAAAAAAAATTAATCAAAATTTTCCGACATCAAAAAACAAAATGGCGGCCATTTAAAATCTTTGAACAGGATTAAATTAATAATGGTTAATGATATCAAAATTTGACTGGAATAACGTTTTTTATATATTTTTATTGCAAATCCAACGATACCCCATTTTCCAAGATTGGCCAACAATTAACAGAGATATGCTACTTTTTAGGGTGTGCGGTGGTTGAGAACGGGTTGCAGTTTCTCGCTTCCAACCACCGCACACCCTAAAAAGTAGCATATCTCTGTTAATTGTTGGCCAATCTTGAAAAATGAGGTATCGTTGGATTTGCAATAAAAATATCTAAAAAACGTTATTCTTGTCAAATTTTGATATTATCAGCCATTATTAATTTAATCCTGTTCAAATATTTTAAATGGCCGCCATTTTGTTTTTTGATGTCGGAAAATTTTGATTAATTTTTTTTAGATTGTTTTAATTGTTATAAAGCTGTATGCGAAATTTCAAAATTATACATTCAGAGGTGTTTGAATAAAAAAATAATTAGTTAAAAAAAACAAAATGGCGGCTGTGTGAGTAACTGGGGATTTTAGAAAAATTTTATTATGATATTTACTTTTGTTAGTGGTCCAGAAACACTGCCTAGAAGTATTGGTAGAGAGTTCCGAAACACTCTGTATATATAGGGCCTACAATAGGCGATGCCTTTGACAAATTTGTTTTACTCTGGAATCAGTTGTTAAGAATCGACGAATGCAGACACAGACTTGTCACTAGGCGCTTCTCAGTGTGGCATCAACCTTACTTCATGTCTAACGTAATGGCGATACGGTAGTGTTCTTTCCAACAGAATCATGGATTGATGTGAATTTATTGGACTTAACGCCACTTTTCTACATTCCTCGTTCAATAACTGTAGGATTAGTAATATTAAACCTCTTTCACATGCATTAATACACATTATTTAAACAATTTGAGCAACAATAAAAAAACAAATGTGAAAAATTGAGAGCTGGTTATCATGGAAATTGTGATCAACCAACATAATTACTTTGTCTTCTAATTACCTTGATTAAAACAATGTTTATTAAATGATATGAATTAAACCTAAATTAAATAATATAGAATAAAACCGTTTTCACATGCATACATACACATTATTTGCTAAAATTTGAACAATTAAAAAAACAAATATGAGAAAATTAAAGCTAATTATTGTGGAAAATGTAAAATTCGATCATTAAAACCATGAAAATTACGTCGTCTCCTAATCGCCTTGATTAAAACGGTAAGTTTGGTAAATAATATAATATTATTGATAATTAGGAAAGTGATAGCCGAGTGCCGTAGCAGGTACAAAACTCCTGGGCCATCTTTGTAATGGTGACCGATTGGATTGCCAGCAAAAAAGACTCTGTTCTCTGCTGTAAAATCACTTCCCGGTGGTTCGGAACCCACCTAAAACGGCGAGTTATTGATTTTTTCAGAATAGTAAAAAAAACTATTGAGACAGCTATTAAGAAACAATGAAAATTATTGCATTGCATATTATTGACAGAAAGTGTTTCGCAAAGACAGTTACTAATAGTTTGTATGCTTGTTGTACTCAATAAAATAATGGAAAAGATGATGTATAAATAGGTCCGGCTTGGAAACCACCTAAAACTGTAGGTCCAACTCATTATCCACGCATTGGTCTTAGACCTATGTGGGCTTCAAACTCCAAATAAAATAACCACCTGAATGAATCACCCTAATTGAATGAGTAAATAATGTACAAGGATAGTTGCCAACTTCAGCCATCCCGTTATTATTCCCGTTCCGAAGCGTTTATGAACCTATGTTTACATTTTTTCGGAGAGTGAATCTCACATAGGTCTGAGACCTGTGCCTGGGTGATGGTGATTGATGAGTTGGACCTACAGTTCTAGGTGGATTCCGAACCACGGGGAAGTGATTTTACTGCAGAGAACAGAGTCTTTTTTGATGGTCAATGCAATCGGTCACCCTTACAAAGAGCGCCCAGGAGTTTCGTAGCTTATCTCTGATTGAACCGATACCTGCTATGGCACTCGGCTATCACTGTCCCATGAACTTATACTTTACTCTGATGAGGGTTGTAAACTTAGTACTTCAGCCATCATTACTTCTGTAACGAAGCATTTGCGGACCTATGTTTATATGAACGTTTTCCTTTATTCTTATAAGAAATACAAGCTTGTGTACTTCAGCCATCATTACTTCTATAACGAAGCATTTCCAGACCTGTGTTTATATGAACGTTTTCCTTTATTCTTATAAGAAATACAAGCTTGAGTACTTCAGCCATCATTACTTCTGCAACGAAGCTTTTCGGACCTATTTTTATATTAACGTTTTCCTTCTTTCTGATGGGAGGTAGAATAGAATTCTGCCTGAGTAGAGTGGCAGATTCCTTCTGGAACACTCTGTATAAAATTTTATTTTTCTTAGAAGGATCACTTAGTTTTTTTTAATAGAAGTTTTATAAAAATATATAGTTTTTTGTAAACACTTTTTTCTTTATTTCGATGAGAAGTATATATTATGTATAAAGCCGCGTCTCCACCAACCGAACATGTCTGCCGAACATTGTTGGCTAATACAAAAAACGGGCAAACATTAAACATATGGGTCACCGAACATGTTCGTGAGTTCAATTGAAATGTTCGGTCTGTGAGCGAACAGTGACGACCAACAACAGGTTCCCGCCACTAACCCCACCACACCGATCATAATGTTCGAGAGGGCGTTCACACCGAACCAACTCCAAAAAATGTTCGGCAACATCAGCTGATTCCAGCGAACACTGTTCGCCGAGCATGTTCGGTTGGTGGAAACGCGGCTTTAGCTTGAGTAGTGTGTCAGATTCTTCAAAAACACTTTGTATAAACTTTTATTTTTTATTTATTTGTTCTTTCTATTTTTACTTACTGAGTTGAGATCATGATCAGCCTGATCGCTGGGTGCCTCGTCTTCCCTTCTTCGTTCTTTGGTTGCTGCATCTGTTTCTTCGTCTTCTTCTATCACTTCAATTGTCACATCCTTATTATTATTCTCCTCTTCCTCTACTGCTGCCGCCATTGCAGCGCCTCTCTCGTCTTTCTGCAGTTCTTCTTCGTCTTCTTCTCTGATAGTACCATTTACTGGCACCTCAGCAACTTTCTAGAATGAAAAAAATATATAAAATTATAAAACAAAGAAAAATACATGAAATAACTGACAGTCAAGCATATGTAGTCTGCTTTTTCTGATTCGTGAATTACTTAAATCATTCAAAACGTAAAGTTATTAACATATCAACCTCATTACGACTACATTAACTACATATCAACTACATTAACATATCAACCAATGTCTTTTTAACATTTTACCACAGTGGTCGGCAAACCAGTGATCACCAGCTACTGATATATGTTATATCGTGGAAAAATTCATGAATTTTACACGTAAAGTTATTATCATGACCTGTGAAGGCCTCATTGAAAATCAGTGGCGGATTTACGGGGGGGGGGGGGGGGGTTCGGGCTGAAGCCCTCACAAAACCTCCAAAACGTTTTCTGGAAGAGTGTAAATTTTTTACCAATATAATCAGTATGAAGCTCGTGAAATATTCATTAGCAAGAATTACCTAAGTCCACAACTAAGTCTTCAATTGTATGAAATCCGTTAACGTTTTAATACTGCATAATGTTTTAGTTATATTTTTAATTGCCTGCAACCAATCAACTCAGTGTTTAGATTTTTGTACTTGCTGAATAGAAACAGTATTTGCTGAATAGAAAAAGTAGTGCAACATAAAATTGCAGTAATTGAATCACGACAGTAGGCCTACTAACTTTCTTTTAATGGAAAGTAATGAGGAACTACATTAACATATATCAAACAATGTCTTTTTAACATTCTACCACAGTGGTCGGCAAACCAGTGATCACCAGCTACTGATATACGGTAGGTTATATCGTGGAAAAATTCCAGATACAACGCTTGCATTGGGTTTACTTCTATATAATATGGATCTAATAGCATTTCAACTTATTTCTCAAAGAGATTATACAAAACTTTTTTGGGGGAGTAGCTTCAGATCCCATATTTCTATAAAAGGAAAACTAATCGTCAGATAAAAACCTTCAGAAAAACATCTCTTTTTACAGTGTGCAATTCACACAAAGTTTATCTATTAAAACTAGATGAAACATTAGTTAATTGAAAAATTTGTAACTAAATATAGCTCCCACATTGATTTTAATTCTTTAATATTGAATAATATGACGGAATAATACTATGTTCCTTGAAAAACTGCTGAACACACCAGATTCAGCCATAATTTAAACAAAAATGTCCAATATACTTTAAATTTAAATTAATTTTATCGCTGATATGGTTCAAAGCACTTGTAACGCTATTTTTTATTTCCCAATAATGAAAAATTCAAAAGCTTTCACAATACTTATATTCAGTACACCTCTAACCCTCCCCCCCTCATCATCATTAGCTACCAGCCACACCAAAATTTTTTTCTGGATCCGCTCCTGTTGAAAATTCAAACTTACTTAAATTACCGTATTGAATTCTTGGGTTTCTTGTTCCATAACGATCTGCGTTGTTAATATTGACTTTTTATAGTAAATTCAACGACTTGCATCAATTTTAATAGTGAATAAATCATATTTCTACTCACTCTTTGGCCAAACGTTTTCGAGTCATGGAGACTCATCTTCAAAGCCTTGGAACAAAAAATCCAAGAACTTAATTCAGCAAGACAAGCTATCATCCAGCCTTTGATGATGGGTCTCCATGATTCGAAAACGTTTGGCCAAAGAGTGAGTAGAAGTATTATTTATTCACAATTAAAATTGACTGAAAGTCGTTGAATTTAAAATAAAAAGTTAAATTATTGAACACAGCTTATTATGAGAAACTCGAGAGAGCCTTATTGGAAATTTGAAAGTTCGAATAACTATACAAAGGGAGATTGAAGACTCTTAAAACTTGTTCCATAGCTTCCTCTTATTCCAAGTAAGGCCAGTGATAGCTGTGAGCCATAGCAGGTATCTGTTCAATAATATTAGATAAGCAACGCTATCCTGTACCCTCTCTGTAAGGGTGACCGATTGGATTGGCTAGCAAAAAATACTGTTCTCTGCTGTAAAATCACTTCCCGGTGGTTCGGAACCCAACTAAAATTGTAGGTCCACCATGTTTCCAATAACATGGCTCAAGCAGCGAGGTGGAACTACCCGTAAGGGCCTCCCCAAAGCCATACCATCACTGTTAGGGAGGGGGAAAAGTTTGATAGATGTGAGGGGGCAAGACTAAAACTCAAATAAACTAATTGAAAAAATTACGTTTACTTTTAGTCCAAGAGAAATCTAAATTGATTTTGAACTAACGCTAATATGATCACTCTATGCATTTGCCTGCTTCAAATTGAATCAAATCAAACTTCAATGCCAGTTTAATTACAATTAAATACAGTGAAACAATTAAAATAATTCTTCTTTTTTAATTTCCTAATGAGGGAGTCCGGCATCGCAAGACGTGAAACTATCTTGAGATAAACTGCAAAACTTCAATTAATAATTTCCAAAAGTACAAACCCACATTAAATACAATCATCATTATACTAATTATTACTAAAAAAATTCCAAGGAATATAACATAGAACAAAGAGTAGAAAAAAGAAAAATAATATATATTTTATGCTCCGCCAGCAGAAGTCGAAGCTTAATCCCAGCAGCAAGATGTTACAGAGCAAGCTATTGCATAGAATGTTTAGATTAGCATGAAAGTCATCGTTGAAATATAACTTTATATTAAAAGAATATCAGATGCAGCGAAAAGTCTAAATTATTTCTATAAATATGCCAACAACAAATTGTATTTGATTGAATGATTATATTATTTGACAAAAATAGTGAAATGGATTTGACTATTATCATTTGACGAAGGATTACCCAAACGATTGTGACTTCATAGGTTTCAATTGTTTTATAATGACGATGCAGAATATTTGTAATTTTTTTCGGAGGATGAAGCCCACATAGGTCTGAGATCTGTGCGTGCGTAATGAATTGGATGATGGTGATTGATGAGTTTTAGATGGGTTCCGAACCACCGGGAAGTGATTCCACAGCAGAGAACAGTGTCTTTTTTGCTGGCCAATCTAATCGATCACCCTTACAAAGAGCGCCCAGGAGAACACAGCTTATCTCTATCTTGAATTTTCATTCGGTTTATAATATGTGAAAAATCAAAATCCTGATCAAGGTTTTTAATAATTAAATAACAATAAGAAATATAAGAAAAATATTTACCTCCAAAAGAGGCCTAGTAGTACTGTCTTCTCTACCCGCCATTCCACTCCTACTACCGTTATCTATGCCATTGGAATCTGAAAACAAATAATATATTTTTTATTGTTTCAATACTCTATATTTATTGATTAATACAGAGGGAAAAGATTGTTTAGTCGACCAAAGGTCTAGAGTGGGAGGCTAGACAATGGGGGTTAGACTGTTCAACCTGTTCCTGATCCAGACCCGGTGAGAAAGCTTGAAATTAATAACATTAAAGATGGGAGGAGTAGTCAGAAGTACTGCACACTGCATTACATATCAATCATATTGAATAGTTCAAAGATAAATATTAATATACACAAACAGTACTAATAGTAATAATACTTTATTTACCAATTCAACTCCAAAAAATTTTACATAATCAACACTTGCAATCAAGAAAAGTAAGTAACAATTCAATTCAGATTCCAATGCTGTGCTTGAATGGCAATAAAATTATATTTATTTATTTAATACAAATAACAAATACAATAATAAAATAGTTTGTGACTTTTTGAAATGTGTGTAGAATTTCCAAGTCCATTTGGATGTTTTTGTGTGAATGTTAAGTGTTGATTAATTTAGTGATCTGCAAATTTTGAGTCAGAGTTGGAATGTAGTACTCTGATGTGTTCTTTGTATCTTATATTAAATTATCTCCCTGTTTGTCCTATGTAGTACTCAAGATATGTGTTGCATTTGAGCCTATATATTACTGGTTTGTTGAATTTTTGAATTTTACTGTTTGTTAGGTGGAATGTTTTTTGCTGGAGCTGGTGTCTCAGGCTGTTTGTTGTACTGAATGCTGTGCGTAATCCAGAATTTGGAAGATGTCTGCTATTTTGTGTGATTTTTGTTGAAAAATGTGAGTGTGACATATCTGTTACGGTTTGCAGGTTTTGCATTTTTGTTTTCCATTTTATTTGGGATTCTGTCTACTAGATTTGTGTTGTATCCGTTTTGTTGTGTCAAATATTTGTTTGTATTAATTTCTTCTTGTTGGCCAGCTTGTGATAGTGGAAAATCTAAGAGCATCTACAAGCTTATGTATTTTTCTATTTATTCAAGTTTTTTTGTATGTTTATTTTTGTTGTTTGGCAATACATTTCAATTTCATTTTAAAAAATATCATTAATTTGCATTACATTATTCATTGACAAACCCACAGAATATTCCATGCTAAAATTATATATATTTTTTTGTAGATTACGTCTTGGAGACTCCAGTTAAAGAGTATATAAGACAAGTCAGATCAACAATTACACACTAGATACCATAATTACTATATCAATTAGTTGAGGTGAGGTTTAATTTTGATGTGAAAGGAACTCTTGTAACTTACACTATAAAAAGCTTTATCAACTAAATATTAATTTATGAGACTAATATAGGGGTTACCTTGAAAAGTGACTCCATTCGCTTTGGTAGAGTCCTGGTCATGCGTTCTGAACCGTACAACCGCCGGTGAGTTCAACACCGTTTTGTAATCAGCTTTGCTCAGTGGTTTCAAATCGGCGCCATTCGAATACACTGACTTCATTGCATCATCCTAAACATTAGCAATACTATCATCAATTATTACTAAATAAAGAACAAAAATTCTCCATTTTCAAGTAATAAAATTATTATTTACATCCACTATAGATTGTAAAGCACAATTATTCTCCAAGATGTAAAAGCTTGAAGAATTCTTCCTTAGTGAGTCACTGACGCGTTTCGAGCTGTGTGAAGACCATCTTCAGCGCTTGGGCATTGACCCACCAAGGTTAGTTCTGTATTGCAAGATTGTTCCAAGTTTTTCATGACAATAATTCTCCAATTAATGGAGACATTAATGGAATGACTAATGACATTAATGGAAAGAATAAAAATGGAGAACTGCAGATCACGGCAATGTATTACAGCAGCAATTAATAATATTCATATGTATTATCTTGCTGTGCACATCTGACCTTTTTTAGTCACGGCGGACGCGTTTCGAACTATGTTGTTCTTCTTCGGCGCTTGGTTGCAGACCAATTAATTAATAATATTCTACCTTACAGTTGGAATTCTAATTACAAATATTTTATTTTTAAATAATAATAAAACTACATGCAGAAAATTAAATTAAGTATATCGTCATAGAAAGAGCATTGTGAATTAATTTGTTTACAATTGCTTACGAAATAAATAAGTGTCAAGCTTTTAAAAATATCCCACATTTAAGTGTGTGAAGTAGTGACCATTGTCATTATAAAGTAGCCTACTACTTCATGGTCATCTGCACATGCAAGAGCTCAGTCAACGGAAATCTACTGGTTTGCTTTCAAATTTTTTTGAATGGAAAGCATTCGACTGAATGGATCGGATGCAGTTTGGGGACTCCCATATGTTTGAATACATGTGATGATGAATGTACTTGTAGAACTGATCAAAACCTGTGTGGAGTTGTTTTGAATGAAAAATAGATTTCCTATAATTGAAATTTATTGATCTCAAAACACTATAAAATAATAACATTACATCGATCATTAAAAATTATTGCACAATAGTATACACTACCTTTAATTGACAGTTTATAAGAGCAAAATGGAACGAAATGGATGAAATAGAAATATGCTTTTGATAACTTTATTATGAACTAATAGCACTCACAAAAAGTAACTAGACTTGTCCGCGAGTGGGAGTTGAAGACGAATCCATACTCTTTCATGAAAATATTGATGAAAATGAAGATGAAATGAAAAGGAGAAAATAACTATAAATATCTGAATTCTGTACATTGAGTTTTTTTATGAATCTTAGCAATTTGAAGTGAAAGTGTCCTACAAATTACACGAGCCCCAAAATCACCAAATGTTTTTTCAAGTTGGAAAAATTGTGAGATCGAACTACTGAAAATTTTAGAAAATTTGTATTACAGCTATTCAGCTGCTAAGTTTTGGAAACGTTTGATATGAAAACCTCTGGACTTGAAATAATAAAAACACTATGTGCATTCACGTATTTTATGTGGTGCTGTACTGTGGAAAAATTCCACTCATTCCTAATCTCTGTTTGTTTTACAAAAAAAGAGATGTTGGAACCATGTGCGATGTACCACCTTTGTCATATTGCAAAACTTTATTCATTAGTTTGAGAATTATAAGCTTTCTTAGTAATGGCGAAGGTGATATTGTGGAAGGTATCCATAAAGAAAAATAAGACAAAATTGTCACAACCACATTTATTAAAACTTCGAGAAACTAAGGGTGTAACAACCGAAACTAGTTTCTCGAAGTTCTAATAAATGTGGTTGTGACAATTTCGTCTTATTTCTCTTTAATTATAAGCTTACCTTGTATATTTATCTTTAAATTTTTAGTATTATTGGTGTCAAACTTACATCTATTTTCTAGTCATTCCAATACTCCGCCACATAATACACGAAACAAGTTCAACTTTAGAAATTAATACTGTTATTACAAGCCTAGTTAAGTGAGTTTTAAGGATAGTGCCATTAAAATTGATTCAAGTTACCACTACGTATTCATGAGTCTTACCTGACAGGATAAATACAAACTTAGAATTGAGGCCTTTCAGTAATTAGTAATTGTTTCTACAGTATCAATTAAACGTAATGTATGTAAAGTAATGTTATGTATAATTATTATTTGCGTCTAGCTCCCAGAGTGGAAGTCGCTAAGTATTTATTTATGAATCACTTTACTGGTACTTTCCGTTTTTTCTCTTCCCAGTATTCCTTCATTCTCTCTGAGAATGCCTTTTTTCTATCTTCAGTCCATCTAGTTCCGATCCTCCTGCAAACCTCCACTGGCCTGACCTCCCAGTCCGAATTTGCGGTATTTTGTTAAGCTTTATTTACATTATTCTACAGTATCAATGGATATTTGTGTTTTTATCTACGACCATGTCATAATGTATAGGTACATTACAGTTTCACAATTGATGCCAAAACAGCTGTCTTTTCAAAATGCTTTTTGAAACCCGTTGCATAAAGAGCTCATTATAGTGCAGGTTCTACATTATAACATGGGTTCTGGACCAATCAGAAGCATTTTTGATGGAATCAATATCGTAATTCAATATTGTGAAACTATCAGCTGATTCGATCAAACTGCTACACCAGCTGCTTTAACCTAACAATCTACTATCACTTCTTGTATTTGAGATGAGAGGTTAGATATCTCTGACAGTCACAGGTAAAATGAAATTGTTTTAATTAAATGTATACTAGTGGTCGTAGATAAAATAGTGTATGCAACGATTTTATTTGGCTATTAAAGCACTCGTGAGATATTTAAAGCACTCGTGAGATACTTACATCTAACTCGGGTCAAAATAAAATCGTTGCATAAACTACTATAATAATGAGAAGTTATTACAATAATTGATTAGTGTGCAAACACATGATTGAGTGAGATAGGTGGGTGTGGAACGGAGATACAGATGACTATACTTGTGTAAATTTGAAATTATCATGCGACCTGAAAGAGCGAGGGTCAGAGAAAGAGAGAGAGAGTGAGAGAGAGAGTGGGAGAGAGAAGCTCAAGCGGCGGCTACTCACACTCTTTGACCGGGTGAGTTTAGTGGCGAGCATGGCTGCCGTTTGCTGCTGCTGCTGTTGTTGTTGCTGAGACGAAGCTCTAGTTAAAAGCGCCTGGTCTTGGAACGAGGCCGACCGACCTGTAGTCCAGTGTACAGTCGCGTCGCACACCTACGCACACACACAGTGGTGGAAAGAAGCCGTGTGATTGGCTGGCAATGTGGCAGACAGAAGCTGTGATTGGCTGAGAAGGACCCCAATGTGGCAGATAGAAGCAAGACAGTGGCAAGGCACACGAGCGCAAATAACTTCATTTAGCAAACTGATTACTGCAGGCAGCAAGAATGCAGTGGAGAAGGCAAGATTGCAGTACTAGCAAATAGATAATAGAGAAGACAGGAGTGATAGGAGAAGATGTATACAAAAAGGAGGAGGAAGAGGAGGAGGAGGAAGAGAGGCAGAGGAGGAAGAGAGGCAGAGGAGGAAGAGGGGCAGAAAGAGGAGAATTAGAAGAATAAGGAGGAGGAGGAGGAGGATGAGGAGAAGAATATTGTTTGATTGATTGATATAATCTCACTTTGCCAGGTCTTGAAAGAACTATGGTAAACATCAATTACATTTTACAAGAAATTAATTACTAAGTAAAATGTCTAGTTGAACTTAAACGTAACCTGAAATTTGGATTTTTTAATTGAAAATTTGTAAAGAAAGCAGTAGTGGGCTGTGCCTGTTGTATCTTTACTTGATTGTGTTTTGTAATAAATAGGTAAATAAATAAATAAATTATATGACAAAAATTAAATATTGTTTATAGAGGAGAAAAAAACAACAATTTTTTTAGAGAATAAATAAAAAAAGCAACTAGAGTAGTAGAAGGAGGATAAGGGAAAGAGCAGCTCCTCCTTCTCCTTTAGGGGGAGAAGGATGAGAAGGAGGAAGAGGAGGAGGAGGAGGAGGAGGAGGAGGAGGAGGAGGAGAAGAAGGAGACGAAGGAGAAGATGGAGAAGAAGAAGAAATTAAACAACGAAAGGTAGACATTTGTCACAATTATTATTAAGTTGTTTTATGTAACCAGAATGGTACAGGAGCTAGACAGCAGTTTCAATAATATCATCAAATAAATTATTGAAGAGGAGGAGGAGGAGGAGGTGGAGAGGAAATTTAGGAGTACGGGCGAGGGAAAAGAAGAAGGAGGAGAAGAGAAAATAAGAGAAGAGTAGCGGGAAGGGGAGAGGAGAAGAGGTAGAGGAGAGAAGAAGATGAAAGGAGAGGAGTGAAGGAGGAGGGGAAGTTGGTGGTGAAGGAGAAAAGGGAGGAGGTGGTGGAGGGGTGAGGAGGAGGAGAAGAAGGAGGATGAGTGGGAGGTGGAGGAGAATTGGGTGTTTGAGAAGTGGAGGAGGAAGATATAGAGGAGGTGAGGAAGAAGGTGGTGGAGAAGAAGTGAGAACAAAAAGAAGAAAATGATACACAAGAAAAAAGTGAAGAAAAATTATTAAAAAATAAAAAGACAATACAGTGAGAAGAAGATGGAGTAGCAGGAGGAGAAGGAAGAATGCAAATAAGGAGAAGTAACAGGAAGAGAAGGTTGAAAAGAAAAAGAAGTTAAAGACGAAAACAGAGGAAGAAGGGGAAGAGGAGGAAAAGGATAAGGAAGAGGGGAAAGTGTGGAGAAGGAGGAAGAGTAGGAGGAGGAGGAGGACAAAGAGGAGGAAGGGGCAAGGAGGAGGAGAAGGTGTATGAGATGACGAGGGGGAGAAGGAGGAGGAGGAGAAAAGGTAGAAAGAAGAATTGGTAGAGAGAGGACGAATAAGAAGAAGACGAGGTGGCGAAGGAGAAGGAAGATGAAAAAACTGGAAAACAAATTGTGAAAGGATAAGGCAGTAAAAAGAGACTGGGAAGAAATAGAATGATAAACAAGAGAAACCCAACGAAGTATAAAAACAAGGAGAAAAGAATAGGAGCCCAAATATAGATAAACAAGGAGAAAATAATGGATAAAGAAGAGAGCTCAAGGGATTTTAAAAACCCCACATGAGTTGAATAAGATTAAAAAGAGGACTGCAGACTGAACAAAACTATAGAAGATTCAAGAACAACACCTACAGTAACCAAATCATGTGCAAGATCAAATTCTAGAAGAAATCTGAGATTAGGGTTCAAAAAGATCTGAATCTTGATAGCTGAAGACGAATGTAGATCAGATCAGTAAAGATGTCAAAGCGAAAGAGGTCAGAAGCGAAAATAAAATTAGATTTAAAAAAAAACGAACTCAAACAATCCATAAACGGAGCAAGAATCAGAAAACACAGTTAAAGATACCTATAATATACCTAAATATACTTAGGTATATTTTTCTTTTATGTATAATATTATTATTTCTGTTTGTTTTATTGATCATATGTAGGCCTATGTATGATTTTTGGCAATAAATAAATTCAAGAAAAATAAGAAATACCAGATAATAAGAAGAAACAGATAAAGAAGCACACAAAAGTGACAGAAGAATAAGAAAATTATAGAGAATAAAAAGAATGTTGCTTCAACTGTTCATGCAAAACTAACGCTTTCTATTTAAAGTTATACATCTAGTTCAAGCTTGGGATACAGCACCAATGCATAATATAAGCTAGATATTATCATTCAGTTAGAAGAGAGCGTTTTTATTTCAATTTTCTATCTTGGCAAGCTTTTTATGTACTTGGTATGTTATACTTTGTATTTTTATATTATCCTCAGATGCAACAAGTATATGTGTACCCTAAAAAAATTGACTATTTGACTCTTTAACCAGTTCTTCTGCTAAACAGTAACAAAGTTCCCCATTATCACTACTAAGCTTACTAATATAAGCTCATGTAATTTGAATAAAATAGTATTGTTTAGTAAGATATTCATTTTTTATTCAATGTTATTCATATTCATGTATGTGTATTTTGTAGATGTACTGGCGCACAAATCATTCTAATTAATTTCATTAGCAAGATAATAAATTTTCTAATTAATTTCATTGACAAGGTAATACATTAACTTTTGAAAGTAATTTCAACGACTTGCAGTCAATTATATTGAAAATAAATCATATATAATATAAACTTAAAAAAACACTTTTAAATGGAAATTGACTCACGTTATGGCGTGACGGCCGTTTCGCTCTGTTGTCTAGAGCATCGTCAGAAGACCCACAGTATGCTCAGACAACACACGATGCTCTAGACAACAGAGCGAAACGGCCGTCACGCCATAACGTGAGTCAATTTCCATTTAAAAGTGTTTTTTTAAGTTTATATTACATATTAGTGGAAACAAGATGGATCTTCAACATCATAAATCATATTTTTACTCACTTAAGCTGAAACGTTTTCGAAACGTGAAGATTCATTTTCAACACCCTTTGAATCTTCACGGTTCGAAAACGTTAAAAAGGCTGTAGAAAATTAATCTTCAAGGTTCGAAAACTTTTCAGCCTATTTGAGTAAAAATACTATTTGTTCTCAATTAAAATTGTCGGCAAGTCGTTGAATTTACCATCAAAAATTAATATTAACAACGCAGAAAGTTATGGAACAAGAAATCCAAGATAATAATAAATATCGAAAGTAGCTTTAATGCTATAAATTAAGCAATTGGAAGATGCTACAATTTGAATTTTTACAATCGGACTATCACAATAAATTGGAAGATCCGTGGTTCGATTCCCAGCGCTGACTGAATAGTTTTGAATTGTGGCATTCATCGATCCCCATTTAAGCCAGTTGTCAATGCGCGCAGTAGCGGATGTCTTTGGCATAATTTACACCATTAAAATGAATTTTGAAATTTTCTTTTTAACATTTAGCAATTTAATAAAACCTGTAACAATTTCCCAAATAACGCGATAAATAAATTGAGGCGGTACATCATACATTTGAACTATTATATAAATTCCTCAAATATTTAAACGGGAAGGAAAAAGCAGAACAGTGACAAATCAGCATAAAATACCGCTGCTTTCCATCATGCTAATACCTTAAATCTCTTTGGAAATACTCCAGAAAATACAATATCGTAGAGGTGATACAAAATAGAATTTACTACTTATAAACACTTGGATAAATGTAAATAGTAAAAATACCGAAATTATGTTTAACGTGGCTATTGTTAATATGTGTATTAAAATTGTGAAATATGTTTTTATTAAATCATCTTACTGATTCCATTTCTATGATCTCCTAAAACTATTACATTAAATTTTTGAGTTTGTATATTATATTTTCTTGTTTAATTTTATCAAATTCATTCCACATTTCTTGTAAATTTATCAATTCATTTCACTGCTTTTATGCAACATGATCAGCAAGCTTCATGCTAATAATTCATCATAATTGT
The DNA here is from genome assembly GCA_948455865.1 of Conomelus anceps. Classification (NCBI taxonomy): domain Eukaryota; kingdom Metazoa; phylum Arthropoda; class Insecta; order Hemiptera; family Delphacidae; genus Conomelus; species Conomelus anceps. The sequence continues at coordinate 1,394,161 of OX418220.1, forward strand.
GTGGAGAAACAATCACTTGCTTAAATTTATACAATATTAACATAGTGGTCCTTTTTTCTAACCGTGGTAAATCTTAGTCTTCATTTGTAGTTTTCTTCATTTTTTCTTTCAGTTTCATGTTAAATAATTGTAATAGTCACATATTAAGCCATATGTGGTATCATACAACATTAGCACATTGTATGTATATACTACATACAATTTATTGCAAATTTCCAATAATTAATGGAATTACGATTATTTTGTATAATATGTAATAAATTATTACTTACGAAATAATTATTCACTCATAAATAAACTTGAAGAAACCCATTACGTTTGTAAAATTTACTTGAGAATTCCAAAATAGAAATTTGAAGTAAACAAATTTTTGGGCAGCAAGGAGTTTTTTCTGATAATATGCTGTCGATAGTGCAAAGAAAAATAACTTATTTTTTGAGGGATTCGGTTGAGATCCTTACTCAAATTTCAGGGGTTTTCGAATTTATCAACATCTTTTAACAGCTCTAACTCAAAAACTACAGCTCACAAAAAGGTCAAATTAGTTTCAAATTGTACGTTACACTGTATTCTATAAAGCTATATAATTAGTCACCAATGTGCGTTATCACTCATTGAATACGTGCGCTAGAACAAATAAAAAAATCGAAATTTCTCGTTTTTAGAGAAAAAACTGTATCTCAGTCAATTTCTATTATTTTAAAACCATCTGGTGTCAAATTATAGAGGTTTCTGTCAAGTTTGAGTTGGTATACGACAAGCTAATCCGTCGGAAGTATGGTTTTGGAAATATTTGACAAAGTATTTAAAACTCAAAAGGAAGCGGTGAGAATTATTTATGGAAATCCACCTAGATTTCCATGTCGGGGAACTCTTCAGAATAGGCTAAATACTTACCTCGCTGTATATTCTAGAAGTCTATACCTATTCCCATAAAAAAATAGGTAGCTTCACACATAAAAACAAAGGTAACTTCGCACGTTATAGGCTAATAAGTCCCATACAAAGCATTCAGCACTGTTCTTTAGCTGCTCATAGGAGATTATTTGAGAAATCCCCACAATATATAGGACCAAAGTTCTATATATTGCTGCCACAAAATATTAAAATTTCAGAAAGCATAAAACAATTCAAAACTTTGATGAATAAATTGTTGATTTTATTGAAGGGTGAAGCTCACATATAGCCTGTTACTCAGTGGCTGAGTTTTTACAAGGATAGCTGTTTTATTTAGAGTTTTATAGTTGTTTTGAATTTTGTTATATTGCATTCTTATGCAATGTATTATGTTTGCAATATATTATGATGTTTGATGAAAGATTGTTCTTGTTATTACTTCATGTAATATTATTTCTGGACAAGGCCTAAAATGTATACTCAAAATGTATTTGTTGGTCAATAAAAAATATTTCTATTCTATTCTATAATATTTTACTGAATGTGTATCGTTTCATGCTAAGTAGGCCTACTTCAATGAAAATAAATTATTATGCTTATAGAAATTACTTTTATTTTCATCTCGATACACAAGATTATTTGCCTTCTTGTAGGACATGATTGTACTACATGATTGATGAACTCTATGACTTTATAATTTAGGCGGCTCTGGTGGCGCAGTTGGTTGGAGCGCTTGTCTGTGATAAGATTCCATAGGACCAGCTTTATTAATTATATTTCATGTACATTTCATGTTATAGGCTAATTAAGTGCTTTATACAACGTCTGTATTATGTATGTATCATGATTTTTGAATGGAATAAATTTGATTTGATTTGATAAGGATCTGGCTGGCTTCGTTTTCTGCTGCCTTGGGTTCAAATCACATTCAGCCAACGGTGTTTCTCATCATTTACCCATTCACATCGTTACCCACGCACAAGTATCCAGACTCATGTGGGAATCATCCGCAATAAAAAAATAAATAATGGAAACTGATTTGTTAACAATGTTCGTTGCTATAAACAGAAATATTATTTTCTTATTGCTAATTGCCATATACTTTAATATTCATCTCTGATCAGCGATGGCTGGTACGCCTAATCAGGTGAACTATAATATTTTTCAATTTGTATAGATCAGCTGATTGGCTAAATCAGAACTTTACAGTACTATGTTATATACTATAGTTGGCACCATAGTTTATCGAGAGAGTTATCGATTTGATAAGTTTATTGACTGTTCAAGAAACGCAATTATCATCTTTATGGATTCAATAGAGTTATCGAACCAATAAAATATTTATTGAACGACTGAGAAACCGGTCATGACTCACTCTCTGTTTTGGTTTATACCAAATGTTCTGGGATGTAATAATGAATTGAACTGAATTGGCGCATGCGCAGAACTCTTCACATCAAGTATAGGACTGGTCTAGCATAGAGTAAATTAGCAAACGATCTGTTCAAACTCTCAATACAGAACCCCGGAATTATTTCTAAGTAAAGTTGAGGAAACAAAACTATTATATTTATTATTAAATTATTTTTAAATTAAATTATACCAATTTATATATATTTTAACTTTATTATATTGATAAGTTAAGGACTTACACTCCTTGACCGGACCACTTTAATGGAAGGACCAAGCACCGGATCCTGAAATTGCACCTGTTGTCCGTTGTGCCACAAAATGGCCGCCTCCGTCTCTCTCTCTTTTCTCTTCTTGTACTGCAGATGATTGCAGTAGACGTGATAAAGGGTGCTCAGAATTACTGTGCAGAATACTGACAATGCGATTATGAATAATACTGCAATAGAAGAGGACAAATAAAACATAAAAAAATAATAATATGATTAATAATAATTATAATAATAAAAAAAAAAATAATAATAATAATAATGATGATGATGATGATGATGATATTGATGATAATATATTAAAGAGAATACAAGCGAGAGCACTGTACATTTGTTGAAAGAAGAAAATAGAAGATTCCAAGAACATCCTAAAGCTAGAAGAGGTATTGTAGTTTAAGAAGAGAGAAGAAAGACTACATCGGAAAGAATGGAGTACTGGAAGAAGCGGAAAAAAGCATGCTTGAAGAAATTAATGATTCAACGTAACCCAAAGTGGGTGATTCGAAAAAAAAAAAATAATAATAATAATAGTAACAACAGATTAATAAATAATAATAAATTATGAATTCCTCATACATATGTATGTGTGATGGTCATTTCGCACTGTTGTAATACTTCCTCAGACACGGCTGGAGGCCTACTGAATAATATAAATGAAATAATGGTCTCACCTCGTCCTGTGCCCTCTTCCTCAGTTGACGGATCTGAATACTGGGATTTGTAAGGAATTCTTGCCGGTGGATCTTCCACCCAAGCTTGAGGGTCCTTGCCCTGCTAACACAATATTTATAATAAATGGTTATTTAAACACAACATCGATAATATAATTTTATAAATTCATAATGAGTTTTATTAAAACATTAATTAATATTAAATCAGCTGTTGTAGTAAACAGTAAATGCGTATGGCTTTTATTGGAGGGAAAACCCTTATGGGTAGTTTCACCTCGCCGTTTGAACCATGATATTGGAAACATGGTGAACCTACAATTTTAGGTGGGTTTCGAACGTCTGGGGAGTGTTTTTACAGAGTCTTTTAACTAGTCAATACAATTGGTCACCCTTACAGAGAGAGCCCGGGAGAGCGTTGCTTATCTAATCTGATTGAACAGATACCTGCTACAGCTCACGGCTATCGCGTCCTGGTTAGCCGTTATAGTATGGTGACGTCTATAAATTATAGGAATTTAAAAATGTTAGAAAACTAACTTTAGTTCATAATACAAAAGTCAACATTCTCTTAACTTTCGTGAAACTGATCATTTAGTACACAGCTTTAAATGGATTATTCTATTAATTTAGTTCAAATCGATAAGATACTTTGCTAATCAAGCTTGGTGAGTCACAATAGTAGCTATTCAAACAAAAACCTAGTTATATTGGTAGGAAACTCTACAACAAACTAACAAACTACCGTAGTTTTTGAAGTCTTGTAGATATAGAAATATTAAAAAAAAAAACTAAAACCCCAACTAATTGATACAGTAAATATTATTGTAACTAGTTTATAAGATAGTATAATTGTTAAGCTGACTTGACTTATACTCCTTGACTGGAGTCTTGAAGACGTAATAAAAAAAAGCTCACCAGGTTTGAAACCGGACTGATACCCGGTTTCTCAGTCATTCAGTGATTCATTCTTTCAGTACTATTCATTCATTGATTCAATAGAAGCTCTAAGGCCTGTTTCACACTTACTCAGCAGTCGGGTAACCGGTGTCGTTTACCCGGCCGTAGGGATATTACAGACATTATATCATATAGAGCGCTTCACACTTACCCGATTTTTTAATTCATCTCATACAATGTATCTTTTGTAGTTTGAAAGAAATAAGAGTTTGAAATCTGCTCCTTTGAATAAATTAATTAATTCATTTATTTATTGATTAATCAATTTAATTGTTTAGTGAAGCCATACAAATATAGTTGAGCTGACAACACTGACAAGTTGAATTACAGAAATATGTAAAAATGCATTAAAATTATTTGAAAATAGTAAAAATTTGAGAATATTGGGGCCAATCAGCCAAGCTCACATATCATTCTCATCATTCACCTCATTACCCACGCAAAAGTCTCCAGACTCATGTGGGCATCATCCGCAATAAAATAAATTGTCCTTATTTCTAGGGCCTTTAAAACGTTTAGAACTCCATTTGCTTTTTCCTACGTCAGATTCGACAATAATACTATCAACCTGTCCTCATTGTTGATTATTATGACAAAACTTATCCAAAAACTGAACTCTACAATCTTTAATGGGACAACGCAATAGAAAGTGACTCAAAGTGTCAAGTTCTCTGTAATTACATATTGGGTAATTCTTTAAACAATTTTTCCAAATTCCTTTTTCTTTGAACAAATAAATTCTCTTGCCCGATGCTGTCGCAACTGGGTTAGAATTCGAGTTTTAGGAAATTTCACATTCACACTTAGACTGGAAGTGGGGTTTATTTTCTTATAAATGTGTTCCGTTGAATAAATCTAGGTTTGGAAAAGACATAATATGACTAACAATGCTATTGTTGAGCTGAGGCCCGGGCCGGGGCTTGTGAGTGACATCGAAAAAGGAACACTGTGCACTGCGAATGCCCTGCGAGTTCATCACGTTCACCTCCTCTGTAGTCTTTGTGAACAGCATGTACTCATCCAGTGGCTTCATGCTGTACTGATTCAGGTCCAGGAACACATCTGCAACAACAAAGATAAAAACACAATAAAGGGGTCTATCATTGATTTCACATCTACAATGTGACACAATGGGTGGTGTGAATAAGGTTGAGAACGTTGAGTAAATGGACTCTGTTGAGAGACTGAAGTCGTCTGTTGTTCTGTTGAGTCGAAGGTGAGTCCGATAGGAAAGCGTAAAACACAACTATAATCAGTCACCGCCGGGAATCGAACCGCGGACCTCCCAATTGCCGGTCGTGCGCCTTAACTACTAGACTACAGTGACTCTTCTGCACAGCACCTCTCATTTTAAATTTGTCCATATCGGCTTGTATTCGTATGAGGAATTCGAAATTAATTTTATTTTATTTATTTCATTTTATTCATTCATCATCACATTACATCAAATTTTCGAGTTTCACACATGTGATTAGCGACATGTTAGGATTACAAAATCTAATAGTCTATCAATTACTATCAGTAACGTTAAACATCACAGCATGCGTCAAATCCGGCAGCTCCGACCCCCTGCAGACCTGTTCATGATGTTGGCGCAATGAGCAATCCAAGCCCGCGACCCCGAGGTAATAAAGTTCTCTTTCTGTATATTTGTCAGTTACTTCAGACTAATATATTTTACACTATATTACGTATATTTTTATATTGAAATATTATAATTCATGTGTGATTCAAGTGTTTACTCACAAGCATGTGACGGGCCAGATTGAACTAGCTCGCATTGGCCCATGAGCCGTAGTTTGCCCATCACTGGACAAGACTACCCCTACACGTGGTAGAGGAAATTAGGAATGATCTTGATTTAGTTTAGCAATAAATTAGGAATGATCTTGATTTAGCTTAGCAATAAATTAGGAATGATCTTGATTTAGCTTAGCAATAAATTAGGAATGATATTGATTTAGCTTAGCAATAAATTAGGAATGATCTTGATTTAGCTTAGCAATAAATTAGAAACCGCTTTGCTCAAACTCTTCAATGGCTAATTGAGAGGTCAAAATCAATTTATTTTCCTTAAAGAACAAAATACAGATAATACAAACGTGAACATACAATTTTTATCTAAATTGTTTGGCAAACTTGAGTGAAGACCTTCCAAAAAAAAGAAGAATAGATGAAAGATGAGATGAAAAATATATACTTGACAAGCAACCGCTGTAGTTTTTATAGTTGATGAATCGTGTATCACTCGTGTTGTGTCCACCGATGTGCAGCTCATTGGATCCCTCACTGCCATCATGGGAGAAAGGCGTGGAATGCGGAATAGGGTACAACAGCACCGGCTCTCTGTCAACCTGAAAATCACACGAATTAACTATTAATTGAATGAACAAGAGTGAAATAATACTCAAAAAATGGCCAGCAAGTAATGTAGGACATGGGGAAATAATGGTTTTTTTGAAAGAGCTTGCAATTTACCAAATAAACCATTGCGACGGATTCTTCAAGAACCCTACGAATTTGCATGGAATAATAACCAATATCACTTGTGCTAATTTTTATTTTATTTCTCACCAAAGTCATCACAACTGACAATATACATTAAGAAAATACAATAAAATATAAAAACTCTAACACACCAACAAAAAAATAACAGTAACATATGAAGTGAGAAATGACCTATCCAACTATAGTTACATGTAATAGGCACATACACCGTTCAACTTCTTTGATTTCATGTAAAAACAGAATAACTATTAAAAAAGAATAAGCAAGAGTGAAATAACACTTAAAAATGGCCAGCAAATAATAAAGGACATGGAGGAATTGAAGAAATGGTTTTTGAAAGACCTTGCAATTCATCAAATACACCATTGCGACGGATTGTTCAAGAACCCGACGAATTTGCATATAAAATAATAACCAATATCACTTGTGCTATTAGGCAAATACACCATTCAACTTCTTTGATTTAATATCAAAACAGAATAACTATTAAACAAGAGTGAAATGACACTCAAAAAATGGCCAGCAAGTAATATAGGACATGGAGGAATTAAAGAAATGATTTTTGAAAGAGCTTGCAATTTACCAACAAAAACCAAATATGGGAAGTGATAGCCGTGAGCCGTAGCTGGTATATGTTCAATCAGATAGAGATAAGCTGCGTTCTCCTAGGCACTCTTTGTAAGGGTGACCGATTAGATTGGCCAGCAAAAAAGACCCTGTTCTCTGCTGTAAAATCACTTCCCGGTGGTTCAGAACCCACCTAAAACTGTAGGTGAAGCTCAAAAATCACCATCATCCAACTCATTACCCACACACAGATCTCAGACCTATGTATGCTTCATCCCCCCCAAAAAAAAATTTGCGAAGGATTCTTCAAGAACCCGACGAATTTACATGACATAATAATAATAATCATCATTATCACTTGTGCTCACACAACATGTATCACACACAACATGCACATTCAACTTATTTGATTTAATATAAAAACTGACACTGTATTTCTATTTAATATTTTATTTTCAATCACTTATACTGAAGATACTGGAGGGATGCATTTCACTTCTAAAGAGAAGCTTCTAAAAATATAGGCGCATTCTTTACATTCAAGTCGAGTGTTAAAAAATATCTCTTGACAATCCCTGCAGATGAAATCGTAAAAATGTACGTTGTGATGGGATGATGTGACATAATTTGTTTGTTTTCCTCTTTAGGATATTATTGTGTAATTGTTTTATTCTGTGAGTGCAATATTATTCTTATCATTAAATTGTTATATTCTGTGTACTTTTTTATGAGTGCTTTATAATTATTTGGGTGTTTCTTGAAGAAAGTTTTGTCCAGTTATGAAAGTGCGCACTAAAATATGTTTAATCTTGTCAAGTGTCATTAAACTCTTTTTTCAGGAGAATGAAGCCCACATAGGTGTGGAACCTGTGCGTTGGTAATCAATTGGATGATGGTGATTGATGAGTTGGACCTACAGTTTTAGGTAGGTTCCGAACCATCGAAACTTTTTCATTGGACTATATAAAAATTAATCCGGATGTTTCTATACTGCTGTGTTTATGTTAGTTTACTGTGCTCCCATATGCGGACAAGCTCATTGAGTTTTGCATATGTGTAATATTTTTCAGTCAGATTGTAATACATGTATTTGTATGTTTTATATTATGTTGTTATGGCTGAGAATATGTAATATTCTTTGACTATTTGTAATCGAAATGAATTAGCTGTCATCTTTGGCATTTTAAAGTGTTATTGTTAGTTTAAAGCTGGAAGCTTCATCAGCCTTCTTTAGAAGTGAAATGCATCCCTCCAGTATCTCCAGTATAAGTGAGCAAAAATCATAATTTAAATAGAAATACAGTGTCAGTTTTGATGATAAATTGTTCATCAAGTATTTCGTCAAGGAAAACATCACAGATTCTTCGATTTCTATATACATCATATGCTTCCCGATTCACAAAAAATGCATGCACATTGGCAGTTCTTGAAAAAGAGTATTTTGTTTCTTGTTCTTGTTCAAAAAAATGTCATATATCATGCCTCAATATTTTCTGTTTTTTTTTTTTAGTTTGACGATTTAAAATAATTCGAGAAGAGATTTCAACTCAATCAAAGACGAAAACGTCAACGCTTGCACTGTAAAAATAAAGTGGAAATTAGGCTAAGCCTTCGTAATATTCTTTGATTTTTGTACTCGAGATTAATTGGCTGTTATTCTATGGCAATTAACAGATACAGTGTTATTGTTATTTAAAACTACTCAAAAATTCTCTTAAATTGTTCTTTTTAATTCTAGAAAAACTAATTGTATTTTGTGATTAAATTGTATTACCAATAGGACAGCAGTATCGTTGGTTCTCTTGTAGTAGATAGAGTGTCTGGCACTGTTGAGAAAGTATCTGTCTTTCACTCGCACTCCATAGGCAGAGCCTTCTCTGTCCTCCTCGAATATCAGCTCACCTTCGCTGCTCAGAGCCACTATCAAAAAGTATCTCCTCCTGTACAAAAATACAATAGTCATAAAAATATAATAATAATAAAAAAATTATAAATACAAATAGAATTCATTATAAGTGAATATAAAGGGTGTTTTTAAGATGTATGAATCAAATATCCTCGACCTGTCTGGCTCAAACCTGGAGCCATTGTCAGGTCGTTCCTGAACAAGTTAAGGGACTCTGACGTCACTTTATTGAAAGAAAGAAAGGAACTTTATTGATAGAAAAGTGTACAATGCAATACATATTCTACTGAACATAAAATGTCTGAAAATGTAGTTCTAAATCCAACAGACTCAACTATACATATAACAAATTATGAAGTGTACATTTATTGCAATAAATACAAATAAAATACCTGCAAAGGCTGAGCCTGAAACATATTAGCTTAAAACGTAGGCTACTACTGGAAAATAATAATTCATACAAAAACATCAGTGAAAAAAGAAAGGAAAAGAAAAATTTAATCTAAAATGAAAGTACGAAGTGCATAGTGCACTTTAAGCACATAGAAACCCTAAATCAATATCATCTACAATAACTATTAATAACTCAAAAGAAAACAGAAGAAATACATAAACCCTTCATGGGTTCATCAAGGAAAGACTAAAGATTATGAAAATATTTAAGAGGATGCAACTTAAAAATCCAGGGAAAACTTGAAACAATATTATTTACAACTCTATTGATAATTTAAATGAAAACAAAGAAATACATAAACCCCAATTTATCAAGAAAAACAGAAAGAATGTGGAAATGTTTGAGAGGATGCGATGGAAAACCCCAGGGAAAAACTTTATATGCACATTATCCAAAGAATGATCTTATTGAAGCAGAATTTGATACAATCCATTGATCTATACTATCATGAAATTTTTTGTTTAAATTGCTTGATATGAAATGATTAGGTATCATATTAACAAGCTTGGATGAAATATACTTAACGGCTGTGCTCGGCTGTGTTAACGGCGTATGGCTTTTATTGGTGGGGAGACCCCTACGGTTAGCTCCACCTCACCGTTTGAGCCTTTTAAAAGAAAACATGGTGGACCTACAATTTTTGGTGGGTTACAAACCACCGGGAAGTTATTTTACAGCAGAGAATAGTCTTTTTTGCTGGCTAATCCAATCGGTCATTCTTACAGAGAGGGCCCGGGAGCGCGGCTTATCTAATCTGATTGAACAGATACCTGCTACGGCTCACGATTATTACTTTCCTCAACAGAACGTGCGTGTATGCCAGGTGATAGAAGTGAGTCAATATCAATATTATCATGAATAATTTAAGTTTGTAATGAACTTATTCAAATATTTTTTGAAAGGAAAAACTCCTTGTTGAATTATAGAAGTAAGGCAAAGTAGGAGTTCTATCTTAGTTTTGTATAAAAACTTTGATACAGTTTGAGGTCTGTTTTTTATCAAATCTGAGTTTTGTATCAAAATTTTGATACAGTTCAAGGCGTTTTGTATCAAATCTATCTGGGTTTTGTATCAATTTTGTTACGGTTTTCAATAAATGTGGTTGTGACAAATTCATGTCTTATTATTCATTACGGATATCTTCTACAATATCTCCGTATAGAAATATGACCTGCTATGGCTCACGGCTATCAATTGCAATTGAATAATATAAATTAATAATGATACAGATTGAAGGGCAATAGGCAACATACGTGTTGACAGTTTGTATGAGTAGGACGACAGTGTTGCGTTGCCTGTCGTCACCACTGGAGAAGGCCAGCTGCACCTTGATCTGATAGACGGCTCCCTCGAGGGGAAACTTCCTCTGCAGCACCGATTCACCGATAAAGTCGGCACCTTTTTCTGCAAATATTGCAAAAAAGTTGAAATAAAATTCTTGAAACAATCAATATAGGAGGTCGCATCTCTTGTATGAAACTGTCCTCTGGGTTGCTTTTTTTCCAGTAGATTACGTCTTGGAGACTCCAGTTAAGGAGTATAAGACAAGTCAGATCAACAATTATACACTAGATACCATAATTACTATCAATTAGTTGAGGTGAGGCTTAATTTTGATGTGAAAGGAACTCTTGTACACTATAAAAAGCTTTATCAACTAAATATTCTTTCAATTGTTTTCTAAATATTTCTATGTTTTCAAGACTATTTAAAAACTGCGGTAGCTTTTTGTAGAGTTTCCTACCAATATAACTAGGGTTTTGTTTGAATAAGCTACTATTGTGACTCACCAAGTGATAATCTCCTCGGCTTCTTGTATTATAATCATGTACATCAAGATTTTGGTTAATATCATTCGTTTTTACATATAAAGTAGCTTCATACACATATAAGCAGGGTACAGTTAGGAGACCATGTCTCTTGAACAACGACCATAGCTGAAAGAAATCGATGAACGCTACTACACAAAAATATCAGCCACCGCCGGGAATCGAACCGCGGACCTCCCAATTACCGGTCGGGCGCCTTTTTTAATAGCACTTTTGAGTAATTCAGTATCAGTATCAGAGATAAGCTACGAAACTCCTAAGCACTCTTTGTAATGGTAACCGATTGGATTGGCCAGCAAAAAAGACTCTGTTCTCTGCTGTAAAATCACTTCCCGGTGGTTCGGAACCAACCCATAACTTGTCCAACTCATCAATTACCATCATCCAATTCATTATCCACTCACATGTCTCAGACCTATGTGGGCTTCATCCTCCGAAAAAATAAAAAAATTCGAAATTAGTAAACTAAGTTCTATGCAGTTCCTTCAAACCCAACTTGTATTATATGATCCGTTATGGCCAATTCTAGAATAAGTGCTGCTATACAAGAGGGTCACTGTAGTCTAGTGGTTAAGGCACCCGACCGGTAATTGGGAGGTCCGCGGTTCGATTCCCGGCGGTGACAGATATTTTTTTGTTGTAGCACTCATCGATTTCCATCAACTATACAATGCTGTTGTCAATATCCGCCATTTCAGAAGTCTTCAGTATCAATTAATAGCACTTTGAGGAATTTGAAATTAATAAATCATGCACTATTCTTAGCATCCGTTTTTTTACTCTAAAAACTCTGATAGTTCCTGGCGAAGCACTCTAAAAAATCACACCATAAGTAAGGAGTTGATAAGATATAGAGGACATTTTTTAAGATGGACCACAACTTTACCTTGAGCGCAGAACTCGCCATAATATGAGGTTTTCTCACAATTACAGGAGCTAATCGCCTTCTGAAAGTCCTCAATGCAAATGCCCTGATTCTTGCAGGGCAGCTCGTCACACTTCATGTTGCAGCCCGCCCTAATACCGGCCACATCTGAAATACAAAATTATGCCATCAACAGAAGAAATCTACATTTGAAATAGTGAACGATAGAATTAATATCATGAGAAAAGTTAATGAAATTTCAAAACTTGTGCGTGACACAAATTTTCTCAAGGCTAATGTTTTTAAATTCGTATTATCTTTGCATTTATTGTTACGTTGCCTAAATAAATAAATTATTAGACACAAATATATCTTAGATCACTTACAGTCTATCACCTATCATTCATCATCTATCTCTTATCACTCAATAACAATACATTTATTTAATTTATATTCTTAGTTTCATTATCATTTATCATATTCATTTTTCTTTCTCATAATCTCACATATTTAGTTTGCTACCTGAAATATTCTTTTTTTTTGTCTATTATCCAGCTACTTTTTTCTCTCAAATTTGTAAATTGTATTTATTGTAATATGTTCTTGATTGGGGAGCAAATTGGTGCATTGGTTTCCCCGTATGTTCCCGCATTGTAATTGAAGAAATAAATAATTACATAAATAAATTAATTAATAGATTAATAAATTGATAAATTAATAAAATGTTCGGCAGACATGTTTGGGTGGTGGAGACGCGGCTTTACTGATCTATTTGTTTGTTATTTGTTTTTCTTGTGTGATATAACTGATTAGTACGTGTTGTAAGCAATTTGTGTAAATAAAGTTTTAGTGTGAATTTGAAGTGTTGCCACCATTATTTTAGTGATAGAACCCATAACAATAGTATATAAATTAGTTGAATAAATTATCGATTGAACAAGCTGAATGAATCATATTATTATTATAAAGTTTGAAGAGTAAATAAGCTTTTAGAATTATAAAATACATGCAATTTAAATTTCGAGAAAACACATTTCTGATTTTAAAAAACAATTATTCTTAATACAAGTTACAGACGGATAATATATAGGAAGTACAACAATATAATCAATACGCTCTAGGAGATGTTCACTCTCCGCTACTGAGTCACAGGCTGAATGCGAATGCTCCAGCATGAGAATTGTATAGTTCCAAGAAATATGCAAGGTTTGCAATAAAAATATCCTTAATCCATATTTTTCCAACATATAACTTGCATTAATGACACTAGTATTTGCCATTAATATAAGACTTGTTTATAAGGCTTGTTAGGTTGAATTATAACAAGATGGCGCATGTGCGTGAATGATGTTACCACTTTTATACACTTTATGCTAGGTATGTGCTCCAACATTCAAGATATACAGATCATACGAATGCTAGCATGCTTATAGGTATAATCATGTGCTTTTACATAGAAGCTTGGTATAAAAGTGTTACGAATGATGAACCATCATAATGATATAACGTTTGTGCCAAATATGTATCCTAAATTTAAAGTTGATTGGTCAAAGCGTACGAAAGTTATCGACGAACAAACATAGCCATAGACAGCGCCGCGAGCTTCGAGTCATGTCAAAACCAGGATATCCAGACTCTATTTTTGGAAAGGAGGACTTCCAACTCCAGAAAAGGAGGACATTTAGAAAAAAGGAGGACATTCTCAGAAACAAAGCAACATATCGAATTATTACAAAGCAACATATTAAATCAATATTCACAGTTACATTGTGAAGCTGACGAAGCTTCTTTTCAGAAGTGAAATGCATTCCTCAAGCATCTCCAATATATGTGAGTAAAACATTATTTAAAAGTGAAATACAGTGTCAGTTTTAATATTAGAGAGTTACATTGTTGCTGAAAAATTCATTATTTCAATTATTTCTTCTCATGAGAGTATATTTTTACTATAAATATTTACTATTTCTTTATTGGAATCAACACCAAATCAGTTTCTCTCGTCGCTCCACTTTAAATTAATGAAGTAGAAAAGTCTTTCAATACTTGAATTGGTACTTGGCAGGGCGAATACAAATTCACAAAGTTTTTGAAGCTCAGAGACACTCAAAACTTGTACAACTTTCAAAAAATTGTAGCCAGCGTAGTACATGTGTCAGTTCGTTAGAAAAATCATCGTCATCACATTCAGTTGATACAAAACTTTTCAGCATTTTTAGTATTCAGCAAAAATTAGTATTTTGGCTCCTGGAAGCTGGTAGAGAGGCTGCCAATAGTTTCCTATGACCCATGTATCACACATAGTATCAGCATGTCTCAGGCTTGTTTCAGTTCTTTGATATATTTCCGAATTATTTCCCTCTCTTATTTTCCTCTTGTTTCCTTTAATTCATGATTGTTCAACATTTCTATACATATTTCTTTTACTGTCGTTTTCCTCCTTTAACTTACACAGTAGTTTACCGAACTCGGCCCCCGCGCACAGGCTTGACCCATGCGGGGACCTTCCTCATATTCCAGTTTTGACAACTTTTTCTCTACTTATTGTAGTAAGTTTCCTTTTGTTTCTACTAGTTTTATCTATTCTAGTTAGTTAATAACAGAAGTTAGTTGTATTTTTTTTTATTAAGTTAAGTTACACTTCTTTTTTTCTGTATTTTCTTTTGCATAATGTTGAGGAATAAAATTGAATTGAATTGAATTTGAAACTGATCAAAAAGCTTACTATCAATAAGAATTCATTAAAACACATTTTGATTAAAAAAAGCCGGACATTTTCACTTTTTAGCAAAAGCCTGGAGGACATTGTTGGAAAAGGAGGACAAGTCCTCTCTTTGGAGGATGTATGAAAACCCTGATCAAAACTAAGAACTCGCTAAGCTCGTTCAATAAATCAAATTATTACATACCTTCCTTGGTGGCGTTGTTGATATGATCGGGCAGACGGATGAGTTTGTCGCCGATCTTCAGTCCGCGAATGCAGCCAATGTATCCGTCGAGTGCGCGCGCATTCTCGTTGACATTGAGCAGGTTTTCGGCGTCGTAGCCGCCCAAATTCACCTGGAAGTAGTCGGTGGGAGGGGCGGGAGGCCGTTGGGGCGCCAGCACCTCTTTCACACAAACAAAACGTCAAAATTATTCCAGTTGCGCAACAACAAATTTCTTTTTGTTGTAAATTTAACGACTTGCAGTCAGTTTTAGATTGTGAATATATAATAAATGTACTCACACTTGGCCGAACGTTTTCAAGTTGTTGAAGCTCATCTTTAAGGCATTCTAGATAGCGATTTTGGTTTGTTGTTTAGAAGAATTTTGGTTTTTGTATAATGTGGTCATTATACTTTTGGTCACTTACAAAAGTGGACCCTAGAGCACAAGGGGTCCAAGAGACTTCTTGCTAATTTTAAGTAAATTGGCTTCAAAGTTTGAGATAAGTTTTTTATACGGAATTGAAGGTTTGCTTACTTTTGTGTATCACAAAGTCTTATTCAGGTTTTTAACTATCAATTCCAGTTTAAACCTCATTTATATTTTTTCAATTTTTCATGTATTAATTCATTTTTAAAAAGTTGTGTTTGCACTTGGACCCTATGAATTTTATCACAATGTTTTCATGGAAGTCAAAAGGTCTAAGTGATACCACTTGGATCTCTTGACTTCTGAGTAGAACAGGAAATAAAATCATTGCAACAGTTCTATGATATCAAAAAGATGTTTTATTCACCAAATTATTTTATCCATATACAAATCAGAATAATATAATGCAAATAAATCAAAATTATTAAATTAATTTATAAAACAATATTATTTTCGAACACTACAAGGTGAAAAAAACTGACTTTAGTATTATGAATCAATGGACCAACTAGTGAACCATTCTATTAATTTATAATGCCTATTATTATTATTTTATTATTACTATTATTTTCAGAATTATATTATCAAATTGGTTAATAAAAACGTTGACAAGTCACAAGAACAACGTGAGAAAATCATTTAGTTCACGATCTTCTTTTTGAACCATACAGATAGAAAAATATTTTTTTATTTGTAGGGTTCAAAAAGGAAAGAGTGAATTACATGATTTGTTCACGTTGTTGTTAATAGTAGTGATAATAATAATAATATGCATTAGAATGATAAAATAGACATTTTTATGTGCATTATGCACCTAACCATCAGATTCTGTATCATAAACGTTTTCACCCCATGATCCATCTCCCTCTTCAACATTTTCTTCAGTAGTTGGTCCCATCGTTGTGTTATGATGAGGTAGTTCAATGTAGAATTGGTGGTAGATTGGTGGCACAAACTGCAAAAGTTCCATGAGATTGTCATATTTTTTCTTTTTCAATTTGGGTTGTTTGCCAATTGGCTTGAGAACTGGAAATTGTGCTGGAAGCCGACCTGACCTTTTGGTGACCATTGTCAACTCTTTAAATGGCTCAATATCTCCCGATGTATTTTTGTAAAAGAGAGTACTTGGGGATGACTTTTTGAAATGGAGTACTTGCATAGCTCGGATTCCTTTAACCGTTTTTGGAAAGTGAGAGTTCAGTTGCAGGATATCAATGAAATCATTATCTTCCATCTTTGTAACTATAAATTTTCGGCTCGATGATGCAACAAGGTCTATCCAATCATTTGGAACATACATGTCTCTTCTATTCCTTTTCTTCTTTATCTCTATTAGACCGAAGTCCTGATCACATTCATTGTATGAATGGCCTGACATCAAAAAATAGTGTGTGATTGTTTCAAGTCCAGTATTTTTCACTAGATAAAGCCAAAATTTTTAGATAAGATGGCTTTTGTTCTGGCCTCCGCAATTATCACTGAAGGCTACTAAGTTATTCACATGGGGAGGCAGATTAGAGACATATTTCAAGAGGCAGGAGGCTATTTCTTGGCATCCTCTTCCAGCTTGCCCTTCATGCCACATGAACATATTCCCTGTTTTAGTGATTAAATCATGAACATTTAGGTTGTAGGTCCATAATTGTCACATATAGTAAGCTTTTGAATTTGTCACATCAGGGGTAGGCATCATCTTCTGAAGATCAAAACAAATAGATACTTTTTCTCTGTCATTTGCTTCAGAGTACTTCTTCTTTATCTTTTTTACAGCTTCAGCTCTTCGCAGATGTAATTCTTTTTCAGTTTCTGCTGTTTTTTTCTCTTCATCAGTGCCATTATCTATCTTCACTTGCAGCCTGTCACAGGTCACACAGGTATCTGTTTGAGGTCTATGAAAACTTAGTTTGAATTCAGTATGAAAAATTTTTCTATAAAAACTTTCCTTCTCCGGCTCCATATTTTTCTCTTCTCTACAAAATACTGTATACAAATCATACATTTTTGTTAAATTCAATGAGGGATCAAGATACTTCATATATGGCGACTTTTCCCGGCTGTAGCGGCTCTGATACTTCGGGAAACTATTAATGTGTTCCTTTATTACTTCAATTTTATCGATTGGAATTTTGTTTGGAGGCTCCTTTCTTCCCCTTTTGTCTCGTGATAGGACCCCTGATTCTTCTGTTTGTTTTTTTATGACAATATTTCATATTCTCTTATTCGACAAGTCTAAGGTTCTAAGGAAATATTCCTTGCATACTCTGTTACCACCCAAGTGGAATACACATGACATACTTTTTTTAACAACTGCTGTTGCTTTGCTATTTTTCACATTTTGGAGCTTAATTGCTCCATTTAAGAAAGCTGATTGAAGCTCCCAATTCCCAAGCTGCCAATAGCTATCAAAAATACTTTGTCTTTGTTCTGGTGTAATATTATTTGTACATTTGTAACGGCAGTTGTGATTGTATGGTTTCATCTCTCTTTTTTTATGGATGTTATGTTTCCTGTCAACATATGACTGACCTGAATTTCGCAGTCTCTTTATTTTAGCCTGCTTCCAAGTGTGCACTCTTCTAACACGTTTCTTTCCTCTTTGAGGCTCTGGAGGAATGGCATTTTCAGGAAGGTCGTCCACTGCATAGTCCTCTTCTCCCTCTTCTTCACCACTCTCTGAAAAAAAAATAAGACCAACTTTTAGTCCCTTGGTAATTCAATTGAAAATGAGTAGACTCAACTCCTCTCAGTGTCCTATTACAATGAAAAAAAAAAACACAAACATTTTGAAGAGAAGCATGAGATGCACGTGTAGCCGTCGTGGCGAGCGTTAGCAGCGGTTTCGGTATTTGCTGCCCTGGACCCTGTATTTGAATAAATGAATATTCGACAAATAAAACACTTTTAACTTAATTACATACTTTATATTACTTTTCCCATGCTTCCATACTCTCTCTCTAAAACCCTATTCACATTCTCACTATAACACCCCTAACACAACTGTTCACCACCGCCGTTCAAATGACATAATTACCTGATACTGTATTGCTGCTTGTTCCATCAGTTTCACTGCTAGGCTTGTAGTCCTTGTCATTGTCTGAGTCATCACCAAATGAACCCTGGTTACAATCAGAAGCTGAGTCTGAAACAGAAAAAAAAGAAAACACCATATTAGGCTGGTGAACAAAGGTTGGTGGGTTAAACCCCATTACACATATTGCTCTACAACAATTTGGAACATGCAAATTTAATAATATCCTATGTCTTTAAAATAGCTTCCAGTTTTGCTCTTAAAGTTCGCAGCAAATAACTTTAATTTTAACTTCAATTAATGGAAAAACAAACATATCAAGTCTCTCAACAATCATTCGCCATTCACAGAATTAAAAAAGTTCTACTATGCTTTGGTAGCACATAACAAGAATGGATTTACTAGGTACAGGCCTAACCTCACTTCATTATAATTTCATATCTCCAACTTAAAGAGCTGAATATAAAAGCCATTTAACGTTTAATTGAGCCTATAATAACAAAATAAACTTTCAATACATTACCTGATTCATGAAGGCTGATGTTTTCATTTAAGTTAACATTTTGTTCAGAGAAGTCCATAATCAATCTTCGATCGTTCGATGTGTTCCATTCAGCCGAGAAGTGGAGGGATCCAAGTGCCACCTAGATCCCTTGAGCTCTGAGGAATGCTTGATAATTTCTAGTTATTGTAGGGGCAACTCAATAGATAGCAGCACTTGTCATGAAATCTGTTTGGATCTCTTCACCACTCAATAGAAAGGCATTTTTACTATCATATTCCATGCTTAACTCATTTTTCACAAAAAAGTCACTTGGACCCCTTGTGCTCTAGCTCGATTTTTACCAACCATATCAATCAACTGCATACACTTTTACTGACATCACTACCAACTTACACATTCTATATATAAAATCTAAAAGACACGAATTCAACACCTTGAAACAATTTGAAATTTACGAACACACCACACACACAATAAACAAAACATCCTCAATGAACAGTTAAATTTTAAATCACACAAACCTTTTGACCACATTATACAAAAACCACAATTCTTCTAACCAACAAACCAAAATCGCTATCTAGGATGCCTTGAAGATGAGTTTCAACAACTCAAAAACGTTCGGCCAAGTGTGAGTACTTTGAATTTATTATATATTCACAATCTAAAACTGATTGCAAGTCCATAATTTACAACAAAAAGTTAATATTCACTACGCAGATCGTTATGGAAGAAGAAATCCAAGAACAAATTAATAAAATAAACCTTGAAGATGAGATTCAATAACTCGAAAACATGACTCGAAATAACTCGGCCAAATGTGAGTACATTTATTATATATTCACAATTTATAACTGACTGCAAGTGGTTAAATTTACAACAAAATGTTAATAAAATAAACCATGGCAGTGTTAGTAGTTCTGCGAACAGTAGACCTCACTCACGCCTCAGAATTATACGATTATAATACAAGAAGCTGAGGAGATTATCACTTGGTGAGTCACAATAGTAACTTATTCAAACAAAAACCTAGTTATATTGGTAGGAAACTCTACAACAAGCTACCGTACCGCAGTTTTTAAAGAGTCTTGAGAATAAAGAAATATTTAAAAACAATTGAAAAAATATTTATTTGATAAAGCTTTTTATAGTGTACAAAAGCTCCTTTCATATCAAAATAAAGCCTCACCTCAACTAATTGATATACGTAGTAATTATGGTAACTAGTGTATTGAGATAGTATAATAATTATTGTTAATCTGACTTGTCTTATATTACTTAACTGGAGTCTCCAAGACGTAATCTACAAAAAAAGAATAAAAGTGCTTGCATAGAGGAACACACTCCATGCACTCAATGATAATATAATATGTATTTATATCAGTCAGTAAAATCACACAGTAATCATCATTAAGCGTGTTTAGGAAGAGAGAATGAGCTACTTTTACAAATATTGCATTAATAAATTGCATTTTACAAATATTGCATTAGTGCATTAATAAATAATCAAATAATAATGGTATTGAGTGTAAATTTTAACAAGCCTGGATTTCTTGTTCCATGACAAACTGAGTTGTCAATATAGTTGTTAATTTAACGACTTGCAAGTAGTTAAATTCACCAAAAAAGTTAATTATAACAAGCAATAATAGAATGTGAAAAATAGTTCAGTTCAGTTCTCCATTCTCAACCATTTTTTGTCGCATGACAATATGAAGTACTTGCGCATTTATTCCATCTCCTCTTGTGTCTATGAGATGGGAGGAGGTTTTTATGTCATTCATTTTTTAACAACTACTGTCTACTACAATAGAAATAAATAAATAATACCCTTTATCAATCATTTATATTGATAATGACCATCGCAAAATTAAACATAATCATCAGACCTAACCCTTGATTTAATTTGCGTAGTCTATTTCATGACTGTTTTCGACAAAAGTCACTTTATATCATAGAATAGATTTTTATTCCTTTAAGTACACAAATATACAATTGGAAACGTCAATACATCTACAATACAACAGTTATAATAGTTTATCACAACATATTAGCAAGGCTGCGTTTCTATTTTTATCCAGCATGAGCTGATTGCTCAAATTTTGGCCATCAAAAAAGACTCTGTTCTCTGCTGTAACGTCTGTTCCCGGTGGTTCGGAGCCCACCTTTGGCAGATCAGATGATCTTTATAAATTAAAAAATATAGTTCACCTGATAAGGCGTACCAACCATCGCTGTATATTATCAAATGGCAATTTTATAAGTAAGAAGAAAATGATTTATAGCAACGAACATTGTTGACTAGTTAGTTTCTGATTAGGAAATGCCTGAGTAAGTTTGGATCGCGAAGTAGTATAGAAGTTGTGAATAATGTCAACTAAAATAAAATAAAAGAAGTATACTTTTTTATATCCATTGCAATATAATACTTACATTGCAATATTACAAAAGGAAAATGAATGATAGGGAAGTGATAGCCGCGAGCCGTAGCAGGTATCTGTTCAATCAGAGAGATAAGCTGCGTTCTCGTAGGTTCTGTTCGTAATGGTGACCGATTAGATTGGCCAGCAAAAAAGACACTGCTCTCTGCTGTAAAATCACTTCCCGGTGGTTCGGAACCCACCTAAAACTGTAGGTACAACTCATCAATCACCATCATCAATTTCATTACCCACGCACAGGTCTCAGACCTATGTGGGCTTCATCCTCCAAAAAAAAAAATTATTAAACTCAAAAGAATAACATTGACTGCTGGAATATTGGGAAATATAAATATGAGTAACTCATATTTTTGACGCGGCGCTTGGGATTCTTGTTATTTGATGTAAATAAAAATTCGAGTCAATCACAGCTGTTTCTCTCACCCTCCGATCGGACTCCCATTGACTCAACAGATCATCAGTCGACTCCAGTCACTCAACAGAGTCCACTCACTTAACTTTATTCATGCCACCTACCTTTGTCGGGATTGAGCCAGGGCTTGTTGGAGTATTCGGTCAGAAAAGTGACGTTTGTAACAATTGTGCTGTTTCTCTCGTTCACGTGCAGAGTGATTTCTTCGGCTTTCCTCACAATCGCAATCTGAATTGATTTCCCGGTGTTAAGACCTGGAAAAAGCATGTATAAAAATATCTAATATCAAAACTGACACTGTATTTCAATGAAATATATATGATTTTCACTCACTTTTATTGGAGATACTGGAGGAATGCATTTCACTTCTAAAGAGAAGCTTCGTTAGCCTCGAGCTCTCCGGTAAAAGTGGGTGAAAATAATATATTTAATTTAAATGTAGTAAACAGAATTTATTAATTTCGAATTCCTTTAATTGCTATTACTTTTTTTTCTTTGAGGATGAAGCCCACATAGGTCTGAGACCTGTGTGTGGGTGATGAGTTGGATGATGGTGATTGATGAGTTGGACCTACAGTTTTAGGTGGGTTCCGAACCACCGGGAAGTGATTTTACAGCACAGAACAGTGTCTTTTTTGCTGGCCGATCTAATCGGTCACCGTTACAAACAAGACCTACGAGAACGCAGCTTATCTCTCTGATTGAACAGATACCTGCTACGACTCGCGGCTATCACTTCCCTTATACTGAAGACTTCCGCAATGGCAATAAAGTATAAAGTAATAGCAATTAAAGGAATTCGAATTTTATAAATTCTGTTTATGTCTATTTGTCAGTTTATTCAATTGTCAGTCACTTCAAACTAACTTGTGAAATGTAGTGTCAGTTTTGATACCTTTTAAATTTTTAATCAAGTATTTCGTCATGGAAAACGTCACAGATAAAAATATCTTCTTTTGTTCATCGAACATAATTAATTCTACAATTCAGTGCAGGCTGGGCCTAATTTATTAGTTGTTTCATTTATTTAAATTATATTATTATTTATTTCATACAAAGTTTATGGGATCTTATAGGCGTACGCCCAAAGATTCTTGCTTAACACAATTGTAATAAAATCATCTAGCGGTAGAAACCTATTATGTTAGATATATAAATTTTCCGGTTTGTGCAAATGTCTTGGAATGAACAATAAATTCAAATGACAGAAATTTGTTTCGGATTGAATTTTTTCAAATGCCGTTACCCTGTCCTTACCTGGATACCTGATGGTGATGTTCTTGATGACATTGGCGCTGTTAAACAGGAACACAACGAACTTCCCGTCAATGTAGAGCTGCACGAAGTTGTTGAGATGATCGTTGGCATGCAGGACGAGTGAGTGGTCGGTGTAAGTGCGCAAATTCATGAGCACCGTGTCGCTGCTCAACAGACCCCGAAACGCGCGCTTCTCTTCGGCCTCAGCTGGAGTCGCGTTGTTGAAGAGATAGTTCTTCTTGAAGAACGAGTCACGCGTCACCAGCGTCATGCCTACCTCGTTTATGTCTGTTGGCCACAGAAAATTACAAAAATGTCAAACAGAAATGAGGTATTAAATTACAAAGAGAGAAATAATATTTACTACTTTGATAATACTGTAGGTAGTATGAAATCAAATAAATTTATTGAGCCATGAAAACAATTCATGAATCGGCCAAGTCAATGAGTGCAAAGTTTATTACAAGGTGCAATCACTAAAAAATAATAGTATAATATTAATTAATATAAACTTGTAAAACGCTTTTAAATGGAAATGAACTCACGTTATGGCGTGACAGCCGTTTCGCTCTGTTGTCTAGAGCATCGTCAGACGACCCACAGTACACTGATTTAAGGCATGAGTTTGAGGGTTATGTATGTTGGAATGATGAAGGGGTGGGGGAATGAGTAGGCGGGAAGTTTGAAATTGGGATTATTTTGTCAAATAGAGTATGTGAGAAGAAGTTAAGTTGATCATTTAAAATGTTGTCAGGTTGCTGCTTTGCATGTTTGTAAATCTCATATTGTTCTAAAACATGATTTACAATAATGCAAAGCAGCAACCTGACAACATTTTAAATGATCAACTTAACTTCTTCTCACATACTCTATTTGACAAAATAATCCCAATTTCAAATCTCCCGCCTACTCATCCCCCCACCCCTTCATCATTGCAACATACATAACCCTCAAACTTATGCTATAAATCAGTGTACTGTGGGTCGTCTGACGATGCTCTAGACAACAGAGCGAAACGGCCGTCACGCCATAACTTAAGTTAATTCCCATTTAAAAGTGTTTTACACGTTTATATTACATATTAGTGGAAACAAGATGGATCTTCAACGTCATAATATTAATTAAGTCAAATATAGGCTACAAAAGTATGCAAATCAGAAGTTATTGCAATAGCTACAAACATTAAAAAACCTTAAGATAAAATCAATTAAGTCAAATGAGAAGCACTTGGGTTTAACAATATCTGAGCACAGCAATGTCATGAAACATGAAATATCACATAAGATCCAAAAGAAAGCGGTTAGGTGTACACCTATTTAGAGTAAATAGATTAGATTCATGTAGGCCGCTGTTCAACAGACTTCCTAACTGTACCCTGCTTATATGTGTATGAAGCTACTTTATATGTAAAAACGAATGATATTAACCAAAATCTTGACGTGCACGATTATAATACAAGAAGCCGAGGAGATTATCACTTGGTGAGTCACAATAGTAGCTTATTCAAACAAAACCCTAGTTATATTGGTAGGAAACTCTACAACAAACTACCGCAGTTTTTAAAGAGTCTTGAAAATATAAAAATATTTTTTAAAAAATTGAAAAATATTTAGTTGATAAAGCTTTGTATAGTTTACAAGAGTTCCTGTCACATCAAAATTAAGCCTCACCTCAACTAATTGATATAGTAATTATGGTATCTAGTGTATAATTGTTGATCTGACTTGTCTTATACTCCTTAACTGGAGTCTCCAAGACGTAATCTACAAAAAAAAAAACATAGGAGATTAAAATAACAGCTATCACATTAGCTATTACTTGTCCTACAATTTAGGAACTCTTCCACACTGTAGTAAGCCTTCCATATCGTGAGAGTTGTTAGCCCCAAACGAAGTTCTTAAATACAAAATTCAATTAAAGCGTTGATTATACTGGGCGAGTTTACTAGCTGACAAGTCAGGCTGCAAGCTGGCCCAACTGTCTCTGCCGTATTTATGTAGTGTAATCTCTTATATTAGTGTATTTCTTTGTTAGCATAGCGCTTCACTTTTGTTTTGTGATTTCCTTGTTTGATTTGAGACAATCTACTGCATTCAATGAGGTTTGTTTTGGCATTAGCTGTAAGCCTTAATTTTTGTAATTTTCATACTTGTATTTTAAATAAATAAATAAATATATTTAGTGTAGTTTTGTAAACAATTATTGTTAAATTATCAGGAGTCAGGTGTTTGTAAAGGGAGCTGGGTTGGCTTTTAATGTTACAGCTACTCGCTGGCTTGTCAATTTATGAACTTGTGAGTTATGTAAGACTTATCGCCGCTAAGTAAGACTTATCCAAGTCATTTTTTGATGAGATACGTTCATAAATACGGGACTACGTATGAAATAAGCCTAAAAAGATGGAAGAATGCTTACTTGTTTCGCAGTAAGTGCCGATATAGGCCCAGGGATTGTCACAGACACACTGAAACGTGCTCCACAGCTCCTTGCACTTGGCGCCGTTCTTGCAGGGATTGGGGTCGCAGGACGGCTTGCAGTCTTTGATTATTTCAGACAAATGCACACTCATGTAGGAGTAGATGTCGAGGATTTCACCATTCACTACCAGACCTCTAAAGCAGCCTATCAAACCCTGATGCACAGAACGCTCCACCAGCAGATCGCTGCAATAAGCGAAAAATACATTAAAAATTTACAATAAAAGTATACTGCATAAAAGGAATGAAACAATAAAATCTATAAAATAGTGATTCAACATAGTAATTACACATATTACATGATTACACTTTGAGGAATTCAAAATAAATAAATATGTGAATAATATAAATAATATAAATATTATCATTATTTTAATTATTATAGATTTAGTTTTTCAGTAAAATCGATTGCAGGCACTGAATTTGTGTCACAAGCTAGTTTTATTTTTGAGGGTTATTTTACGGTATAATAATACAGAGTTTGAACTAAACAAAAACCTGTAATTAACATTGTCCTTTTTGTAATTATGTGTTTGTTTTAATATTTTGATTGTTTCTGTTCTGAAAGTTATGGAAGAATTATATCTGTTTATTTCGTTTTTATTTTATTTTTAAAGAGTATGTTATTGAATTGTATTTCGGTGAATATTTTTTTGCTGTGTTTTTCGATTGTTTTACAATGAAAGGATGATAATTGTGTGTTTTTTAGTTTTGTCACCTCATGGAGATACTTTAAGATCTTTATTACTTTACCTTTAAATTCATTATTGATTTCTCTCATTTCAAGAGCTTTCTATGTTTACTAGTAATATTATTGAATGAACTCACTGCCAGCGCTCAAGTATTTACTTTGCTGACTGTGCCAAAAATGTGTTATACACTTTATATTGTGAATTTTCTTATATTTGTATTTTTGTATTTTGGCGAAATAAAAATATTATTATTATTATATTATGTTTTGTATGTTGGCAGTTTGCAAAATTGCCAGTTCCACCAAATGCAACTCGTGACGAGTTGCTTCGCAACGTTTTCGGTCATAATTTTATGACCCGCACCCAGGACACTAAGCACTCGTTTGGGACAAATGGGGTCTAATTATCAAAATTATGACAATCAGGAGTTATCTACAACACATGTTAAATGTTTTTTTCATTTCTTAGGAGAATAAAGTCCACATACGTCTCATACCTGTGCGTGAGTAATGAGTTATGAGTAATGAGATGAACCTTTTGTTTTGTAGAAACAAAATTTTCTTACGGCAAAATAGATAAAATTTCAATATTTTAATAACATCCAATTCAAGATCAATACAAATAATATGTGACAGTAAGAGCACATGGTAAACTGTAAAAAGTAACTTTTTGTTATTCAATCTAGCGAGCTGTCGCAGGACAAATACCCCAGACGAAATTTCACAACATATTTTCTCAATGTATGGAGCCCACGTCGATCGTCTATCCAACAAAACTCCGATAATGTCATTGGCTGTTGAATTATTATTATTATTATTACACTTTCGACAGCTCATTTTCAAAATTATATTACTTTTTCAATTATTATTGATTCATCAATCACAACTCACAGAAAACATGCAAACACGTAGATGTTAGATTACCAGAGCTGCAGTCAACCAAGCCACTGCGTCATGACAACCTCTAGAGAGGCGTCATTTTCAAGCAGCTGTAATCACTTTGAACGCTGTTTCAACGAAATAAAATAAATATGTAGTGATAGACAAATATTTTATTGATAGGGAAAAAATATTTTGAACTGATAAACGTTACTCAAGCTATATAAAAAATCCAGAAAAAGACTGCAGGGTATCAAAGATTTCTTGAAATCATCATTTTTAAAACCGTCTGATTAGTTTATTTCCACACCAATGGGTCGCAGCACTTGTCAGATGGGTTGAAAACAACCTCTGGAAAGGCTGTCATGACTTCGAACGAGTAGAATAAATTCAAAAGACTATGAAAACAATGGTAGAAAAAAGGCGCCTTCAGAGAGGCGCCATGACCGAAAGGGTTCCCTAATCTAATATTAAAACTGACACTGTATTTCACTTTTATAAAATGTTTTACTCACTTATATTGGAGATGCTTGAGAAATGCATCCCTCAAGCATCTCCAATATATGTGAGTAAAACATTATATAAAAGTGAAATACAGTGTCAGTTTTAATATTAGATTGTTCATTAAGTATTTCGTCATGGAAAACATCACAGGTTCTCTAAAGTAAAGTTCTTTATGCCCCATTCTGTATTTTGATTAAAATGCAGTGGTACTGACTCAGTGGCACCGCCAATGAACATGCTGCCCTCGAAGGGTCCGAACTCCTCGTGCGGCTTGAGATCGACCATCTGGTAGTCGGTGTTGATCATGAAGCGCACGTGGTGCTTGTTGTAGTCGATCCAGATCTTCTGCCACTCGCCGCTGTTCAGACGACGCTGCGACTTGATTTCCAGCTCACGAGACACGCCCGTGTTCAGCGTAAAGTTGAATGTCAACTCGAAATCTGCACACAAAATTACAAAATAATTTAATATTTAAATAAATATATATACCGTATATCAACTTTTCAAGTGAATTCAACGACATGCAGTCAAATTTTTATTAAAAATAAGTAGTATTTTACTTACTCTGTAGGCGTTTTCGAGTTGTTAAAACCCATCTTC
Source organism: Conomelus anceps (assembly GCA_948455865.1). Classification (NCBI taxonomy): domain Eukaryota; kingdom Metazoa; phylum Arthropoda; class Insecta; order Hemiptera; family Delphacidae; genus Conomelus; species Conomelus anceps. Next base: position 1,422,642 of record OX418220.1, read on the forward strand.
AAGGCCTTTAATAAAAATTTGACTGCAAGTCATTGAATTCACTTGAAAAATTAATATTAACAACGCAGTTCGTCATGGAACAAGAAATCCAGGAATATATATATCCTTACATTTTATGGTCACATCAAGACGCTTCCAGACAATAGACTAACAAAAAGAATTGTAAACTATGTAGCATCACTTGTCAATGGAGGAGAATGGTAAGAAATGTTAAAAAAGACCTAGTACTGGCCAAAATAACCAACAAAGAAATTTACTCAAGATGCAAGATGCAACTCAACTGACCGCTGGTGAGAGCGACCATGAATGAAGGATGTCTTGGGCGGATTGGAGGCTGATAAAGTAGAATGGCCTTCTCTCCCGTCGTCCGGAAACTGAATGCAATGTCGCCCTTACGCCACCCGGGCACCTCTATGTACGACTGGCTCGTCGTGAACGTCACCACGTATTTCTGTGTATCTGAAAACAAAAATGAACATAAAATGAGCAAGATTCTTAGCACAAAGAACTGTATAAACACAACTCAAAAACTAAAAAGTAATCAAGAGAAGAAGTAACAGACCGATACAATGGGATATCAAAAACTCAAAAAATTCTTTATTCCTCATTTCGTTTACAATAACAAAATAAATAGTGATCAATTTCTGTCAGTTCAACATCTCTATCTATAAAATGATGATACCCTGACTCACTCATCAACGCAGAGCCAAAACTACTAAGCCTATGAACTTGAAATTTCGTATGAACAATCCTTATAGGATTTCACCGTGCAATAAGAAAGGATTTTTCAAAATTCGCAATTTTAAGGGTGTTTTTAGGGGGTTAAAGTTTTGCCTATGTAAAGCACGGGTACATGGCTAGCTAGCTTACTGGGATCTTTTAATCATATGGAAAATAATTTGAAATTTTTCGATCTGGTGTACACGCTGTTTCGATGGACAAGCTGTTTGTGTGTTTTGCAAATCATCATTCACCTAACCTACTGAACTTGCCGGCCAAACAGCTTAAAGGAACAGCTGATAGAAGTCAACAGTTTTTAATTATATGGCAGGCCCCTTAGCGGCATTATTTATGCTGTCTGGAAAGCAAAAACTTTGCATGTAGGATACCGTGCAGTTGGAGCCTTGCAATATGTAGGAAACATATGACTGGGTATGATGAAATGTAATTATGCCGGGTTGATGACATCTGTTAACCAATGCAGCTAGAAATTTGAAATGAGTTCTCAGTAGGAGGTGGCGAATAATAAAATAAAAAACCTAGCTTCTACCCTAATAGTCGTGGAAGGTTTAAATTTGAAGTGCTCATTGAGAGGTGATGAGTAAGGTCTTACTGTGTAAGAAAACAATGAAGGAGGCCTCTCTCATTAGCTGGAAGAGCCCTAGGACTAACTTCTTCCCTAATAGTCGTAGAAGGTTGAAATTTGAAATGTAACCTCAGTGGGAGGTGACAAATAATAAAATCAAGAATTTTTTATGAGAACGCAGCAATGCGCGTCGGGCCAGCTAGTCAACTTATAAAATAGAAATTTATGTTATCTAGACCATGGTTAAGGCGCCCGACCGGCAATTGGGAGGTCCGTGGTTCGATTCCCGGTGGTGACTGATATTTTTTTACAGTAGCATTCATCGATTTCCATCAGCTATTTAATACTGTTGTCAATATTTGCCATTGCGGAAGTCTTCAGTATAAACTCATAGCAATTAAAGAAATTCTAAATTAATAAATCTGTTTATGTTATCTATTTTCTAATGAAACAGTTAATGACTTGACAGTTTGAATAAATTCATAAACAGTTCAATAGTAACTTAAATATAGAGATACTCAAACAAAAATATGACACTCAGATTATTTGAATAATATATGGAACTTAAAACAATTGATACATTGAGATAGCTCCAAAAAAGTAAAGCAAGTGATATAAATAGGAATGTGAACTGACAGGCCTTAGTTCAGGAATTGATCTTCACATGGAGCTATAAAGGTCTGTGAGTGGAGATGAGTTCACGTCAGTTTGTCTACATATTTGAAAAAACGTTGAGGATGTAACATGAGTAGGTACCAATAATATTGAAATTTAGTAAATATATAAAAGTAATATTAGTATTTGATATCCAAGGACCAGACGAATTTAAATAAATTAATAAATTATTATCAGTTTTGCTTATAGGCCTATGGACCATTTAACTTCTTTTAACGTCATATGCCTTATCTTACCTTATTGTCGTTTATGATTTGTTTGTAAAGGAACAGTTTATTTCTAAGTACTCTTTAATATTTTTTTATGTATACTTTTAAACAAATTCATTCAAGGATTATTCTATACTTTTAGCTCGGCTCTAGGATTTTCTTTCTTTTTTTTAACGTGATGGTGCCTCAACACGATTTTTTAATGAGGTTTTTTAACCTAACCCCTTTTTCCCATTTTGTATTGTATCTATATGTTGTATTATTGTATTTTGGAAACTGTGTGTAAATAAATGAAAAAAAATGCTTCCCAATTATCAAAAAATGCATATCGGCAGTTCTTGAAAAATAGTTTTGTTTCCTTTTCTTCTTGTTCAACAGATCTCATAATATATTATGTCTCAATATTTTCTCTGTTTTTCAATTCGGCGATTTAAAATAATAATAAAATAAAAAATGAAAGGTGAAATTTTGTACACATGTGCAGTCAAGACCCTTTAGATGCGTGCTAAGAACTATTTTTAATAACTTTCCAAAAATACACCTAAGTTTAAAGTTTTTAATAACGTTTTGTTGTAAATTTAACGACTCTAGCAGTCAGCTTTATATAGTGAATATTGTAGCGTCTCATTGAGGATTTTATCTAATTATTATTAAATGTTATTCATTTTAATTTTCAAAATTGACGTTTATTCTCCACCATATCAAGTTTTCTCTATTCACGCTAAGAAGAAACACTGAAAACTCACTTGTTTATCCAAAGCTAGACAAGCCAGACATATTACTTTCTTCTTCTTAAATTAAATAATCATCATATTGTACATTAAATTTGGTTCAGCTTTCCGATCAGATAAATCTGGTACGTTCAATCAGTTGAGTTATTATTTTGTTTAACTCACCTGATTGACCAAAATAGGACATTACAATTTATATAGTAAATGCACTCACATTCAGCCGAACGTTTTCGAGGTATTGAATCTCATCTTCAAGGCATCCTAGATTGATATGAGTACATTTATTATAATATTCACAATATAAAACTGACTGCAAGTCGTTAAATTTACAACAAAAAGTTAATATAAACAACGCAGATCGTCATGGAACAAGAAATCCAAGAATTTAACGTTTTTACTGTTTTTTTTTTTATTTTCATGAATTACGTGGCCAAAAAAGTTGAAATTTAAGTTAAAATTTGCCCCTCTCCCTGGAAGGCGAGCGATGCGAGGCTACTAGAGTTGTATAAATTTGTCCCCCCCCCCACATGGTCCAAGGGGTGTAGCCCCCTGGCTAGAAGGTCAAAGCGAGCGATGCGAGCCTGCCGGCTATAGTGACTAAGTATAAACAGAAACTATTGTATGTCATAGAGACTCTTGTCACGAAGCAAATTCGCGACGTGGAAAAGGGAGCTAATTGACGCTCGGTTATCTCTCTACAGTCAGTAACGGAGATAACAAATTTGGCCGGTGGAGTGTACTGGGTGCGCATACCCTTCTCTCCACCTTCCCCCCACTGGTTTCCCCCATTATTTTTCGGGGAAGGCCGTCTAGTCGACGAGAAGTCGAAAGAGTAGAGTCTCAGGTGTCATAGCAGCCAGTTCCTAGAGTTGGAGCAGTTGGTGCTTGGCCGAGGTCGTCTCGTATAGTCGAAAGCTATCTACTTAGACTACTACCCCGTAGGGGTGTTTAGTGAACGCGGTCGCGATTCACGGGCGTTGCTCACAGCGAGTACACGCGGTTCTCAGCGAGCAGTGCGGAACGGTACGTAGTACGAAATTCTACCTTTACTCTTACCCTTATCCCAAATACCCCCTCACATACCCGTAGGGGCAGAGGCCTTCCTGCTTCTGCCTGTCACCTTTCCATACTATACCCTCATACCTCCACCGCTATTTACCCAGCTCCACAGCTCCTCTTCTCCCTAACCGCGGCAGCTAAGACTAAGCTATTCCGGCCCCTTTTTGGAAATTGGCAGGGGTGTACCTGTTCATAGCCGTCGTTAAGTCGTATCCTTCTTACCCCGGCCGGCAAGGACTAAGAAATCTCCCACCCGCGGCTACGTCGCGTGGGCTGTACCTGTCCGAACCGGTCGACAACCTATACACCTATTAACCCCGGGACGTGGGCCCAAAACTATTCCTGCCCCTTCGTGGAAATTGGCAGGGGTGTACCTGGGCATCCGACCCGTTACCTCAAATCCCGGCAGGGGAGTTCAGGCCAGCTCGAGAAGAGCGGGGCACGTCCCTCCCCGGCCATCCTTCACTGTTAGGGGAACGGTCCCGGCCCCCTTTGGAAAGTGGCAGGGACGCGGTTGTTCTAACAGGAAACCTTTCCTTTACTAACCCAAAATCCTATTTCTCCTCATACTTCCACCGCTATTTACCCAGCTCCACAGCTCCTCTTTTCCCTAACCTCGGCGGCTAAGACTAAACTATTCCGGCCCCTTCTTGGAAATTGGCAGGGGTGTACCAGTTCATAGCCGTCGTTAAGTCGTATCCTTCTATCCTCGGTGGCTAAGACTAAGCTATTCCTGCCCCTGTGTGGAAATTGGCAGGGGTGTATCAGTTCATAGCCATCGTTAACTCGTATCCTTCTAACCCCGGGGCGTGGGCCCAAAACTATTCCTGCCCCTTCGTGGAAATTGGCAGGGGTGTACCTGGGCATCCGACCCGTTACCTCAAATCCCGGCAGGGGAGTTCAGGCCAGCTCGAGAAGAGCGGGGCACGTCCCTCCCCGGCCATCCTTCATTGTTAGGGGAACGGTCCCGGCCCCCTTTGGAAAGTGGCAGGGACGCGGTTGCTCTAACAGGAAACCCTTCCTTTCCCGTCCCCAAAATCCTATTTCCTCGTTCCGGCAGGGGAAACGGACGCTTGCCCCCTAGGGAGCGGCAGGGTCTAGATTCCCGGCTGAACGGCCTCCTCTCCAGTCGAGACGCGACGATCAGGGCGAATTAATTGTCCGCGGAATCGTCTATTTCAACCACTGACAAAAGGACACGGACAGTCTAAATCACGTGATCGAAGTCAAGTCCCCGTACCTTACCCTGCCATCACGCCGACTGACGCTAGCCGGCCGGGAGCGACACCCGGGCTGTCACGGCAAAACGCAGGTACGCATTTTGCACATGATAAACTGGCGCCCAACGTGGGGCACGTAACGGGGACGAAAAAGTGTCAGGAAAATTAGACAAAAAAGTGTCGGGAAAATTAGACAAAAAAGTGTCGCGTAAAGTAGACAAAAAAGTGGTTAGGATGAGTGAACATGGTGATTCCGAAAGCGATCTGGGTCAGGCAGTTTCGGCAGAGGAGTCGACCGACCCGAGAGTGTCGTGGGTTTACCGATTGCTGAAAGAGGATTTAGTGAACCTCTCAGCCAGCTACGGGTTACCCACGCAGGGCACGGTGGCCGAGTTGAGGAAAGTGGTCGTCGAACACCATCGTAAAATGACGATGAAGGCAGCCAATCCGAGCACCGCGAGTGGCGGGGCAGGAACCAGTAGGTACGCTGCCAGTCACGAGGGTGCGGAAAATGTCGTGTTAGATGAGCAGGCTAACACGTCAGAACGAATCAGTCGTACACAATACCGTACTACGACGAATACCGGCTCCTGGATGGATCCAGGAATGGTATGTGATAAAGTGAGAAGCTGGAAGCTCTCCTTTGACGGGCACGGGGATGCCCCTAGCTTTATAGAGAGGCTGGGAGAATTAGAGTTAGCATATGGGTTTACTGGCAAACAGTTACTAGTCGCTCTACCCGAAATGCTGGCAGGGAAGCCGATTCTCTGGATGAGGAATCGGAGAGAACGATGGAAAAGTTGGAACGATTTCATCGCCGATTTTAAGTTGAGATATTACCCCTCAACGTATGAGGAGGATCTTGATAACCAGATCCTCGCTCGAAAACAGAGAGAGGGTGAACTTGTGGACGAGTTCACAGAAGAGTTAGTAACTCTGATGAGGAGAAGGGGCGGTTTTACAGAAGAAAACCAGGTACAACGACTGTACCGAAACCTTCTACCCCGGTACAAATTGTATGTACACCTGTCTGACATACATAATGTCGACGATTTGTTGCGCCTCGCGCGACAATTCGAACAAATCAAGGCGGAAGAGAAGCAGTCGCGTCAAATTGCGCGAAATTCGAAAATAGAGGACCCGAGGAAGGTGATGAAACCTCGAGGAGACGAGGAGGTAGCCCAGGGCAGGATCAAGCCCACCCCTGAGGTCACCGAGCCTACCTGTTGGCAGTGTAAAAAGCCGGGACATGGGCGATCCCACTGTCCGGAAGGGACTGGCTGTAATCAGTGTAAAAGAGCCCATAAGGATTGTGTGTGTAACAAACAATCCGGTAAAGTGAAGGGAACCGCAGTGGTACAGTCACCGAGTCGGCTGGAGTTGGTGAGCGGGACACCACTAGATAAACGTCTGTTTGTGATGGTAGAGGTCGCGGGGAAACCGTACCGGGCCTTATTAGACACCGGAGCTGAGTCTAATTATATTAGCTCGGAAGCCTACAGCAGTCTTGCGAGTATGGGACCCGTACGTAAGGAGCCGGCCAGTCACCGCGCGCTCCTTGCGAATGGAACGGCCGCACGTTTAGACGGCCGAGTTATAACTAATGTTACGTTGGGCGGAGTCAGACTTCCTTTCACTGCGACGGTGATGGAAGGACTCAAACCTGAAATATTAATTGGCATGCAATTCATGCGTGAAAATGTGTTCCATATTCGCACTCATACTCGTGAAGTGGAATGGGTCCCGTGCTCGACTGGCGTAGAAGTGGAGAAGAAATCTCCACAACCAACGTCAAACCGACGGGAGTCAAAACCCGGCATAGCCCCTATCGAAACCCGGTGCGAGGGACATAGGGAGATTGAAACACGTATGTTTATGTGTATAGAGCTTGATGGAATAGAGATTAATGCTCTAGTAGATACGGGGGCGGAGTTCTCCTATGTATCCCGGAGAACGGCGCATAGAATAACGTCAGTGGGGAAAGCTAGGCCAAGGATGGTCACCCAACAACTCTCCTTGATTAACGGCAGGAAATTATCCGTCGGGAAGGAGTTAAGAGTGACAGCAAATATATGCGGAAGAGAGCAATATTTGCGAGTCGCAATATGCGACGAATCGAAACCGGAAATGATTTTAGGTTTAAATCATTTGGTTTTAATGAGAGCAAGTCTCGATATTCTCCATAGGAGAATGCAACTACCCGCTTCTAAAATTCAGAAGCAAGTCGTGGAAGTGACTAAAGAAGTCGACTTCGAAAAATTTCTGGAGATAGAGCTGAGTAAATTTCAGTCCGTTCCCGGTTCCACACATCTATTGGAACACAGAGTCAAATTGAAAGAAGGAGCGGAACCGTTCAGACAACGGCCGTACCCGCGGAACCCCGCTATGCAGAAGGTCATAGACGAGGCAGTCACTGACATGTTAAATCAACGTGTCATTGAACCGAGTAGCAGCCCCTGGAGTTCTCCCATCGTATTAGTGAAAAAGCCTAACGGGAAACTCCGATTCTGCATTGATTTCAGGCAGATTAATGGGATTACGCATAGAGACGCGTATCCTCTACCCAACATGACGGGTATTTTAGATAGATTGCGTAACGCGCGATTTATCTCGTCAATAGACCTGAAAAACGGTTACTGGCAAGTCCCCTTGGAGGAAACTAGCAAGCCGTTGACGGCGTTTACCGTACCCGGACGGGGCTTATTCCAATTCCGAGTCATGCCGTTCGGATTACACTCCGCAGGGGCGACGTTTCAACGATTATTGGACCGAGTGATAGGCCCCAAACTGGAACCTCATGCGTTCGCCTACCTGGACGACGTCATTGTGCTGGGGGAGACCCTAGAAGCCCATATAGAAAACCTGAGAGAAGTTTTTCTGAGGCTAAGAGAGGCCGGCCTGGTTATTAATCCAGAGAAGTGCCAGTTCCTGAAGTCCAAATTACGCTATTTGGGCCATATTGTGACCGAACAAGGGTTACAGACTGACCCAGAAACAATTAGGGCAGTCGCTGAATTCCATACCCCTAAACGAATTCGGACTCTCCGGAGTTTTCTCGGTTTAGCGTCGTGGTATCGGCGTTTCGTTCAAAATTTCGCCGATCTAGCAGCCCCCCTTCATAAGTTACTGAAGGCAGGGACGAAGTGGCAATGGGAAGAAGAACAAGAAGAGGCGTTTAATAAAATTAAAACGGCTCTCACAAGTTCACCGGTATTGACGTACCCGCATTTTGAACTTCCGTTCATGTTACAAACGGATGCTTCCGATTGTGGGCTAGGCGCCATCCTCACCCAAGAAATTGAGGGGGAGGAGAAAGTGATCGCGTACGCGAGTCGTGGGTTGAAGGGACCTGAAACTAGGTATACCACAACCGAAAAGGAGTGCCTAGCGGTAATATTCGCACTCAGAAAATTCAAACCCTATATAGAGGGTTATAAAACGACAGTGCTCACAGACCACCAGTCGTTAAAATGGCTGAGAGCTATTCCAAATCCATCTGGACGACTAGCTCGATGGATTTTGGAAATGGAACAATATGATTTGTCTATACAGTATAGACGAGGGAAATTCAATGTGGTCCCGGACGCCCTATCTCGTGCACCCCAAGGTGGGAGTGACGAAGTCAATGGGCCTATAATAGAGGATCCGGTAGCGATCGCTACGGAATTAAGCAAGGACGATAACTGGACAAAAAAGGTCAAGGAAGGCCTTACACAGTGTCCTGAAAAATATCCGGACTTTATGATCCGGGAGGGATTACTCTATTGGCATGTGTGGCCGCGGCGATATGTACCCGGAGACATCGGGAATGACGGGTGGAAATTATGTATTCCACGGGACTGTAGAGCCGAGGTTTATAAACTGAACCACGATGCTCCAACAGCCGGCCACCAAGGAATATATAAAACGTATGAGCGAATATCGAGACAGTACTATTGGCCTGGCATGTATCGAGATGTCGCCAAATACGTGAGGAGGTGTGAGACGTGTATGAAACACAAAGTAGAACAGAGAGTTCCGTATGGTCAGATGGCACGACAACGGAAGGTAACGAGGCCGTGGGAAACCGTGAGTACAGATTTGGTTGGCCCCCTACCTCGTTCTAAACGAGGGTGCAGGTACTTGGTTGTGTTCCAAGACCAATTTACTAAGTGGGTGGAAGCTCGCCCCTTAGCACAAGCCGACAGTATTTCTGTCCTGAAAGCTCTAAGAGAGCTTGTAATCACGCGGTTCGGAGTCCCAAGGATATTAATCTGTGACAATGGCACTCAATTCACGAGCAAACTGTTCAAATCCTTTTGTGAAGATAATGGGATGATTCTATTTTTCACCCCCCCTTACACTCCTAGTTGTAACCCCACAGAGAGGGTAAACCGAGTCTTGAAGACGATGATACAACTGTATGTTGGAGATACTCATACAGAATGGGATAAATATATCGCCGAGTTCTCCTTCGCGATGAATACGGCAGTTCATCAGGGGACGAAATTCACCCCCGCGCCGGGAGCGGCCGGTTGCGAAGGGGAGGACGACCCCCGAAGAGAGGCCGACGCTGAAAGCAAGCCGATGCAGCTCAAGCGGCTCAAAATATTAGAACAGCTACGAAAGGTAGTTGTTGATAATTTGAATGAGGCTTATAATAACACAAGAAGGTATTATAACCTAAGAAGGCGCCCGTTGACCGTCGTACCGGGCCAATTAGTATTCAGACGCGAACACCATTTGTCGTCTGGCGTCAATAAGTTTGCGGCCAAATTAGCGCCTAAATTCTCAGGGCCCTATGAGGTCGTCAAGATGCTGAGCCCCTCTGTCGTGCAGCTGAGAACGAGGGCAGGGAAATTTATAACGGTCCACGCGAAAGACGTGAAAGTACTTTCCCCCTCGCTGGAAGACGAGGAGAGAGGAGTAGAGGGCGACTGCCCTTTGTAATGTACTCAAGCCTAATCTTAACTGATTACCTTGAGTTGGCGCCCAGGGAAGTTCAGAGGTGTTAAAAAAATGATATAAAGACATGGTATGAGATGTCAGATAAACACGTCCGAACGAAGAAGAGTTATTTATGATAGAATAAATAATTCGAGACGTTGTATAGTGAATGACACAAAGTATTTGTTAGTTCCCTAACGTCGGTAGAAATTTAATTACGAGGTAGTAATTAATTTCGTAAGGCTGAATAAACTACTAGCGTTTATTAGCTGGCAAATATCCATAGATATGGATGATGAATTATTTATGCTGGAATAAATGATTCGGAAAACGCTGTAAAATAAATACGTGAGGTATTTATTATGATAACAGCGTGGAGATGAACTAATTAGAAAAGATTAATCCAATTAGTGAGGCGAAGTAAGCTGTTACACTTATCAGCCGATGAGCACCCCTATGAATGGGAATTGAATTATCTACGTTGGATAAATAATTCGAGTTGTGCTGTAACGAATACACGATGTATTTGTTGAATGGAATAAGATTACGAGTTAGTAATTTATTCAAAAATGGCTCTAAGGAGCGACTACGGTTTGTTAGCTGAAGAGAGGTATCTGATGCTACAAAAAAAAAGATTTTATTCAAAATTAATGAATAAATCGGGATGTTGGGTAACAAATGTATAAGTTATTCATTGTTATTTCATCATCGAAGAATGAATAAATTATGGGATAATAATAATGATTTGATTTAGATTAAAAGTTATGAAAAGTCGAAACTTTCCATCACAAGGGTTGTTTACTAAGAAGGTAACATCGATGATAAGATAAGGTGGTAGAACTTTATTAAAAGTTAATTTCGGAAACTTATCGCCTTACCTTCCTGACAATAAACAACTCTTATCGAGTTGTTTTTCAATTTACTTGAACCACCAACAGTAAACAACTCTTATCAAGTTGTTTTTCAATTTACTTGGACTACCAACGATTGACCTTAGTCCCAGTTATTATTTGTTCATTCTTGTTAAGGTGCACATTAAAATCCTGATTTTCACGCCATGCCTACTAAACGCTTGGGATTCCTCGATTCGTATTTGGGCCAGGTCGAGGCCCAATCCCGGACGGATCCTGGACGCTATGTGCCATTTATGAGCCTAAAAACTAGGCACCGGGCCGGCCGTCCGAGGGTGCGAATAAGGCTGCCCGATGGGCGCCGTGTGTGGGTGAAGACTCACGATTGAGGGGTGTTGTCCCACGGATAACACCCTCGGGCAGTGGTGCAAGCCACGGCCCCTAGTATGTCCTACCCTACCCTATCCTATTATTCCTTCCTTGGGGCAGAGGTATTTATATTTCGGCCTTCACTTTCCTTTTCCCCCCCCTTTTTTTTTTATAATTCTTCTTCTTGGGGCAGGGGTCGATAGACTTCGGCTCATTCCTTTTCCTTCTTTTTCCTTTTATCTTAGGCAGGGGTCGAAAGACTTCGGCTTTTTCCTTTTCTTTCTTTTTCCTCCTCCATCCCCCACCCCGGGTAGGACGAGTGTGTCACGAAGCAAATTCGCGACGTGGAAAAGGGAGCTAATTGACGCTCGGTTATCTCTCTACAGTCAGTAACGGAGATAACAAATTTGGCCGGTGGAGTGTACTGGGTGCGCATACCCTTCTCTCCACCTTCCCCCCACTGGTTTCCCCCATTATTTTTCGGGGAAGGCCGTCTAGTCGACGAGAAGTCGAAAGAGTAGAGTCTCAGGTGTCATAGCAGCCAGTTCCTAGAGTTGGAGCAGTTGGTGCTTGGCCGAGGTCGTCTCGTATAGTCGAAAGCTATCTACTTAGACTACTACCCCGTAGGGGTGTTTAGTGAACGCGGTCGCGATTCACGGGCGTTGCTCACAGCGAGTACACGCGGTTCTCAGCGAGCAGTGCGGAACGGTACGTAGTACGAAATTCTACCTTTACTCTTACCCTTATCCCAAATACCCCCTCACATACCCGTAGGGGCAGAGGCCTTCCTGCTTCTGCCTGTCACCTTTCCATACTATACCCTCATACCTCCACCGCTATTTACCCAGCTCCACAGCTCCTCTTCTCCCTAACCGCGGCGGCTAAGACTAAGCTATTCCGGCCCCTTTTTGGAAATTGGCAGGGGTGTACCTGTTCATAGCCGTCGTTAAGTCGTATCCTTCTTACCCCGGCCGGCAAGGACTAAGAAATCTCCCACCCGCGGCTACGTCGCGTGGGCTGTACCTGTCCGAACCGGTCGACAACCTATACACCTATTAACCCCGGGACGTGGGCCCAAAACTATTCCTGCCCCTTCGTGGAAATTGGCAGGGGTGTACCTGGGCATCCGACCCGTTACCTCAAATCCCGGCAGGGGAGTTCAGGCCAGCTCGAGAAGAGCGGGGCACGTCCCTCCCCGGCCATCCTTCACTGTTAGGGGAACGGTCCCGGCCCCCTTTGGAAAGTGGCAGGGACGCGGTTGTTCTAACAGGAAACCTTTCCTTTACTAACCCAAAATCCTATTTCTCCTCATACTTCCACCGCTATTTACCCAGCTCCACAGCTCCTCTTTTCCCTAACCTCGGCGGCTAAGACTAAACTATTCCGGCCCCTTCTTGGAAATTGGCAGGGGTGTACCAGTTCATAGCCGTCGTTAAGTCGTATCCTTCTATCCTCGGTGGCTAAGACTAAGCTATTCCTGCCCCTGTGTGGAAATTGGCAGGGGTGTATCAGTTCATAGCCATCGTTAACTCGTATCCTTCTAACCCCGGGGCGTGGGCCCAAAACTATTCCTGCCCCTTCGTGGAAATTGGCAGGGGTGTACCTGGGCATCCGACCCGTTACCTCAAATCCCGGCAGGGGAGTTCAGGCCAGCTCGAGAAGAGCGGGGCACGTCCCTCCCCGGCCATCCTTCACTGTTAGGGGAACGGTCCCGGCCCCCTTTGGAAAGTGGCAGGGACGCGGTTGCTCTAACAGGAAACCCTTCCTTTCCCGTCCCCAAAATCCTATTTCCTCGTTCCGGCAGGGGAAACGGACGCTTGCCCCCTAGGGAGCGGCAGGGTCTAGATTCCCGGCTGAACGGCCTCCTCTCCAGTCGAGACGCGACGATCAGGGCGAATTAATTGTCCGCGGAATCGTCTATTTCAACCACTGACAAAAGGACACGGACAGTCTAAATCACGTGATCGAAGTCAAGTCCCCGTACCTTACCCTGCCATCACGCCGACTGACGCTAGCCGGCCGGGAGCGACACCCGGGCTGTCACGGCAAAACGCAGGTACGCATTTTGCACATGATACTCTATACTGAATTCATGTATGTTATTAATAATTAAAGGAATAAATGAAGACTAACTTGTCTCGACACATTCGAGTGGGCCGAGTGTGATTCTGCCAAGAGCATCTTCGTCTAAATCCTTCTGCTGTAGAAAGACCATTTGCGTGATACCCAGACTGTCCGGCGAAATGTAGAAGCCCTCGTCCGACAGCCATTTGCCCTCTGACACGTCACAGTTGCACGAGAGGTCTGGGTTCACACACGTACGGTTAACTAGACAAAAAAACGTGAAAAATAAATATTATTGAAAGAAAGAAAAGAGTACAAATACAATACATATTCTACTGAACATAAAATGTCTGAAAAAGTAGTTCTAAGTCTAACAGACTCAACTATACATATAACAAATTATGGAGTGTACATGTATTGTAATAAATACAAATAAAATAACCGCAAAGACTGAGCCTGAGCGCAGGTATTAGCTTAATATATATTACCGGAAAATAATAATTCATATTTAAAAATTAATCTCTGTCTGTATGTATGTTCCCTATAAACTTCAAAACTACTTGACAGATCGGCATGAAACTTTGAGAATATGTTGTGTGAATATTGGGGATGGTTTCTGACCATAAATTTTAATAGGATGGGGGGGGGAGGGGCTAATAATTATTATTAATTAATCCATTTTACAGACCTAACTTACTGAACTTGCCGGCCAAACAGCTTAAAGGAAAAGTTGATAGAAGTCAACAGTTTTTAATCATATGGCAGGCCCCTTAGCGGCTTTATTTACGCTGTCTGGAACGCAAAGACTTTGCATGTTGGCTAACGTGCAGTCGGAGCCTTGCAGTATGTAGGAAACATATGACTGGGTATGATGAAATGTAATTATTATGCCGGGTTGATGACATCTGTTAACCAATGCAGCTAGAAATTTGAAATGTAGTTTCAGTAGGAGGTGGTGAATAATAAATCAAAAACCTAGCTTCTACCTAGCTTCAAAAACCTAGTTCATTGAGAGGTGGTGAGTAAGGTCTTACTGTGTAAGAAAACAACGAAGGAGGCCTCTCTGATCAGCTGGAAGAGCCCTAGGACTAACTTCTTCCCTAATAGTCGTAGAAGGTTGAAATTTGAAATGTAACCTCAGTGGGAGGTGACAAATAATAAAATCAAGAATTTTTTATGAGAACGCAGCAACGCGCGTCGGGCCAGCTAGTAATTCATATTATTACAATTGTGCTTTGAATTTCTTGAGTAAGTTGTTCTAATTTGAGATGTGACTAGCAAAATAGGAGCACTTAATTGAAGATGAAATTGGTTGTGTTGTATTTATTTACTTATTGGAAAGGAGGAGGGGTAGAGTAGAAGGAGGAGAAGGAGGTAGAGGAGAAGATAGATAGATAGATAAAATGTCTTTATTTCGCACTTTACAATACAAAAAGTGCTGTGGGCGAAGTTGAGGCATACAAGCCCCCTCTTCCACTTAACCCACTTAAGAGATGGAGAAGAAGAAGAGTAGGAGGATGTCTAGATACCCTGATTCGATTAGATCGGGAAACCTACTAGTAGGCAATAAGTTGTTGATAAATAACATTAAATTGACTTTCTTTGTAGTGGCGAATATGATATTGTGGAAGATATCCATAATGAATAATAAGACTTAAAGTTGTCAAAACCACATTTATTTAAAACCGAGGGATACTAGTTACCGTTGTTACACCATTATCAATCTCAAACAAACTAAAACTAAAGTACAGTGTAGCTTAACATATACTAAATACAGAATGATACTATTGATTGAGAGCGAAAGTGCCTCTCATAGGCTGACCTTCATTGAAGGTCTGTGATTGGCTGAAGGCTTAACAAGTCACGGCCACTGGTGGGAGGAGCATAATCAGTGACGAAATCAAGAACCAAAAAGTAACAAACAAAAAATACACAAGTAGGCTAGAATTAAACAGTTTAAAAAATAAAATAAATTTATTCATATGCCTAACCTTCATTGAAGGTCTGTGTTTGGCTGAAGGCCCTAACAAGTCACAATTATTCCTTGATGCTCCTCCCACCAGGGGGCGTGACTTGTTTTGGCCTTCAGCCAATCACAGACCTTCAATGAAGGTCATCCTATGAGAGGCACTTTCGCTCTCAGCCAATAGTATCATTTTGTATTTAGTGTATATTAAGCTACACTGTACTTTAGTTTCATTCAGTTTGAGATTGATAATGGTGTAACAACCGAAACTAGTTTCTCACGGTTTTCAATAAATGTGGTTTTGACAACTTCAAGTCTAATTATACAAAGTTGAAATGAGTTGAGCGTACCGGCACAAGGACACGATCCACGCTTGACGTTGCCGAGGTAGTCGACGGTGCCGTTGTGGGCGGCCGATATGAACCAGGTGGCCGAGTGCAGCTCGAGTGGCGCCTTGTAGCAGTCGTACTTGATGTACTGGCTGCAGTAGAGCGAGTGAGAGATCAGCTCCTGCAGCATCTCAGAACTGAACTCGCGATAAGTGATTGTGAAACTGAAATCGCTTTCTGCCAGGCTACGAACGTCCTGGAAACCAACAAAAAGGTAACATTGATCAAATTTCAAATAAAATTTATCTTTTCTTTAAAAATGAACGAATAAAGTTGCAACAAATAGATTACTGTGGTAGAATAACAAAATTATAATGAAATATTTCCTTATAATATTTCCTTTTTAAAATATTTCAAACTAGTGGTTTAACCGTGCTTTACAATGGGATGTTCAAATTAAACATGCGATAAGTTATATGGATTTCAACCGTCAAAGCCTACACAATTCCAAAAAGGGAAGTATAAGCTGCAATATTGATATGGAACAAATATGTTGCTTTAACAGAATTTATTAATTTCGAATTCCTTTAGGTGCTATTAGTTTATACTGAAGACTTCCGCAATGGCGGATATTGACAACAGTATTCAACAGCTGATGGAAATCGATGAATGCTACTGTACAAAAATATCAGTCACCACCGGGAATCGAACCACGGACCTCCCAATTGCCGGTCGGGCGCCTTAACCACTAGACCATGGAGACCCTTCTGCATAGCAGCACTCATTTTTTACTTGGCCATATCGGCTCGTATCTCACAAGAAAGTTCGGAGTTACTGACAATTGAACAAACTGACAAATTTACTTAAACAGAATTTATTTATTTCGAATTCCTTTAGGTGCTATTAGTTTATACTGAAGACTTCCGCAATGGCGGATATTGACAACAGTATTCAACAGCTGATGGATTGTCAGTAACTCCGAACTTTCTTGTGAGATACGAGCCGATATGGCCAAGCAAAAATGAGTGCTGCTGTGCAGAAGGGTCTCCATGGTATAGTGGTTAAGGCGCCCGACCGGCAATTGGGAGGTCCGTGGTTCGATTCCCGGTGGTGACTGATATTTTTGTACAGTAGCATTCATCGATTTCCATCAGCTGTTGAATACTGTTGTCAATATCCGCCATTGCGGAAGTCTTCAGTATAAACTAATAGCACCTAAAGGAATTCGAAATTAATAAATTCTGTTTAAGTAAATTTGTCAGTTTGTTCAATTGTCAGTAACTCCGAACTTTCTTATGTTGCTTTAGCTTGTGACTAAGATTTATTGTTTTTATTATTGTTAACTGATTGTTAAAATTTCACTGTTACTTTTAAGATATTGTTGTTAGTTAGTTTCACAGTATTGTATGCATTTTGATAATATAGTTGATACTTTTTGCATTTTCTAACGTTTATAAATCTGTATTGTTACAAAAAATGGAAATAGAAACTGATTATTAATTTATTATTATTGTCATAGTGACATATCATGCATCAGCTGTTCTATGAGTTTCAATGAGGGCGGAATTAAAGCTCAAGGAGAAGGAACAGGAGATAACGAAGAAGGAGGAAAGGGAAAGAAAAAGGAAAGGAGGAGACAAAGAAAGAGAAGATGAAGATGGCAAAGAAGGAGAAGTAAAGGTGAAGAAAGAAGAGAAGTGAAACTTGAAAAGGAGAAGCAGAAAAAGAGAAGATGGAGATTGCAAAGAAGGAGAAGTAAAGGTGACGAAAGAAGTGAGGCTAGAAAAGAGAGGAGAAGCAGAAAAAGAGGAGATAGAGATGGCAAAGAAAGAGTAGAGGTGAAGAAAGAAGAGAAGTAAGAGAAGAAAAATATAAGTCGCAGAAAAAAAGAGGAGTAAGATTCTGAGATTCTTGCTGGAGTCATTATTCAGTTTCAGTTTCTCTTTTAATACTTTGTGGGGATTCATCCTCAAAGAAAAAATATAATATAAAAGTTTTTTTGATCGTTGGCACAGAAATAACGGTGTGGTTGAGTACAATACAATACAATACATCTTTATTGTCAATAAAAAAACCAATACAAAAATCTATAAGACGAATACGTAATAGTATACAAAAAAAAAATTTATCAAAACAATTTCGCAATAAAATAAAAAATTTCTTGGCACCACCCAGCAAGGGAAACCCGAAACATAATGTATCTTAACTCCGACTAATAAAGAATTTTTTCATTTGTATTGTGTAATGCTATACATTTCTATTACAAATTAGGGAAGTGATAGCCGTGAGCCGTAGCAGGTATCTGTTCAATCAGATAGAGATAAGCTGCGTTCTCCTGGGTACTCTTAATAAGGGTGACCGATTAGATTGACCAGCGACACTGTTCTCTGCTGTAAAATCACTTCCCAGTGGTTCGGAACACACCTAAAACTGTAGGTCCAACTCATCAATCACCATCATCCAACTCATTACCCACTCACAGGTCTCAGACCTATGTGGGCTTCATCCTAAAAAAAAAAATAATAATAATTGGTGGATTAAACTTACAACTTGGCTTGGAAGGTTGTGCTCGACGATGGTTTTGGTTGAGTTTTCCAGCGACTGGAATTCGCATTTGACGTGCGCAGGCGGAAAGCGTCCATTGCCGTCAATGTCAATCAGATAGACGTCCGGCTTCGAGTAGCCCAGTAGTGCCAACTCTTCACACGTTTTACGGAACTTTGCTGCCAACATAACGGTTAAAAATTAAATTAGAAGAAAACAACGATTTACTGACTTATTACAACCGTAAATATCGGTAGATTACGAATGAATCGTGATGAAGAATCTACTCTCAGAACTGACTTTGTATTTCTATTTCAGTTATGATTATCTACTCACTTATACTGAAGGAATGCATTTCGTTTCTGAGAAGAACTTTCTACTTATTAGCTTCTCTAAGCTGATGAAGCTTCTTCTTGCAAGCGAAATACATTCCTCCAATATAAGTGAATAAATAATTTAAATAGAAATGGAGTCAACTTTTTATGATTAATTTGATGACTTGCAGTCAATTTTAATAGAGAATAAGAACTTTTTGTTGTAAATTTAACGACTTGCAGTCAGTTTTATATTGTGAATGTATAATAAATGTACTCACATTCGACCGAACGTTTTCGAGGTATTAATAACAAAACGTTCGGCCGAATGTGAGTACATTTATTATACATTTACAATATAAAACTGACTGAAAGTCGTTAAATTTACAACAAAAAGGTATTAATAACAATACCTCGAAAACGTTCGGCCGAATGTGAGTACATTTATTATACATTAACAATATAAAACTGACTGCAAGTCGTTAAATTTACAACAAAAGGGTATTAATAACAATACCTCGAAAACGTTCGGCCAAATGTGAGTACATTTATTATACATTCACAATATAAAACTGACTGCAATTCGTTAAATTTACAACAAAAAGTTAATATTAACAACGCATATCAAAATGGAACAAGAAATCCAAGAAGAAAATAAGATTCATAGTGTTGCGAACAGTTTATTTTTCTCATATACATAGCTATTTGTATTATGGCACATTATTGTGGGCTTCCCAAAAATATAGTATTAGATTATTTAGAGGTAGACTGCAAAAAAAAATGTGAGACCAATATGTGGACTTCCTCCAAGAGGCCACTGTAGGGATAGCTTCAAATTGATTGAAATTATGACACTTCCTGCTTTGTTTGTTTATAAACGTCTTAATCTTGTCAAGGAAAATTGTAGCTCCTATGTTCAGCAGGGTGTGTGTCATGGTTATTACACTAGAGGTAGGAATAGACTAGTCTTGAAGCTTTGTCACTGCGAATACTCAGAAAACTTTCTATTAGCCTATATCTCTCTGAATCTTTTCAATTCCTTGCCTGAGAATGTGAAGAAGTTACCGTCAAAAATATTCATGAATAGAGTTGAACAATTTTTGTTGGTGAATCCTATTTATGAAATAAAAGAGTTTTATGAAGTAGTTGTCAATATGCTTGGTTAGATTTGATGAGTGTTTTTTTAAATGTTGTTATGGGTAAGACTATGTTTATATCTATTGTCATTACTTCTTAGTTATGATTATGACTCAATTTATTTGACGTTTGTGATGACAAAAAGCTACATTTTACAGCTTACCGTGGGATCTTACTATCACATATTAGGTATGCTTTCTTGGTATGGGGTAAGTCATCAAAACAGAACCTTGATAGGGTGTTTAAGTTCCAAAAGAAAGCTGTTAGGTGTATGGAAAGAGTAAATAGATTAGATTCATGCAGGCCGTTGTTCAAGAGACTTGGTGTCATAACTGTACCCTGCTTATATGTGTATGAAGCTACTTTATATATAAAAAAGGGTGATTTTAACCAAAATCTTGACGTACATGATTATAATACAAGAAGCCGAGGAGATTATCACTTGGTGAGTCACAATAGTAGCTTATTTAAACAAAAACCTAGTTATATTGGTAGGAAACTCTACAACAAGCTACCGCAGTTTTTAGAGTCTTGAAAATATAGTAATATTTAAAAAAACTGAAAAAATATTCAGTTGATAAAGCTTTTTTTAGTGTACAAGGGTTTCTTTCAAATCAAATTTAAGCCTCACCTAAAGTAATTAATATAGTTATTTATTATGGTAACAATATCATGGTATAAGATAGTATAATTGTTAAACCGACTTGTCTTATACTCCATAAATGGAGTCTCCAAGACGTAATCTACAAAAAACAAAAACAAAAGAAGATTGATGTTCTCAATAGCTTCTTCGATAACATATTTTTACTTTGACTTATTTTGTAATGGATAGAGTTACCGAAATGACAGTTCTTGCCGATGTAGCCGGTGCCCTTGCAGTCGCATGTGAGCCGATCGTCCTTGACCTGGCATTTGCCACCGTGCTCGCACGCGTTGGGCCGTTTACACGGGTCGACCAGCTGACAGTTGTCCAACGAGACCTGCCCCACTGTGTGATGCGTGCGCACCAGGTATCGCGGCTCCATCTGCTTGCCGTTTATTATTATCTCGCGCATACAGCCGATCAAACCTGCAACAAAAGTGGTCCTATCATCTTGAATAATTGGACGAAATTGTCACTACTACATTCATTAAAAAATATTGCGAAACTAATTTCAGTTGTTATACCATTATCAATCTCAATCAAACTAAAACTAAAGTACAGAGAAGCTTAATATATACTGAACATGGAATGATACTATTGGCTAAGCGATAAAGAGGCTGACCTTCATCGAATGTTGTGATTGGCAGACAAGTCACGCCCCCTGGTGGGAGGAGTAACAAGCAAAAATACGAGTCAAATCAATAACTAAAAACTGCGAACATCTAGAAAGCAACAAAGAAGAAAAATACGTAATAAAGCTAGAATTGAATCAAATTAAAACTAAAAAATTAGAAGCTCACTGAAATGAAGTCAAGGTCAACCGAGAAATACACAGAACTGTTTTTTAAATGAAGGCTGGAATTATGATGAAACCAAGTTAGTAGTATTGAATTGCTTAAATCATCTATCATCTATTGATCTATTTATTTATTTGCATGTAAAAGCTCACAGGATAACCAATTAAGAACTTCAATGAAATACAAAACAAACAATACAATATAAACAATACAATATAAACAATACAAATACAGTTCAAAAACACTTTCAAAACTGTAAATAAAATGAAAAAGATATAAAATACATTTTTTATAGATCAATAAGAGAGAAGAGAATAAAAATAATCAAAGATATAGGAAAAAGTAGAAAATAATAAATATCTCACAAGTTAGTTCGAAGTTACTGACAATTGAACAAACTGACAAATTTACTTAAACAGAATTTATAAACTAATGGCACTTGAAGGAATTCGAAATTAATAAATTCTGTTTAAATAAATATCTTGTTAGAGGGAAACAAAATTTTGTTTCCCTCTAACAAGATATTTATTTAGGTAATTTAATTACCTTAATTAGGTTGAAGTTACACTTTGAAAAAGTACCATGAAAAGTATAGTTTAAAGAAAAGAAAAGGATCGATAAAAAAAGGATAATAAAAAATATTCTATTGAAAAAAGGATCGTTAAAAAAGGATAATAAAAAATATTCTATTAAGAAATTGGCTGCATCTGTCCGACCTTGAGGCGAAAATCTAAAAGAATTTAAGATATTATTGTAAGATTCAAAATTGGCTAGAATCTAGTGGGAAGTATTTTTATTTTTCTGTATATTTTGACTGAACGAATATTCTTTTATGGTGATACAAAATGCACAACTCAATATAACCCACAACCTAAAATATAGCATTGAATTGATTTTTTTGGAGAGTAAAGGCTTGCGTTTTGTAAATTTTAAAATAAAATAAATAAAGTAAATTTTAAAATAAATACACATATTTTTAGTAAAATTCTATATATAAAATATATATATATATCAATTGATATTGACTATCACAAGAAGCAATTGAGAGAACTGTGGAGAAATATGAAAGATAACTTGAAGTCGACAAACAATAGGTAAAATATCACAAAATGGATTATAAAATTAAAGAATACTGTTGTATAAATATTATTAATGCTCAAGAGAAAAATTATTTATGGAAGAGAAAGTTCTGAAAGTACGTTATTTATAACGAAGTCGATAAACAATAAATAGATTATCTGTGATGTTTTCCATGACAAAATACTTAATGAACAATCTAATATTAAAACTGACACTGTGTTTCACTTTTACATAATGTTTTACTCACATATATTGGAGATGCTTGAGGAATGCATTTCACTTCTGAAAAGAAGCTACGTCAGACTGCCACCAGGGTCATGCTTTGTTGAGGTTAGGATGAGCAGCCATTATGTAGTTTAAAATTGTGTTTGATTTGAATTGTATTTGGTCATTGTAGTTGGTTCTATCTGGTTTATGGTGTTTGAATATTTCATATTGCTCCAGTGTATTTGGTTTGTGGCTTTTTTAGATTTAATATTAAAACTGACACTGTATTTCACTTTTAAATAATGTTTGACTCACATATATTGGAGATGCTTGAGGATTCCTCAAGCATCTCCAATATATGTGAGTAAAACATTATATAAAAGTGAAATACAGTGTCAGTTTTAATATTAGATTGTTCATTAAGTATTTCGTCATGGAAAACATCACAGATTTTTTAGATTATCACAAAATGAATTATAAAATTGAAGAATACTGTAGTATAAATATTATTAATGCTCAAGAGACAAATTATAATTTTTATAATAATTATTTATGAAAGAGAAAGTTCTCAAGGTACCGGTAGATTATTTCTTGTTAAAAACTTACCAAGACTAGCTTTGGCTCCGATTCCACTTCCGATAATAACTTTTTTGCTCATCTTGAATTTTAGTCCATATAGATCGGCTTCTTTGTGCTTGAAGTCGACAGCCAAGCCCAGTTCACCCCTCGTGTAATTCAACTCTACCTAAAATCATAACGAATATATCAATTTATGAAACATGAGCCAGTACTGTATAAGAAAGTGAGAGGGCCATTTTTTAACCTCTGATGTACAATTTATTGCAAAATGAACAGTACACTAATTGGCAAACAAAATTTAAAACTATTTTGCTCATTCAAACTGAAGTGGAAATTTGACTACAGGGCGACATTAACTGTATTGTGAAGAAAATTGTTTCATTGTTAGACATGAATTACATAATAGAGCCGAAAATGATATGATAGGTTAAAAAAAAATGAACAGACTGTATAAAGCGTATTTTCAGATGAAGAACGGAATAGATGAGAAATAATTAAAAAGTACTGGAAAATGGGGAAAGAGAACTCATCAAGGAGGATCAGGAATGATTGACTTGAGTCCAATGAGGCTGTAAAAGTGAAATAAATAATAGAATGAGTATTTAAAAGCAATTTCCATCATCGACATGAAATTGAAGACAAATTCAAAGATTGGCAAACTTGATTTTGCCTTTCCATGCTTTCACATGAGTTATTTCATGAATTGCTAATTTTATACAAAAAAAATTATATCAATAGTTTATTCCAATCTTCAAAATTAAAAATGCTCTAACTGTGGTGGTTGATAGTACTTGAAGAGACCTTCAAAAATATGTAATCAAATTGGAGAAATTCGCTCCCCTTCAGGAGTTGATACAACACTATACTAAAAAGTATTATGTGACCTACTTGATTCAATCAAATCTCATTTCCAATCAAATCTTCCCACTTCTCACATTATGTGTGAACATTTTTTAATTTTATTTTTTAAATTAGATTAATTTATTAAAAGCAAAATAAATAGTAGATGGAGTATTTAAAATCAATTTCCATCAAAAGTAACACTATCAAGTAAAGATCAACAGGCACTACGGCTTTTTTTACAAGTTTTCTAATAATAAATACAAATTTTAGAACAATGCAATAATAACTGTTACATTCCTTAAAAATGAGAAAATTATTAGTAGCTCATTTAGTATTAGTAATAGTGGATCACAAATTAAAAGACATGCCAACTGTAAATCATCCATATGTTGCCAAGTAGAACTGGTACAGTTGGACGACATTCAAAGGACCCCGCCAACACACAGCAGGTCATAGATTAAAATAAGAGTCAACATGATAAAAAAACATAGAAACTATGAAAAACAAATAAAAGATTGTTTGAAAAGGCAGCCAGGAAGGAACATGTTGAATGGTTGAAAGTAAACAACTAGGTGCTGGCCATGGTAATGAATTCCCCCTATGAATAGGGGCAGGAAGACTGTATGATAACTTTCAAAAACAATAAGAATTAATTGAAGAACATCATAAATAAATAAGACTGTATTATCAATCAACCCCTCACCATCACCTAGGCTTATCCATCGCCATTTTTTTTATTGATGTCGGAAAATGTTTATTAATTTTTTTAGATTGTTTTAATTGTTATAAAGCTGCATGCAAAATTTCAAATTTATACTTCCAATGGTGTTCGAATAAAAAAATAATGTGTGAAAAAACAAAATGGCGGCTGTGTGAGAAACTGGGTATTTTAGAAAAATTTTATTACGATATTTACTTTTGTTAGTGGTCCAGAAACACTGTCTAAAAGTATTGGTAGAGATTTCCGAAACACCCTGTATAGCTGTATACCTATGTAGTGAGGACCTTTTTCTAGCAAATCAAGCCATGGGTAGGAAATCTCAAACTACTTGCAAAGCCTGTAGTTGAATGTGGGTGCTGCGCCACATCCTAAGCAAAAATTCTCCTATTAGACATGTAGATTTTTTTTCATTTCATTTTTCATTTAATTTATTGGCATATACATTCTATTTTACAGTATACACTGTCAGACCAGGTGCCTCGTCAATTTTTTAATAATTAATTAATGGCCAAAATAACAAACACTATGTACAATAAATATTATCATCATCCATGAACATCATAGAAGGTGAGTACTTCCACAATATAAAGGGCAGGAACAGTGAGGAGTTGGTTCTTGGAAATTTTAATAACTGTGATGACTTCTGGTGTGGAGTTCAGAAACATTACGTTAATATTACGATATTTTTCAATAATAAATGCGCTATTACCAACTTACGGTATGCCAGGCACCCTTATTCTCGTACTTGAGTGTGGTCAGATGTGTCACGTTCTTTGTCACATCAGGAACCAATTCGAAGCGAATTTCTTCGTTCACCAGTCTCACCTACAAAATATTAGCAAATGTTTTCATTTGTTAATTGGAAAATATTGTTTTTATCATTTCAACCAACAAAATACATTAGTGAACAATTCTAGGCTGTAAAGTAAATAAGTGGAAGTAAATAAATGCCATAAAGATAAGGACATAAAGATGAGGACACTAGACCAGGATGAAAACATTGCATTTCTAGGAGTTATGTTGCATAGGCGATTGACCAGGGCTCCTAACATTTTTTTATATCTATTTTGATGAAGCCTACATAGGTCTAAGACCTGTCCGTGGGTAATGAATTGGATTCTGGCGATTAATGAGTTGGACCTACAGTTTTAGGTAGGTTCCGAACCACCAGGAAGTACTTTTTTGCAGAAAAAAGTATTTGCTGGCCAATCAGCGGCGAGTTCTCCAAGCATGTATTCCAATTAGTATGCGAGCATATTTTATAATTCTATTTTACACAAATTTATTAATTAATAACTTTAGACACATTTTAAAGAAAATGTAATATGTTCATTGTCAGTGCATACCCAAAGGTTTTAGTCAGAATTTGCTACTGTGGTCAATCTAATCGGTCACCCATACTAAGAGAGCCCAGAATTTCTCTATCTGATCGAACAGATACCTGTTACGGCTCACGGCCATCACTTCCTACATTGAGATTTAAAATTTCATCTGGGGTATTTGTCCATCACTCCATCTCCGTCTAGGTCTTCCTCCTTCCATCCTCATCTCTTGAATTCTCCTTGGAAGTTGATATTCTCCCATTCTCTTCATGTGACCAAACCAACGCAGTCTCATGCCTTCAACCTTTTCTCTTGTGCTTACCATATTTTATTCGTTTCTTATTTCCTCATTCCTAATTCTGTCTCTTCGGGTCTTTCCTCTTATTGCCCTGATGAACCTCATTTCTCCTGCTCGGAGCCTCCTCCACTCTTTCTCAGTCAATGTGTAATTGTAATTTAGTAACATGTAATTTTGTAAAACTAACGTAATAATTTTTCGCATGTTCTTATACCTTCATAAAGAAATAGACGGCATAGTGGCATCCCGACACATATTTATATAGTGGGAGCCACAAAATTCAGTATTGCAATACTTTATATTAGATTTAAGACTTTACACATACAGTACTTTCTGCAATGTTATATTTTATTTAAATATTGTCTCTGGTTAATAGGTGATGAATTAGCACTGTGATAGATTGATTTTCACTAATTATTGAACACAACATAAAATGGGCTGTATAAAAACCATAGGGGGTTCAATCCCAGCATGCTGAATAAAATGATATAAGATTAAAATAGATTGTCTATTGTTCACAAATATACGTGTGCTCTTCAAACGAGTCTCCTGTAGACTGAATTTTATGGGAGAGACCAGCCAGCACCCTGTGCGCTCTGCTCTCCCCACCATAGTCCTTCACAATCACCACAAAATATAAAATATGGAACATAATCCAACATTTTTATTGTGAATGAACTCCTCTGATGGTGCTGTACTGACAACCAGATAAATTGTTCTTATTCTTATTATTATTATTACTATTATTAGCTTTTAAGCGTAGCATTCTTTTTGAGTTTTTAAATGTTTATGACAATATAAGCGTAGTAAATCCATCCTTAATTATTGTGGCTCGCGACCGCGACTGAGGTGGCTCTGTATAAGCAGCTAATAATTTTGACACTGCCTTCAATATTTGTGTTTCAGAGCCTGATTTATGTAAAGAACAATTTGGAAACATTTAATGAACAGGGTATAGTACATGACTATAATACTAGAAACAGAAACAATCTCACCAATCACCGTTAAATCTATGCCAACACACAAAAAAACATTCATATTCGTCAGTATAAAGCTATACAGTATAATTCAATTCCTCATAGTTTCAGGAATCTAAGTAATCACATTTTTAAGCATTGGCTCAAAGTTTTCTTATTGGATAACCCACTATATAAGTTTGAGGAGTTCCATGAGCTGGCAAAAATGTGTAAATACGCTTAATGATTTTTATTCTTGTACCTACCTTGACTAATTCTATTTCATAGTTTATGTGTAGAGACGTGAATATTATCTTAGTTATATTCTAGATTAAGATAAGAAAATATTGGACTGTGTTATTATTATAACTAAGTGTTCTATTGACTTGTACTAGTGACGATTGTAATGCTCTTGGAGGCCTCAGGAGCCTCTACAATAAAAAATTATCTTATCTTATTTATAATAGGCTAAGGGCCTAAATTAATTAATAAGCCAGTTGCTTCCAAAAATAGTTTCACCTAGATAAATTAATAATTACCTCCCAGAAGCCCTGGCCAGTGGCCGATGTGACTTCGGAGTAGGCGAGCACGGCCATATTGCGACTGCTCTTGAAGTCGAAGGTAAGCGACAATGAGTCAGGGTTGTCGTTGGTCCACCAGACGTGTGCCACCGGAAACGGAAACGTGATCGGAATGTCGTCCACGTCCTCCTCGGCGTACAGCGGATCTAGCACGCCGATGTAGTGCACCTTCGGATTGTTCTTTTTCAGCTCGTACAGAACGGACACGTCGTTGAAGTAGACGTATTTCAGCGAGCCGACAAAGTTGTTGTGCGACTGCAGGCCTGGCGACAAATTTTAGATCATTTTCATTTCATTTTTTTCAAGTTAGTTCTTGAAGACTCCGGTTGAGGAGTATGAGACAAGACAGAATCAGTGGCGCCGACTTTGGGGGGGCAATGCACTTTCTGCCCCCCCCCCCCAATAATTACTCTGGGGGCCCCCCTCTCTTCAGATGACACCCCCTACAGACCTTTCTGGTGGACTTTGCCCCCCCCAATATTCTTATGAAGTCGGCGCCGCTGAGACAGATCAACAATTATAGGCATACAATATTACAAATCTTATGAACTAGTTACAATAATAATTACAGTACAGTAATTTACAAACAATACCACCAATCATGAAGACAAGTTACTAAAATTTCAATAATTTTTATTTGAAAGGAACTCTTAAACACAAAAAAGATTCAACTAAATCATTTTTAATTGTTTTTTTCAATATTTCTTTGTCAAGACTCAATTTTTTCAATTTAATTTTTTATTTATCCACATAGTACATATTTATAATACATCACGATCTTACAATGAATAATAGAACCCGCATAGACTATAGCGTCTGTGTGCGGGAGCGGTTCTTTTAGATGTATATAGAAGAATAGAATAGAATAAATATTAAACTTATATCAACATAAATTCTTATTATCTAATACCATTACAGAAAATAAAAGTTATTGGATACAATACAGTAGAAATAAGTGAAAAGAAAAAAGAATCCACCAGAACACTTGAGCCGAAATGTTAATCACTCATAATCCAATCAGAAGAGGAAATACATGCTTCCGAGAGTCTACTGGCCACCCTATATTTTAATATGTTGTCCACTGGCTTACAGAGTTCAAACCCCCAAATGCGGACCCGCAACACCCCAGGAGCACCAGCTGAGGCCTGACACAAGCATCTATTTGTAATGTTAAGTGATAAAACTATATCTACTTTTTTTTAAACTGCGGTAGCTTGTTGTAGAGTTGCCTTTACTAAACGCAAATAGTACTGGCGGGTGATGACGGCACCATCTGTTGGTGGTATTGGTAAGTTTCAAGCAGTAAAAAAGTTCGTTCCAACTATTCAGCTTTATGTTTTGTTTCCATATAAAATGTCATCATACATAACTATGAGGAATAAAAGTTAATTGCAATAAAATATATAAAAATTAAAAATGGAATATTTATCAAAAATAAGGAATAAAGACGAGTAGCCTTTGCTGAATCCTTATAATTGGATAATTAGTAACGAGTATTTGTTTTTTTTCTCTAACACGTAAATAAAACCTTTCAAGTCATATGATTGACACATCTCCAATATTTAGAATAAACATATGCAGTTTAAAGCTTGATCTTACCAACACCACCAACAGATGGTGCGACCATCACCCGCCAGTTCTATTTGAGTTTACTTTAGCAATATAACAACGTTTTTATTCGAATAAGCTGTAGTATTCATATAACTTGGCAGCGTATAGAAGATGGGAAGACTTGCTAAATCTGAACTCAACTGCTGCCAAGTTATATGAAAACTACAGTACTACAGTGACTCATCAAGTGAGGATAATCTCCTTGGCTTTGTATAATGAAGGTTGAGATTTTGGTTTATATCACTCTTTTTCCTTATTGCGGATGATGTCCACATGAGTCCGGAGACTTGTGCGTGGGTAATTTTTATGGTGTACAAGGGTTCCTTTCAGATCAAAATTGAGCCTCACCTCAACTAAGTTAATATGTAATTGTGGTAACTGTGAATAAGAATGGTAATATTGTATGTATATAATTGTTCATATGACTTAGGATGAAGCCCACATAGGTCTTAGACCTGTGCGTGGGTAATGAGTTGGATGATGGTGATTGATGAGTTGGACCTACAGTTTTAGGTGGGTTCCGAACCACCGGGAAGTGATTTTCAGCAGAGAACAGTGTCTTTTTTGCTGGCCAATCTAATCGGTCACCGTTACAAACGGGACCTACGAGAACGCAGCTTATCTATCTGATTGAACAGATACTTGCTACGGCTCGCGGCTATCACTTACACTTCATAATCCGAGTCTTCAAGACGTAAAACAACAATATCTACATAAAAATGTCCACCTAAACGTACCTTTCCGTTTATGCAGTTCGGGCCCGCCACCAATGTAGATCTCAGGATCGATGTAGAGATAATTGTGTGTGCCTTCTAGATCGAGCAACCGGACATCGTCATCCAGTGACACAAGCAGCTGATCATGGTCGTGCAGGATGGTCAGATTGTGCCAGCTGTTGTTGCTCACTGCCAGACCTAGCCTGGACACTGTCGGACCCTCGCCCATGTCCACATCCACCACCACGCAGCCATTGATGATGGACACGGCTATGTGGTGATGGTTCGGCGATTCGCCGCTAGCGTAGAATAGGGCCGAGTCATTGAACCATGTCTGAGACACAAAATTCATAAAAAAGTAGAACACATGTAATGAAGGTAATCAATAAAAAATGTTAATACAAAAAGGAAACCGACTTAAATAAAATGATGCAAAAAAATTAATTATGCTCTAAAACGTTTGAAATAAAGTACAGTGAAACTTCCCTTAACGGACACCTCGCAATAGCGGACATTTCTTAATATCGGACACTTTTGAATTCCCTGATCGATGCATAACGGCGTTAAATGGACTTATTACCTCTAAAAAACGGACATTCTTAAAAACGGACAGGGACACCAAATTTTTTGCCCACGAGTTGATTCGACCTCCCAATACCGGACAGTCACAATCTATTTACGGCTTGTGTAAACAAATGTGTTGAACATTTCCATTCTATTCATCAAGATATAGACGACCAACTTCCCAAAAAGGAGTAAGTCATCACCTTATCGTCTTTTGTAATGAATGGATGTTGATGACGACAACGACGATGGTGATGGTGTCCCTATGGCTGAAATTCCAACACTCACAAGTAAGGAAGATGCAGAAGTGGTAAGGAAATTGAAACATTAACAAATTAAAACATATTAACAATTGAAATAATAGAATTGAAACATAATAAGGAAATTGAAACATATATAAGGAAATTGAAACATTATACACAATTAAACATAATAAAGAAACACGGGAAGAATTCGTCTAATTTCTCAATTTAGCAGCACGTTGAAAAGACTTTTCAAAAAGATTGTAAGGTGCAGACAAAAATTAAATTTTTTTCAAAAAACGTTGATTAGAAAGTGGGACAGTACCCATAGTTAAAAAAGGACAGATATTCTACGGTGCCTAATTTTCAATAATTTTTTTCCATTTTTTAATTATTTAGTAATGTTGTACTGTACAATAATTGAAATATTAAAATTGAGACATAATAAGGAAATTGAAACATATATAAGGAAATTGAAACATTAAACACAATTAAACATAATAAAGAAACACGGAAAGAATTCGTCTAATTTCTCAATTTAGCAGCACGTTGAAAAGACTTTTCAAAAAGATTGTAAAGTGCAGACAAAAATTAACAATTTTTTAAAAAAACGTTGATTAGAAAGTGGGACAGTACCCATCGTTAAAAAAAGACAGATATTCTACGGTGTCTAATTTTCAGTAATTTTGTTTCTTTTTTAGTTATGTAGTAACGTTGTACTGTACTGTAATGTTGTACTTTAAGCCTTTATATACTCCTGGATTTCTTGTTCCATGACGAACTGCGTTGTTAATATTAACTTTTCAAGTGAATTCAACGACTTGCAGTCAAATTTTTATTAAAAATAAGTAGTATTTCACTTACTTTGTAGGCCAAACTTTTTTGAGTTGTTGAAACGAAGATGGCCTTGAAGATGGGCTTCAACAACTCAAAAACGTTTGGCCTACAAAGTAAGTGAAATACTGCTTACCGGTATTTTTAATAAAAATTTGACTGCAAGTCGTTGAATTCACTTGAAAAGATAACCATTATATACGTATTTATTTTGGTCATTTTTCTCAATAGCGGACATTTTACGAGGTCCCGACGGTGTCCGTTATTGGGAAGTTTCACTATTAACTTTAAACTGAGAAAATTTACAAATTAATACAATTAATTCGGCGCCAAATATTTTATGAGGTGATGAACGATTCTCTGTAATATTTTATGAGTTTATGGAGCGCCTGGTAAACGACACCACTTACCCGACTGTCGAATTACTTGTAATTGAAGGTAATTACCTTGAAATGAATGCCGATACGGTTGACACTGGAGTGGACGCGGTCTTTCCAGTCGTAGACCCTGTAAGACATGTACGAGGAGCCTCTCAGTGTAAGAATTGTAGCCGCTGCAACACACACACACATACATTATAAGCTTGATCATTCACCTCATTACCCACGCACAAGTCTCGGACTCATGTGGACATCATCAGCAATAAAAAAATAATAAATAAGAAGTAAATAAATAATTACTACCTGAACTCTACAGAACCAGTAGAGTATTTTATTTCATTATTTCTTCTTTCATTTCATACATTTGGGAAGTGATAGCCGTGAGCCGTAGCAGGTATCTGTTCAATCAGAGAGATAAGCTGCGTTCTCGTAGGTCCTGTTCGTAACGGTGACCGATTAGATTGGCCAGCAAAAAAGACACTGTTCTCTGCTGTAAAATCACTTGCGGGTGGTTCGGAACCCACCTAAAACTGTAGGTCCAACTCATCAATCACCATCATCATCCAACTCATTACCCACGCACAGGACTCAGACCTATGTGGGCTTCATCCTCAAAAAAATACACAGTTTTGTACATTGAATAGTGTCAGAGTATGAAATATAAAAATAAAATGTTTCAAGAGTTTAACAGCTGCTAGACTACTATTTATAATACAACGAACAACTAATATTATAACTATTAGAGTTACAGTTGCTACATCTAATAATTACAATATTTTAAAGTGAATTACAACCATGGGAAAAAAATTATTCTATATTATAGAGGGCTCTCTTCGTCAAATAATCTTTCAATTGACTTTTAAATTTGATTCTTCTTGGATGTGAAGGGGCAAATGATTACAGAACTTGGCTCCAATGTAAGAGGGCTTCTAAAGATAAAATTCAAGATTATGCCTATTTAAGTAAAGCTTGTCTCTATTTCTTGTATTATAATCATGAGTATGTCCCTGCTTTAAAATACTTTTAAGTTTCTCCTTCACACACAGAAAGGTTCCAAACAGATACACTCTCATAATATTCAATGAAGCAAAATGTACTTTGATTGTTTATCTGTAACCCAAGTATAAAATTAATCTTATTGCTTTTTTGCAGTATATTATTAAGATGCTAGCCTGCCGCGAGCCGTAGCAGGTATCTGTTCAATCAGAGAGATAAGCTGCGTTCTCGTAGGTCCCGTTTGTAACGGTGACCGATTAGATTGGCCAGCAAAAAAGACACTGTTCTCTGCTGTAAAATCACTTCCCGGTGGTTCGGAACCCACCTTAAACTGTAGGTCCAACTCATCAATCACCATCATCCAACCATTACCCACGCACAGGTCTCAGACCTATGTGGGCTTCATCCTCAAAAAAAAAAAAAATAATAATAATAATGATAAATCACTAGGCAAGGCATTGTTTAAAAATACAAAATCTTTATACAATTCGTGTCAACATAGAATCTATACTAATCAGAAATCTGCAAATCTAAAACATTGATTCATCTCATTTGCTTTCTAACATAAATATATATATATCTCCCATTGCTCGCCGTTCTGGTTTTCCTTTTAACGTTCCTTTCTCTATTAAGGCGAGTCATTATAATTCTCATTTAAATAAAATGCAAAGAACGTTCAATCTTTATTCAGAGCGCCTGGATATCTTTTGGTTCTCCCCGGCTAGGCTGTGTAAAGCGCTGTATGATTTGCTTTAGTTTGTAGCAAGGATGTATCTTTTTGTGTGAGCGAGTTAGTGGTTGAGTGGTTTATTTTCCCTGTGTGTTGTTATTACAAGCTCCAATAATATGAATATTCTCCTTTCTACCTTCCTTCCTTATCATTCCATTCTTTCATGACAGTTATAATAAAAATTCAATATAACTTAATTTTATTCTTTTAGTTTTATATAACTTATATTTCATAACTTTATTTTCTAAATTCAAATTCTATTATGCAATTCTATTACTACAGTCACTTTTTTATACTAGTTAGTATTAAGGACTTATTATCTCTTTGTCTTCTTTTCTATTAGTTTACAATATGTGAATTGTATTCTTTAAAGGAGGTAAAAAGTGTTTCTACCTGTAGTCTCCAGCAATAAACTATTTATTTATTTATACTATGACATCTACTCTAAGCTCTCCCGTATTTATGAACGTTCCTTCAGTGTCTCTTGACTCGAGGGAATCTTGAAATGTAAAGTATTTCTATAGGCAATTCAAGAGTACCTCAAGTGACACTGAAGGAGCTTTCATAAATACAGCCCTCAATCTGTGCAGGCTGCGGCGCCTGATTGGCACGACAATTGGCCTGACAATTGGCCTGACAGCTGGCACTTACTGTAGACATCGCACAATTCTCCCTCGTAGCAGGTGCCGAAACAGTCGCAGGACAGCTCGTTGTAGTGATTAATGCACATACTGCCCACAAAGCACAGGTTCTCACGGGTGCGACATCTGAAATAATAAATTCGATAAATAAATCGTGACAGGGATATTTAAAGGTAGTATTATTAATTTTATTTTTTGGTAGTGATTTATTTGATTATTTTGTTGATAGAGAATTTTCTGAGCATTTTAGAATTGAGACTTCATTGAAAAACAAAATCGAATATTTTTCTTTAACTTTTTTATTGTAACTATTTGCTACCACCTATCCTATAATATCCCATACCTCTTTAGCTTTTCCTATAATCCCTTACTTTCAAGGATTGAAGGCTTTCCTAGTACATGGGTAACCATAGTTGGAAGAGCTTACAATCCTCCCCTATTTTGCACTACAATTCCCGAATTAGCCCCTTATATTTATTAGTATTATTGTTGTTATTGTTATTATTTTTCACTTACATCTCTGTAAATTTGCTTGTATGTGTGTGTAAAATAAATTAATTAAATAAAAAATTTTATGAGCTCTTGAATAATCATTTGGATATTCCAAACGTAATTCAATATTTCCGGGGTTTTTTTCATCTAATAGGCTAAGATTGAATATGCTTTTCGCCTTGGATAGAATAAACAATGTTCAACATGCGAACCGCTTCATTCAAATACTTTGACTTTAAGAGCTTGACGTTATTTAGTGAATAATAAGACGAAATTGTCACAACCACATTTATTAAAACTTCGAGAAACTAGTTTCGGTTGTTACAAAAGGCTTCTCTGTACTTTAGTTTTCAGTTTGATTGAGATTGATAATGGTGTAACAACCGAAACTAGTTTCTCGAAGTTTTAATAAATGTGGTTGTGACAATTTCGTCTTATTATTCACTATGGATACCTTCCACAATATCACCTTCGCCATTGCTAAGAAAGTTGACGTTATTTCTTGGTTAGCATAGCGTATCAACTTTTGTTTTGTAGTTTCTTTGTTTGATTTGAGACAATCTACTGCATTCAATGAGGTTTGTTTTGGCATTAGCTAGTAAGCCTCTATTGTTTGTAATTTTCATGTGTGCATTTGAAATAAATAACTATTGAATAAGAATTATTTTCTTACTTATATCTTAGCGTGAGAAATGTCGTAATTATTTTTAATAATCACTTTATATTTAACGACAAAAGAGATTTTGCTAATTTACGTTTAGTCGGCACTGAGGCTATCAAATTCGTTCAGAGTTTGACAGTTCTCACGGGAATCGCTGCTCCGTGAGGAGAGGAATCGGCGTATGTTTGAGGGTCTATATAGATTTGTAACCTTTTAAAAAATCTACTGCCCGAACTTTTCTCCACGTGTAGTTAGGCCGGAGAGGGGAGAGCGAATTTTCCAGCCGGAAAAATCCTCAGTTTAAATACAGCTTTCTTAAAGAACAGATCAACCGAAAAATAAGGTTGTAGTAATGAAACGGGTCGGGATGACTTATTGTGCTGGTGTCCATTGCTGTGTGATTAGGATTATTTCTGCCACTTTTTTTGCAGTTGGTGAGTGCCGTAATTTGTTCTAGCTCTTCCAAATTTCCCGACTGAGACCTAGATTCTTGGGAGATGGGCGTAAAGATTTAGTTTTGTTTTTTTGTTGTAATCAGTCGGGAAATATTTAAAAATACTTTACAGTTTTCACAAGTAAATTCAGTAGAAACGTAAATTTTTGAATTGGAAAAATCTCCAGTCCTAAATTATAAAAATCGTTATTTTGTTGTAATTAATTGTTTATCTGATTGAATTTTTTTGTAGGGGTTTGAATTTCAAATTGTGTTAATAAAAATGGGTGATACAAAAATGCATATTTTGAGCGTCCACGATTCCCTCATTGTTAGAGCTTAGGATTAGAGTAAGGGTCTTAATTAATCAGAATTTTTGAGAAATAAGAGTGGAATCCCTCTCCACAATGAAGAACTATCATTTAGGGCCAGTTGAGAGGCGAACGATGGAATGGCAGCAAATCTCAACTGTCCTTGAATAATGAAAATCTCCAGTTACAAAATATAGAACAAAATAGATATAAGATATAATATGAATAGATATAAGTCTGTTGCATCTTTGCATTTTCATCTCAATAAATAATTTAATAATAATTTTTATAAATAAATAATACATAATAATCATCAAGTGAATAGAGAAATCACCTGGAATGATCATGAGCAACAAAAATAGAGACAGAATTTATTGATTTCGAAATCCTTCAAGTGTATTTATTTATACTGAAGACTTCTGCAATGGCGGATATTGACAACAGCATTGAATAGCTGATGAAAATCGATGAACGCTACTGTACGATAATGTCAGACAACGCCGGGTACCGAACCGCGGACTCCTTAATTACCAGTCGGGCGCCGGCAAAATATCAGAATAATAGATAGTAAGGGAAACTAATCAAAACAATACTTGAATTGGTTGTTAAAGATTCAATAGAAAAAAATGAACAAGACTTGATGACGTCACAATCAAATTCAACGAGGTACAAGATTATTTTTGAGGATGAAACCCATAGTCTGAGACCTGTAATGAATTGGATGATGGTGATTAATGAGTTGGACCTATGATGGATCTATGATGGGAAGTGATAGCCGAGTGCCGTAGCAGGTAGATAATCAGAGATAAGCTACGAAACTTCTGGGCCATCTTTGTAAGGGTGACCGATTGGATTGGCTAGCATAAACGACTCTGTTCTCTGCTGTAAAATCACTTCCCGGTGGTTCGGAACCCACCTAAAACTGTAGGACCAACTCATCAATCACCATCATCCAATTCATTACCCACGCTCAGGTCTCAGACCAATGTGGGCTTCATCCTACAAAAGAAAACCTAGTTTTACATTCAAGTTGAACCTGGTTTTTGGAGGATTTAGGTCTGAGACCTGTGCGTGGGTGATAAATTGATGATTGATGAGTTGGACGAAGTTTTTAGGTGGGTTCCGAACCTCCGGGACGTGAAACTTCCCCAAAGTGTACATCCTTTTGATAGAACTAAAAGAGTTCGAAAATTGTTTACCTCTGACTTGTGTTGCACTCCATGTATGGAAATAACAACCCCCCCCCCCCCCCCCCCCAGAAAACAATGGACCACTCACTTGTTGATGCATCCCTCCTGTACATTGTCGTGTTTGGTGGCGATCAGTGGTTTTATGGGCAGCAGATCGAAGGCAGCTTTGCCCGCTTTCAGCACCATGTCTTTTATGCAGCCCACAAAAGATTCTATTATGTATTTAACACCGTGCAGCTTTTCCTCGGGACTTAGGCCTGAAAAATGTCCAAAATTCTTTATTTGATCAGTTTGAAAACCTAGAAAAATAATTTGAAGAACTAGGAAAGGTTTTTTTTTAGATTACGTCTTGGAGACTCCAGCTAAGGAATATAACACAAGTCAGATCAACAATTATACACTAGATACCATAATTACTATATCAATTAGTTGGGGCGAGGCTTAACTTTGATGTGAAAGGAACTCTTGTACACTATAAAAAGCTTTATCAACTAAATATTTTTTCAATTGTTTTTTAAATATTTTCATGACTCTTTAAAAACTGCAGTAGCTTGTTGTAGAGTTTCCTACCAATATAACTAGGTTTTTGTTTGAATAAGCTACTATTGTAAATCACCAAGTGATAATCTTGTCGGCTTCTTGTATTATAATCGTGTGCGTCAAGATTTTGGTTAATATTATTCGTTTTTGCATATAAAGTAGCGTCATACAGATATAAGCAGGGTAGAGTTAGGAGACAAAGTCTCTTGAACAACGTCCTACATGAATCTAATCTTTTTACTCTTTCGATACACCGAACCGTTTTTTTTTTTTATCTTAAACATTAAACATGTACTCAAGTATTTTCTACATTGTGACAGGTGACGAGACTCAAACCTGAAAAATATCCAAAATTCTTTATTTGATCAGTTTGAAACCCTAGAAAAGTAATTTGAAAACTAGGAAAGGTACTAAAATATTTTCTACATTGTGACAGGTAAGGAAAGAAGAAAGGACTAAAAAAATAAAGACTATATTTATAGGGCCCTAGTGACAGGGTAGGGTGAGGTCTCGAGCCACTCGTTGCTTTAAGGCAGACATAATACAATCGCTGCATGAAATACTATTTATATTTCCAGTCTGCAAAGTAGAAGAAATTGATGTCAGTTAGATGGAGGTTAAATTTTGAAAAAAAGTTATCGCTTATCCATTTAAGTTTCTTTTTTGGGGTGAAAAGTTACGAAGTCTTCTGGAAGTATATTAATTAATTTAGTGCTTAAATGGAGAAGTTGTCTCTGAATAAAAGTGAGAATACTATGGAAAACTTTATATCTCCATATAATATTTGGTCTGAATGTATATACATAGGCTGTTTTGATTACTCGAAAGTGAAATTGGAGTTATTAAGTGAGTTATTATACTTATTCTTAAAAAATATTTGACTGCAAGTCGTTAAATTTCACATGAAAAGTTAAGATTACTCGAAGTTTTGTCGACAGTTATTAATATATCCTATCAGGTTCTTAATGAACAATTGCCTCAAAGTCATTACATCAAAGTCCTTAAACACTAACTGAGTAGAATAATCTCTTGGCTTACGGAGTATAGTTTTGATCACTGCCTTTTCTGTTATAAATAAACTATTTAAATGGTTGTGGTTTGTTCCACCCCATACTGTGATTCCATATCTTATTATCGATTCCACTAGTGCAAGGTACACCGTTTTTATTTGTTCCCTATTTAGTATTTTATTGGTTTTATAGAAATTGAAATAGAAGTGTCTATAATTGTATACTTTTGAAGAGTGTGAGTGTGCCAGACCTCCAATGAGAACTACCGACGTGAGATCGGTGGCGACGCCATAGCTGTTGGAGGCGTCGAGGCCCAGAATGTTTGTTTCGGCCAGTTTGTCGTCCACTTTGGCAATCAGTTTGGCTCCATGCACGTCTATACGCACCATCACACTGTGCCACGTGTCTCTGTTCAGCCCTGGAACAAGAAAAAAACAAATGAATTATCATTTATTTACAGAAACAGAATTTATTAATTTCGAATTTCTTCAAGTGCTATTAATTTTTTTGTAGATTACGTCTTGGAGACTCCAGTTAAGGAGTATGAGACAAGTCAGATCAACAATTATACTATCTCATACACTAGTTACCGTAATTACTATATCAATTAGTTGAGGTAAGGCTTAATTTTGATGTGAAAGGAACTCTTGTACACTATAAAAAGCTAAACTAAATATTTTTTCAACTGTTTTTTAAATATTTCTATATTTTCAACTCATAAAAACTACGTTACTTGTTGTAGAGTTTCCTACCAATATAACTAGGTTTTCGTTTGAATAGGCTACTATTGTGACTCACCAAGTGATAATCTCCTCAGCTTCTTGTATTATAGTCGTGTACGTCAAGATTTTGGTTAATATCATACGTTTTTATATATAATATTTTCACCATTTCTTTACTGCATTATTATGGAGATGGACGATGGCTATATTAAGCGCTCTAATTCCAAAATATGCAGCGATTAAATAAAATAAAACTTTCCAAATATGTAAGTTATTTATAAAAATATTGACGTACTTTTGTGCATCTTTTGTTTTTGTTTCTTTTAGATTACGTCTTGGAGACTCCAGTTATGGAGTACGGTGTAAGACAAGTCACATCAACAATTATACTATCTTATACCATAATATTGTTACCATAATAAATTACTATATTAATTACTTAAGGTGAGGCTCAAATTTGATTTGAAAGAAACACTTGTACACTATAAAATGCTTTATAAACTAAATATTTTTTCAATTGTTTTTTAAAGGGAAGTGATAGCCGCGAGCCGTAGCAGGTATCTGTTCAATCAGATAGATAAGCTGCGTTCTCGTAGGTCCTGTTTGTAACGGTGACCGATTAGATTGGCCAGCAAAAAAGACACTGTTCTCTGCTGAAAATCACTTCCCGGTGGTTCGGAACCCACCTAAAACTGTAGGTCCAACTCATCAATCACCATCATCCAACTCATTACCCACGCACAGGTCTTAGACCTATGTGGGCTTCATCCTCAAAAAAAAAAAATACAGGGCGTTCATTAAGCCGCGCACATCCAAATAAACGAGTCTGTAAACAGTAGGTTTTTTATATTAGTTTAGTGGCTACCTCAAGACAAGACCACTGGTAATATAAACAATAGATGTAGAGCACATTATTTTGAGTACAGGTTTCAACAGGTCTACAGTATTGTTTAGATTACGATAAGGTAAACATGTCGTTTTACCAAGAGCAACGAGTGTTCCTTCTTGAACAGTATTTAATGGCTACAGATTTTTTCCCATTGGGTTATCTTAAAGGAAGGGTTTATAAAAATTGGCCTCATACACTGAATGAACTGAAAATGAACATTATAACTGAGATTAACAATATTAGTGTAGGCATAATCCACAAAGTGTTAACAAACATGCTAAAACAAATTCGTGCGTGTATTAATGAAAAGGCAGCCATTTTGAACATATGTCATAAGACATAAAATGTTGGAGATAAGTTTATATGTTATTATATAAGTATATATGTTTATAAAAGTTATAACAATAATAAATAAATAATGCCAAATAAAATACATTACTTCAAAAACATTTTGATGTGCGCGACTTAATGAACACTCTGTATTTCTATATTTTCAAGGCTCTTTAAAAACTGCGTTACTTGTTGTAGAGTTTCCTACCAATATAACTAGGTTTTTGTTTGAATAGCTACTATTGTGACTCACCAAGTGATAATCTCCTCGGCTTCTTGTATTATAATCATGTATGTCAAGATTTTGGTTCATATCATTCGTTTCTTCATATAAAGTAGCTTCATACACATATAAGCTGGATATATAGTTAGGAGACCAAGTCTCTTGAACAACGGCCAACATGCATCTAATCTATTTACTCTTTCTATACACCTAACCGCTTTCTTTTGGATCTTAAAAACCCTATCAAAGTTTTGTTTTGATGAATTACCCCATACATAGATATATTTTAACACTATGTATAAATTATGTAAATTGATTGATAAACAGTGAAGAAATAATGAGAATAAAATAAAAATCGCACTCACCCTCTCCAACAATGACCGATGTGGAGTGCTTGCCGAACACGTGTACAACTTTGAGCTGTCCTTTTTCAACGATGACATAGAGTGCATATGGGTCTAGGCCCTCCGGCCGGTCCTTGACACTGTGGTAGACCAGCAGGCCGTGCGGCAGTTTCGTCCTGAATTGGAACGAGATTTCTCGACACAGTCTGCAAAATGATGATACAATTGAAAAGTAAAATACAATTTTGAATATATTTTTAATAGAATGATAAATTGGAGAAGGACTCTGATAATAATATATTTTCTAAATAATAATAATC
Organism: Conomelus anceps; assembly: GCA_948455865.1. Lineage (NCBI taxonomy): Eukaryota > Metazoa > Arthropoda > Insecta > Hemiptera > Delphacidae > Conomelus > Conomelus anceps. Next base: position 1,464,548 of record OX418220.1, read on the forward strand.
CCTGTATTTTTTCTTCAAATAGACGGTACATGTATATAATACCTATTACAGTTTAACGAAGAGAAATATGTACTCCATCTGGACATAAACCTGTTTGCAAATAAAAATAACAATAAATAATTATAACTACCATCATTTCAAGCAAGGTCAGTAGTATAAGATTCAAATTACATAATAATGAAATAAATATAATATCTAATAAAAACTTGTGCACAAGAATTAAAAAACTCTCAGATACAATAAGAACAAGAAGAATACATTTTTACTCCAACATCTTCAGAATGAACAACAACAGACTAACAAAACAAAAATATTCTATTTCTTTTGCAAAATGAAACAAACAGAAATTGGTTAAAGAAAGTTCAGGACGATTTAAATGAGCTGAATAAAGCAGATAAAATAATCAAAAACCATAACAGCCTCAGGAATATTTAAAAAAACCAAAATCAAAGGTTCCAGGACAAGCCCAAGCGTAGAACAGGCACCAGGATTAGATTAGATTATCATACTTTATTCACGTAAATTTACAGATGTTGTATATGAGTAGTTAAACAAATTTCTACATCACATAGGTGCTATAGTAGCAACCTTACATTTTTATAGAGCTAGAAATTATGTAGCCTACAATAGCATTTGTATGATCTTAATGAAATAAGAATGGTCATGACAATCTAATTGATGCAATTACATGAAATGGCGAAGTTTTGGCAAAATTCTTGACATGTGGGAAGATCAGAAAAAAGCTACTACTTAATGAATAAAGGAGTATTGGAGAATACGGAAAGAGGTGAATTTATAAAGGCATTATCAAGATCATAGTTTAATTAAAGTATCCCAAAGTGGGTGAAACAAAACAAAAATTATAATAAAAATATGGGTAAGGTGACCAGACGTCCCGTTTTTGAGAGGCATGTCTCGTTGTCCCCATCATCCTTGTCGGGACAACCATTTGTCCCGTTTAGGCAATATTAGTTACTAATATTCTACTTTATGAATAGTCTTTTCCATTTATTGTTAATTATTATTGGTCTAAATCAGGGATTCCCAACAAAAATTTTCCAAGAACCCCCTCATGCAGTCACTATAATGACAAGGACCCCCACTAATTCTTAAACCTAAATTTATAAATTTATTTTTCTCATTTCCCCATACCCTCGTAATTATAGTTAGCTTAGCCGATAAGATAATGTAATACTAATACATGGTTGGTGCCTTGCCGTGTCACAGTACCAAGTACCTGAAAAGAGCGAAATTAAGAGTTTTATTTTAAATTATTTTCGTTTTAAGAATAAAATCAATGTTGTCTTTATTGTTTTTGTTCAAAACATGTAAACAGTAATATTATGATTTATTTAAAAGTCATGATTTATTTGTGGAAATAAAGAGTGCGTCCATCAGTGCACAGTTATAACTTTTGAAAATCTGTTTCTGTACTAATACATATTTTTATTCCAATTTCTAATTATATCTTGCGGACCCCCAGGAGTCCGCGGACTACCTGTTGGGAACCACTGCTCTAAATGATCTAAAAGCTAAACTAAATAAATGATCTAAAAGCTAAACTAAAGTTCTAATTACTATTGAAGCTTAGCTCCAAAATCCCTCGTTATTATGAGCGGACTTTTATTATTCTTCGGTTGTCTTCGGAAGGTGAACATCGATGGCTTTAAAAACTCGTTTTAACAGTGTTTAAGAATAACTACAAAAATTACTTTGAGAATAGAGAAGTATAGAGAAGAAATAAAGTTTTTTTTCTATTTTATGATCAATTTTCAAACACCCCCCCCCCCCCCCATCGGTCAAAACACTAAGTTTTACCGTTTTGGGGTTTCAAAAATCTGGTCAACTTAAATATGGGCCTAAATAAATTGAAAAACTGACCAGTAAATTAGTATTGAATTGAAAGTGAATAGCTTACCGCAATTGAAAAGTCGGAATTCGATTGCCATCGAGCTGAATGAAAGCGTTGCTTTTTGCCATCATGAACACTTTGTCGTGGCCAGTTTCGGGGAAAGTCAGTTCGATGCCCCTCTCCTCCAGCGGCAGAGGGGGAATCAGAGTCGTTCTCAACGTGTTGAGCGATTTTTCCAGTTCATCTTGAGGTTTGATCGTGTGCAGGTAGGGCGGCAGGGTGTCTGAAAATTTTAGAAATTTATCTTTGTGTCAATTATTTCTGTTTGATTAAAGGAAGAGAGGTCTATGTTTTAAGTCGAACATTTTGCATCAGTAAAGAGAAATAAGTTGAGTTAAGAGAAATGTCCATCAAGTTGAATTGTTAGTCTATGATAAGCGCACAAATCATGGGTGATGTTTTTGTTTTGATACTTTTGTTAAGGATGAAACCCACATAGATCATGGACCTGTGCGTTTGTGAACATGTTTGGAACTCATTAAGGCTGATGCGTGAAAAATTTAATGATATTTTACACGGGTCTTCCTTTATGGAATGCCCTGCGATGTATGTGTAAGGACTTTTGAAATTTTCTTGCACTTAAAGGATATTTAAAACGAAAATAAAGGAAGGCCTTCTTCTACAGGAACATATATAATAATACTGTAATATGTTTTTATTTCCATATTTTGTAACAATGAAAATTTAGAAACGTCAGAAAATACATAAAGTATCAACTATGTTATCAAAATTCATACAATACTTTAAAACTAACTACAACAATATTTTAAAAGTAACAGTGAAATTTTAACAATCAGTTGACATTAATAAAAACAGACAAATACAGTACTATCACTAGAATTCATTGGTTGCCAAAAATAAAAATAAAATAAATAATTTTATTAATGGAGACAACAGGTGTAACCCCATTTTGCCTCCTTCACACAATACAATAATTTCAACACTATGCAATTTGAAATAATTATAAATGAAAATGAAAACAGAAGAAAATTCAATCAATAATAAAGAAAACAAGCAAGTAAAGTCATTATGATGACAATAATAAATAACACAATGAATACAATAATAGATCAAGAGTATGAAAAATAATAAAATTAACAAAATTTTAATTATAAATATTTAAACTACTAAAATAATATGATGGATGAGAAGAATGAAATGTCTGTGTAATACTTACAAAAGGAATAATTAAATGCAAGCACAAAATCACGAAATGATGACCACATGCTACACAACTGAATCATACGCAATCCTACGCAATTTATGATAAACTAAGATTTATGATATATTATTTTTTAAATGAGCTTCTCCATCGTATGCAATTGGAATCAAATTTAAAGATATCCCTCGGGCTCTCTTATTCATCTGGTTGAGCCTTGTTAAGAATTACGTTATCACTAATAAGAATAACTTATTTGAGAGAAACAAATCATTTCATTCCTGGATTTCTTGTTCCATGACGAACTGCGTTGTTAATATTAACTTGTTATGCGAATTTATTTGACTGCAAGTCGTTCAATTGACATAAGTTAAAATCATTTCAATTGAGTACAACAAGTAATTACTAAGTAAATGATAATATTATACAAATTTATTAATATTGTTAAATAAATTCAATCGACAGAGATATCAAATCTCATCTGATTTGGACAATCAGCTGTATGGAAAATAGAAACAGCCTTGGTGATGCAAAACAGAGTTACTTTTTGTAGAAAAAAGACATGAAATAGACTATGCAAATTGAATTAAAAGGGTTAGGTGCGATGATTGTGTTAAATGTTGCGATGGTGATTATCATTGAGTACATAGAGTATGTTCCTCTGTGCAACCACCGTTATTCTTGGGCGCGAGGTCTACTGTTCACAGAACTACTAGTAGATATGAAAGACAGAGATTAGAAACTAGACATACGGAGTGAAACTAGTAGACTAAGCCTGTAATGTAAAGCTCAGCATAAAACCACAGATCAACCATCAAGTTGAATGGTTGGTCTTTGATAAAACCTAAGCGCACAGATCATGGGTTATGTGTATTTAGGAGTCTATTTAGTTGATAAACCTTTTTATAGTGTACAAGAGTTCCTTTCACATCAAAATTAAGCCTCACCTCAACTAATATTGATATAGTAATTACGGTAACTAGTGTATAAGATTGTATAATTGTTAATCTGACTTGCCTTAAACTCCTTAACTGGAGTCTCCATGACGTAATCTACAAAAAAGGCATGATTTTATTTTGAACGAAACCCACAAAGGTCTGAGACCTGTGCGTGGGTAATGAGTTGGGTAATTGTGATAAATGATTCGGACCTACAGTTCTAGGTGGGTTCCCAACGACTGGGAAGTGATTTTACAGCAGAGAATAGTATTTTTGATGGGCAATCCAATCGGTCACCCTTACAAAGAGCTCGAAGCTTATCTTTATCTGACTGAACATATACCTGCTACGGCTATCTCTTTTCTTGTGAATAAACTTTACTTATTACTGATCAGGAGGTACTGGTTAATTTTAGTGAATAATGTATTTACTGAAAGTAGGTGAATAACGATAATGAATAAAAGACGAAATTGTCACAACCACATTTATTAAAACTTAGAGAAATTAGTTTCGGTTGTTACACCATTATCAATCTCAATCAGACTGATTGAGATTGATAATGTTTGAGGAGTCTGATTCAGATTGATAATGGTGTAACAACCGAAACTAGTTTCTCTAAGTTTTAATAAATGTGGTTGTGACAATTTCGTCTTTTATTCATTATGGATACCTTCCACAATATCACCATCGTCACTACAAAGATAGGTGAATAACCTTTTACTTTTAAGTAAATTATGAACATAGCTAAGCGCAGAGCACACCATCGTCAAACATATGTTGTACTATTTATGTTGAACTCATGTCTGTAAAACAAATGACCTATACATCTATTTAATATTATCAATTATCATTCCATCACTCATCGCAAACATGTCCAGTAAAACAAAACGCAGTTTTCTATTAATTGATTTGAGTATTGCAAACAAATCCAAATTTTTAGCTTTAAGAATAATATTTTAGATAGATCACTTTCCACAAAATTGATTACGGTACTGCGAAGGAGTAAGCAAATTTGTAGAATTATAAATTTGTATTGAAGGATTATAAATTGCAAATTACAAAATTTTCTAGGGAACAAAATTTAAATTTTTAATTACAGCAGGTAACTGAGGGATAGCGATCAAATATTTCACACTCTTGGACTTCCATCCTCTTCAACTTTTTCTCTAGCAATCTTCTATCTTTCTCTACACTCCCCCTTTCACTCGCACACCAATAATTACCATTTGTGAGTGGATCTTAATATTGTTTATCTTTCCACTTAAGATAACACTAAACAAACAATTTTAAGAATCATCTTAAAAGTATTTTATAGGTCTGTAAGTCTAGCTGCTTCAATGAGTTCCAGATTTAAATTGGGTTAATCTGAACACGGACGAGGAGTGTAGGAGTGTTCACCTTATCTTTAAATATATTTCTGTATTTAGGAATCATCTTGTTTGTCCATTGATTTTGTAACATTTTCACATGTAGCCTACTAACCTAATATTATTAGTACCTATGAAGCTGATGTGAATTTCACAAATTAAATTTGAAACAGAACTGCAAGCCGATTGTTTCTTTGGATACCGTAGTTATTGGATGATCATTTTTTGACTCAGGTCAACATTAAGTGTTGGATTTGGTTTCATCTGTTATATCAAAATAGAATAAATTTTAATTTCAATTTATGTAAATTCAAACTCACACACAATACACAAAAATAACAATTAAAAAGGACAATAATAAGCAGGAAATAATAAAAACACACAAACAATTTGCAGAGAACATCTTGTTAGGGTGTGGAGTTTAATAACCTTTCCAATATGTTTACCTACGTACTAGGAATAGGTAAGTTAAAAAGGCTATTAGTGTGTGTAAACTAACAAGATTCCAGTCCGGTTGAGACTATTTAAGCATACGGTATTCTCATTCATCCATCCTTGTTCATCTACAAGACTATACTTATTCAGACTATTTTAAAGCATATATTCTCACTCCTCTGTCCTTGTTCTACCTTACTTAGTCAATTATTCAAAATAATCTTCTGACCACTAAAAATAATATTCCCAATCTAAATCAGTTCTTAGCAATAATTTACCCAGTGTAAAGCCAAGTAAAATCCTTTTTCAGCAAACTTTTAGTGAACTTTTTTCAGTGAAATTTTCTTCAACAAATAGCTAGATGGAATAAGATGTATGGATAAAAATAAGATTAATGAACCATTCATTACTTTGCATAATCAAATCAAATTTCTTTCTTTTAATAATTCACAATTTACATCATATAAACTTTGTCATAACAGATTGTCAAACGAACATCATACAGTAAGCTCTGCTACATATAAAGAAAGAGTCTACATAGGCAACTATAGTGACCTGTGCTTAGCTGAAGTTGATATCACCAATTTATATATTTATGAAAGATTGGAAAATCATAATATATCTAGTCATTTCAAAGCAGAGCTTTGATAAATTCAATAAATGGGACATAACATGACGTTTCATATGATAAAACATATTATCAATAAAAAGAGTTAAATAAAAGCGATAAGTACAGCAAAAAAGTTTATTAATTGCACAAAGAAATGAATTGTAACATGTAAGTAACACTGAGATAAAGAGAGTATGTAGTGAGAAGAATTTTCAAGAGTAATGTAACCATTTGTTTTTTACGAAGCCCACATGGTTCTGAGACCCGTGCGTGAGTAATGAATTGATGGTGATTGATAAGTTGGATCTACTGTTTTGTTTGGGTTCCGGACCACCGGGAAGTAATTTTACAGCAGAGAACTGAGTCTTTTTGCTGGAAATCCCATCGGTCACCCTTACAAAGAGGGCCCAGGAGTTCGTAGTTCATTTCTATCTGTTTGAATAGATAATATAATAGCAGTTAATATAGACCGAACGAAGAGAGGTCTCTGTTTCGAGTCGACTGTTTTGCATTTGTCTGTCTGTAACGCATTTACGGCTGAACGTGTGAACCGATTTCTTTGAAATTTGGCATGAATGTTCCTTTCAGTGATGCGCAGCGATGTATGTATAAGGATTTTCTAAACTTTCTTGAATTTAAAAGGAAAAAAGTAAGGATATTGGGCCTACTTATATAGATATGATTTTCAAAATAAGCTCCATCATATGCAATTGGAATGAGCTTTTCTTTGTAGTGGCGAAAGTGATATTGTGGATAATATCCATAATGAATAATGATACATGAAGTTGTCAAAACCACATTTATTGAATAATTGTGGTTGTGACAACTTCAAGTCTTATTATTCATTATAAAATAAGATTTATAGATAGCCCTCGGGTGTCCTTATTCATCTGGTTGAGCCTTATTCATATAGAGTTATCATTCATAAGAATAACATATATTCGTTTGAGAGAAAAAATCATTTGTAATATTTCAATTAAGTAATTACTAAGTAAATTATATACAAATTTATTGACTTTTTATGGTGAATTTAACAACTTGCAGTCAATTTGCTCTTTGCCTGCTCTAGAACATGGCTTGTCATAGTAGAGTAGGTTAATTTCCACGCAAAAAAAAATGTTTATAAAAATGTAATCTTTGGTAGTTTTAGTCATGTAGTCTTATATGTATATGTATTTGTTTAGATTTAGTTTTTTAAATGGAATTCATAAGAATAACATATTTGTTTGAGAGAAACAAATCATTTCTAATATTTCAATTAAGTTGAAGATCCATCTTGTTTCCACTAATATGTAATATAAACTTGAAAAAAACACTTTTAAATGGAAATTAACTCACGTTATGGCGTGACGGCCGTTTCGCTCTGTTGTCTAGAGCATCGTCAGACGACCCACAGTACACTCTGTGGGTGTACTCAGAGTGTACTGTGGGTCGTCTGACGATGCTCTAGACAACAGAGCGAAACGGCCGTCACGCCATAACGTGAGTTAATTTCCATTTAAAAGTGTTTTTTTCAAGTTTATATTTCAATTAAGTTTAATAACAAGTGATTACTAAGTAAATGAAATGCAAATTCAATTAATATTGTTTTATAAACTCAGACATCTAAAATCTAATTTCAGCAGCTGTCTCGCAAATAGAAAACAGAGCCTTGATGTGATACAGAGTGACCTTTTGTAAAATACAGACATGAGGTAGACTACTCGAATTGCATTTCTAGGAGTTACGTTGGATAGACGATTGACCTGGACTCCATACATTGAGAAAATATGTAGTAAAATTTCATCTGGGGTATTTGTCCTGCGACAGCTCGCTAGATTGAATGACAAAAAGTTACTTTTTACAGCTTACCATGGGCTCTTACTGTCACATATTAGGTATGCTATCTTAGTATGGGGTAATTCATCAAAACAAAATCTTGATAGGGTGTTTAAGATCCAAAAGAAAGCGGTTAGGTGTATAGAAAGAGTAAATAGATTAGATTCATGTAGGCCGTTGTTCAAGAGACTTGGTCTCCTAACTGTACCCTGCTTATATGTGTATGAAGCTACTTTATATGTAAAAACGAATGATATTAACCAAAATCTTGATGTACATGATTATAATACAAGAAGCCGAGGAGATTATCACTTGGTGAGTCACAATAGTAGCCTATTCAAACAAAAACCTAGTTATATTGGTAGGAAATTCTACAACAAGCTACCGCAGTTTTTGAAGAGTCTTGAAAATATAGAAATATTTAAAAATCAATTGAAGAAATATTTAGTTGATAAAGCTTTTTATAGTGTACAAGAGTTCCTTTCACATCAAAATTAAGCCTCACCTCAACTAATTGAAGTAATTATGGTATCTAGTGTATAATATTGTTGATCTGACTTGTCTTATACTCCTTAACTGGAGTCTCCAAGACGTAATCTACAAAAAAAAAAAAAAAAAAAAAGAATTGAATCAAGGGTTGGGTCTGATGAATTTTAATTTTAATTTTGCGATGGTCATAAACAGATTCAGATGACCTTTTTGTGTAAATTTACAGTGTACATGAATGATAACAGTATTATTAATATTAGCAACTCTCAGATCCCCTAGTTCAAGTGATGTACCTACAGTGATTTCTGAAAAGTGAATGGTTGAATAGAAAAGATTATAAATACAACAAATATATATTTTAAGGTATTGTACAGTAGAAATTCTTGATGTGATTCTTAAAAGTAAAAGAGAGCTTGGATCTGAGAGATGAATTACACAAAGAGGCGAAGTCTTGGGCATTGAGACCATTCTTACACTTAACCTAACATTGATTACATGGAGTATGTTGCGCTGTGAAAGCTCTCTTATTCTTGGGCGTGAGGTCTACTGTTTCTACTTTCTTGCAGATTTGCCGCCTAGAGGGAACCCCATTGTGTTCCCCTATTCTGTTCACAGAACTACTTTTTATTTTTAGTTGTTATTTTCAAGTGTACTCACGATCTTCCCCGCCAATGCAGTAGTGCATGCACTCGGCCTCCGAGTCGAACACATTCTCTCCCTTGCAGCCGCCATAGACGAACATCTTGCACAGCTGAAGGGAGGCGTCAAAGTACCACTTGTGCACCCAATCAGAGCACGGGCCGCGCGACACCAATCCTCTGCACCTATCTAAATCAAATGCGCATTAGTCCCATACTGGCAATATCGACAATTATTGAAAATAATTATTTACATGCAAGGTGAACAATTGGAGACTTTAAGAGGGGTTACATACTAGTGCTTCAGACATTATAAAGTTATCAGCTGTTACTTTTAGGCATGTATTTTCCTTCTTTGGGATATTCAGACGTGCGCGACTCTATTATCACTCTGTATTATTATATCTATATAAATAGAGAGTAGGGGTGTGTGTGTGTGTTTAGGTTTGTCTTACGCATTTCACAAAAACAGCACAGATTTGGAACACTAAACTTGGCACATAGCTTCCTCTAAACTCGATCCAGTGCACCCCAAAGCCCGATTTTTTATTTTTCTTTCAGACTTTTCAAAATGATGTTCAAATTCAACTTAAAGGCGCTATTACTGTTTCTTGATGAAGCCCACATAGGTCTGAGACCTGTGCGTGGGTAATGAGTTGGATGATGGTGATTTATGAGTTGCACCTACAGTTTTAGGTGGGTTCCGAACTGCTGGCCAATGTAATCGGTCACCGTTACAAACAGGACCTATGAGAACGCAGCTTATCTATCTGATTGAACAGATACCTGCTACGGCTCGCGGCTATCACTTCCCTAACATTGCCTGTTGTATATTTACTAGATTGCGTTTTTGAAATGGATGAATAAATAAGATAAACTTACTTTTTGCCTTAAAAATGTGTTTAGATGCAGGAAGCTCATAGAACAGCTAATAACATGATACGTCAATTTTGTTGACAATATAGATGATACGCCGATATGTCTTAAGCCAAAGCAACAGATTAGCTCCGTATTAATATTACAGCTGCTAATTACCCAGCGTCATACAAGCTTACTTTTTGTGTGTAGCGGCCTTTTCCTGTGGGAAGTGATAGCCGAGTGTCGTAGCAGGTATCTGTTCAATCAGAGACAAGCTACGAAATTCCTGGCCCCTCTTTGTAAGGGTGACCGATTGGATTTGCCAGCAAAAAAGACTCTGGTCTCTGCTGTGAAGTCACTTCCCGGTGGTTAGGAACCCACCTAAAACTGTTGGTCCTACTCATCTATCACCATCATCCAATTCATTACCCCCGCACAGGTCTCAGACCTATGTGGGCTTCATCCTCCGAAAAAATTAACACATTATTCAATATTCATTCATTTATTATCCGAATTCCAAAATGGAGGAGGTTCTCAATTAGACCTGATTTTCCATGTTTTTACATCAATTACTCGAGTACTATTGAACCGATTTCAATGCATTTTTTCAATAATAATAATAATAATAATATCGTGTGACCTGGCTGGCTCAAGTCTGGTGTCAGAGTTATCAGGTCGCACCTGAATAAATTCAGGGCCTCTGGCGTGACTTAACGTCTGTTTTTAGGCTGTTTTAATTTCAATAAAAGAACACCATTCAGTGATGGTCCCATCCAAGTTTCGCAAGGATCGGCCCAATACACTTAGCCTAATATCAACAATATCATTATCAAGCGCTTTGAACTGAGAACATTTTAAATTTAATACAAACTTTATAGTAACCTTTTGAGGTCGATGCCAAATATTTAATGAGTTTATAAAAAATGTATGTAATATTTTAGGAGCTTATGAAAAATTCAGTGCTGACTTTGAAAGGTAAGTTGTACTAATTTTTAAATTTCCTCAGTTTAAAGTGTATATTTATTTTAATTATGTTGAAGAATCATCTTGTTTCCACTAATATAATTATAATAAAACTTTAACAAACACTTTCAAGTGGAAATTGTGACTCACGTTATGGCGTCACGGCCGTTTCATTCTGTTGTCAAGAGCATTTTCAGACGACCCGCAGTACACTCTATTGTAATGTGGGTCGTCTGACGATGCTCTTGACAACAGAGTGAAACGGTCGTGACGCCATAACGTGAGTCACAATTTCCACTTGAAAGTGTTTGTTAAAGTTTTATTTTTTATTTTAAACTTTTTAGTACTTCATTATAGTACTAGCATCATTTAAGTCGGTTTCTTTTATTGTTTTGAATTTTTTATACCATTGATATACACACAAAAAGTTGGTGACTAGAGAATCGCAGAATTGTCTTGGGTTAATGAGAAAGAAATATCATATATATGTTGCAATATATAGCTGATTTTTCCACATAAGAATCTATTAGCGTTGGCACGTTTGCCCGATTTAGTCTGGCATCACAATCCATAGCCTTAAAGGTAAAAGTTACTCATCTTATAAGTTGCAATAAAGTTGCAATATGATTGATGATTGATTAAAGATTTATTCCTCATAATTCACAAATTTGTACAGCAATACAATTTAGACAAAAAATTACATTAATGCATATAAATACACAGAGTTTGATTTCCGTCTTATTTGAATATTGGAAAGAGTCTTCATAGGCAACAGTGGCCTGTGCGTAGACTCGAGTTGATTAACACTGTTATTTATTTTACATGTCACTAAACATTAAATATTTCTTTGAAACATTTAAAAAAAACAATACAAATCCAAATTATAGAAAAATAGCAGAAAAAAGTTGAATAAATACAAATATATAGAATACTACAATAAGTGAAAATTCTATCTATCACTGATTTATACAGACAAAAACAAATTCTTCAACATAATATCATTACAAAACCAACTAAATTATCAAAAATTCACAGTGGTTTTATAATTACTATTATACTATTAAAAAAAAGAATCAAATAACTTATTTCATAGATCGCTATACTACACCCCAGCATAAGCCGGACATGGTTAACTTTCAATATTTTATTGTTATTGAATTTATTTTACGTCGATAAGGCTCTTCATGGAATATTTTGTGAGCTTTTGTATGTCAATAGATAAATAGTGCGCTGTGCGCAAAGTGCTAGTGCGCTGAAGTGGAACTCAGTTAAACAAAAAAATATATATATAATTATTATATATATATTCAAGGCAAAAAATAGTCTGTAAATGAAGGACATCTGCTCCACTTTGCACATAGGAGATGTTATGCTGAATGATATCGACATGTTACATGAAAGAGTTATAGATTACCTTCAGGAGTGAGAATCACTGGTAAGAGTTATAGATTATAGTTATAGATTACAGTTACATGAAAGAGTTATAGATTACCTTCAGGAGTGAGAATCACCGGTAAGAGTTATAGATTATAGTTATAGATTACAGTTACATGAAAGAGTTATAGATTACCTTCAGGAGTGAGAATCACCGGTAAGAGTTATAGATTATAGTTATAGATTACAGTTACATGAAAGAGTTATAGATTACCTTCAGGAGTGAGAATCACCGGTAAGAGTTATAGATTATAGTTATAGATTACAGTTACATGAAAGAGTTATAGATTACCTTCAGGAGTGAGAATCACCGGTAAGAGTTATAGATTATAGTTATAGATTACAGTTACATGAAAGAGTTATAGATTACCTTCAGGAGTGAGAATCACTGGTAAGAGTTATAGATTATAGTTATAGATTACATTTACATGAAAGAGTTATAGATTACCTTCAGGAGTGAGAATCACCGGCAAGCTCAATGACACATTAACCGTGCTGAATGCCCTGGCTGATGACGTCATCCAACAAACAGCAAGTAAAGCCAGTGGCCACTTACATCTTCGGTTCCTCATTCTGGATCTGCAACAATTTCATTCTATTAATATTTCTAATCAATTCAATGGGGAAGTGATATCCGAGTGCTGTAGCAGGTATCTGTTCAATCAGAGATAAGCTACGAAACACCTGGGCGCTCTTTGTAAGGGTGACCGATTGGATTGGCCACCAAGAAATACTCTGTTCTCTGCTGTAAAATCACTTCCCGGTGGTTCGGAACCCACTTAAAACTGTAGGTCCAACTCATCAATCACCATCATCCAATTCATTACGCACGCACAGGTCTCAGACCTATGTGGTCTTCATCCTCCGAAAAAAATCTATTTATTCAAAACATACATAAACAAACACTGTTTTAGTATTTTGTTTGAAGTGAGTTCCCAAATTAGTATTCTCCGTATCCGTACACTACTGCCTCTGCCTATGACAGTGGATTGGCTAGAGTGCTATCGAGGCTGCTGCAGCAGGTATAGATTTTTTGGGGTGTCTGTAGTGGCTTTTAGGAGAGCTGTTGTGCGGTTGGGTTTGTGACTGTCCCACTAACTTTTCTGGAAATTGTTTTGTCTCAGCTTTATTTCTCTTCCTTGGTTCACTTGTCTTTCTGATTTGGATGTTTTGTTTCTTTGTTGTTTTGTTTTAGCCTGTTACTTTCTTGCTTCTTTGTATTCTTTTATCTACTCCTGTTAACTTGTTCTTATCTATTTATAGTTGCTTTACCTTGTTTTGAATATAGTTGTTTTAGTCTATAATTATTTAGATTATTATTTTGTTATTGGTGTATGAATTCTGAATTCCTCTATTCTGAATTTTTGTCTAGTTATATTGTTATATAAGTTATTGTTACTAGCCTAGTCATTGTTATCTTTCCCCTGATTCATATTTTATCTATCATTGTTATTTTTCCACAGATTTATCTATTATCTATCACTCATTATTATCTAACTTATATTTCTTGCTTACATATTTTTGGTCATGTCTCGGTGTTGAATACTATGCATGTGTTATTTTAAATTATTGACCAATATTCTAATAATTTATTTGCTCTGATAGGTAAATTTGTCCATTACGTTACATGCTTTCTTAGAATAATTTATTATTTGTTATACTATTTATTGTAAATTTGTTAAAATTCTATAGATTTATTCAGTCATTGTATGTGAAGCTTATGTAAACTGTGTATGTGTCTCATCAACTCAATCTCATTTGTATGGTTTTCCGTGTACAAATAAAATGATTTATTATTATTATTATTATTATTATTATTATTTTGTTATTTTCCTTGATATACTTTTTTGTGAATTTTGTAGCCTATAATTGGTGTGTACCGTTGGAATATGAATAAAATAATAAATAAATAAATTCTTCATTTGAATAGTCAGTAATTATTGTACTCCAGAGTGGCATTTCCAGTGATAGAACCTAACCTAAGATTTGGATTCCAGTTGAAAATCTATGAAAAAAACAGTTTTGAGGAATAGTCTGTTGTGTCTTCATATTAATTTTATTTTGGTCGTGATAAATGAAAAAAAAGAAAACGTTTAGGATGAAAGAAACTAAGAAAAAAGCAAAAAATAAACAACTGGCTCTGTGGTGGGGTGTGCTGGTGGGAGGAAAGGATGGAGACCAACTATGGTTTGACTTTGACTACATTTCATTTAGCTTCATTTTTTATTTCATTTCATTTTAATTTTTTTATTCTATCCTACTTGTGTATTGTTCTTGTTTGCTACTTTTTGGATCATGATTTTGACACTGAATATTATTCTTGTTGCTCCCCAACTATGGTTTCCCAAGTAATAGGCAAGGAGAATTAGGAAAGGAGAAGATGGACGGGAGAACAAGGAGAAGTAGAAGAAGAAGGAGAAGTAGCAAAGGAGAGATAGAGACCCTGAAGATGAGTAGAGGGAAAAAGAGGAAAAATAGAGAAAAGAATAAGTGAGTAACTGTTTAAACCATACTCTCAGAGCAAAGGTTTTTTTTGGCAAACAGCAATCATAGACGAAATTCCGGATCTACACATCCAGATAACTTGATTAGATAATCAACGCTCTGCTGGGCCCTCTCTGTAAGGGTGACCGATTGGATTGACCACCAAAACTGACTCTGTTCTCTGCTGTAAAATCTCACTACCCGGTGGCTCGGAACTCACCTAAGATAATAGGTCCACTATGTTCCCCATAACATGGCTCAAACGGCGAGGTGGTACTACCCGTAAGGATTTCCCCTCAAATAAAAGCCTACTTTTTTTATTGCTGATGATGCCCACATGAGTCCGAGACTTGTGCGTTGGTAATGAAGTGAATGATAACACATAGATGCCAGACGGAGGAGCGGGATTTTACATTCAGATCGAAGAAGAAATGACTTGAAACACCGTTTTTTTATCTACCACTCAGTTTTTCCAGCTATAAAGTAAAAAATGAAGGCGATAAATTAAAAAATTAATACTAAATTGTGCAGAAATATAGGAAAGGTAAATAAATAATATATTAGCAGGTTGCCCGATTCAATTGAATCTGGATTTCTAGAGCATGTGTAGTAACTAGTCAGATAAAAATCAGCTACGAACACCTGGGCCCTCTATTTGTAAGGGTAACCGATTGGTTTGGCCAGATAAAACACTGTTGTTGTAAAATTACTTCATGGTGGTTCGGAATCCACCAAAAGCTGTAAGTCCATCTCATCTATCACCAACATTTAACCTATTACCCGCGCACTGATCTCAAACCTATATGGGTTTCAAACTCTGAAAATAAACTCTTTGCAAAGTCAATCTGTTACTCTTTTCCTTACTCCTTTTTGTTTTCTCACTTATTTTTCTTCTTTCTTCTTCTACATCATATTCTTCTTCTTCCCTCAGTCTCCTTCTACTGCTTCTCCATCTTCTTCTCCTTCTTCACCTTTTTTATTCATTTTTCTCCTCTTTCTTCTTTCTCTCCTCCTTCAATCCCTCATTTTCTAGCGCTAAAGATTTAATTTGATAGTCTCTGTTTTCTTACCCATCTTCTTCTGCTCCTTCTTCTTTTTTTTCTCCTTCTTTTTCTCCTCCTCCTCCTTCTTTCTCTTCTTCTTCCATTCATCCTCCTCCTTCTTCTTCTTCTCCTTCGCCTCCTTTTCCTCCTTCTCCTCCTCGTCCTCTTTTTTCTTCTCTCATTCCTCCTTTTTCTTTTTCTTCTTCTTTCTCTCCTCTTTCTATTCCTTATTTTCAAGCGCTACAAATAGTTACTATTTAATAGTTACTGTTTTCTCACCCCTCAACTTACCCTTCTTATTTTCCTCCTCCATCTTCTCCTCCTCCTCCTCCTCCACCTTCTACTTCTTTTCCGCCATCTTATGTTTTCTTCTCCTTCTTATTTTTCTTCCTCTTTTTTTTGTCTCCCTCCTTCCTTCTTTCTCCCTCATCACTTCTTCCACCTTTTTTCTCCTTCTTAATTTTTCTTTGATTCTTCTTCCTTCATTCCTTTACTCCCTCATTTTCCAAA
The DNA here is from genome assembly GCA_948455865.1 of Conomelus anceps. Taxonomy (NCBI): domain Eukaryota; kingdom Metazoa; phylum Arthropoda; class Insecta; order Hemiptera; family Delphacidae; genus Conomelus; species Conomelus anceps. The sequence continues at coordinate 1,481,206 of OX418220.1, forward strand.
GATAGAGTTTCGTTGACAGATAACAGCAAGTAGCTGTTTATTATACAGGATTATGTAGTTTTGCCACAAGTATATTTCTATCTAATCTTCGATAACAGCCCAAAATCCATTTTAAAAAGTTTCTTAGAGCAACACTATATGCAAGGGTGGTCCTCCGAACCCCCAACATCGGAAATTTATCAGGGAAGGGGCAGGAAGGAGGGGAAATATCCCCCAAAAAGGGTCAACAAAATCCCAATTGCGACCACCCCCAAACCCCCGATCTCTGGGACCGCTCCTGACCACTTCTCAAATCAAATAATAATTTACAACACATAAAAAAAATCAATATAGAAACTATAACATATATATAAAGTGCTTGAAATAATCTTTTCTTGGCAAGAATCAACAGTTTTTTTTTAATTTCTGCAATTTCGAAGCTGAAATGCAATAAATTCAACCGTTAAATTCTGATAACTGGCCAATTCTAATAATTAATTTCACATAAAAATAAAAACAAGATGGAAAGTACAACATGAATAAAGTACTTGAAATAATCTTTCCTTTGCAAAAATGAACAATTTTTAAAATTTCTGCAAATTCGAAGTTAAAATGTAATAAATTCGATCGTAAATGTAATAAATTGTAATAACTGGCATCGTATTTAAGTGTTATCTATTGAAAGTGTCTACAAGTCAAATCAAACAATTTATAACATATAAAAATAAAATCAAGATAGAAAGCACAACATAAATAAAGTACTTGAAATAATCTTTTCTTTGAAAGAATGAACAATTTTTTTAATTTCTGCAAATTTGAAGTTGAAATGCAATAAATAAATTTGACCGTTAAATTGTAATAACTGGTAACGTATTCAAGTGTTATCTATTGAAAGTGGCTACTAGTCAAATCAAACAATTTATTACATACAAAAATAAAATCAAGATATAAAGTACAACATAAATAAAGTGCTTGAAATAATCTTTTCTTTGCAAGAATGAACAATTTTTTAAATTTCTGCAAGTTCGAAGTTGAAATGCAATAAATTCGACCGTTAAATTGTAATAACTGGCAACGTTTTTGAGCGTTATCTATTGAAAGAGTAGAAGGTTATCGGGAAATTCAGACTAGGCTGTATCCACTTTGGTCCAGCACAGAATCCGGAAGAGACACAGATGATTTCTGGGTGTGGCATCAATTCATTTATCCATTCATCATTCAACCTATTCATTTATTCATTTCACCTATTCACTTGAAAAGTTAATATTAACAACGCAGTTCGTCATGGAACAAGAAATCCAGGAATTCACCTAATCATTCATTCATTTTACCTCTTCAACCATTCATTCTTCCCATTGAATCATTCATTTTGATATCTTAATATATCTTTTATATATTAAAACTGACACTGTATTTCTCTTTTATATAATGTTTTACTCACATAAATTGGAGATGCTTGAGGAATGCATTTCACTTCTGAAAAGAAGCTTCGTCAGCCTCGTCAGAAGTGAAATGCATTCCTCAAGCATCTCCAATATATGTGAGTAAAACATTAAAAAGAATTGAAATAAAGTGTCAGTTTTAATATTAGATTCTTCATCATGTATCTAGTCATGGAAAATATCACAGATTTAAAAATCCAATTTAATTTTAATATTTAAAAATCTTCCAGTCACTTTGTACACTCATGAAAATGTTTTGTTTATGATTAATTGAAATATCATCTTCATATTTACGGATATTCAATGTTCTTAACACAGTGGCGTAACCAAGGAAGGATCAGAAGGATACAATAAAGGAGGAGGGACAAAGCAATTTTGGAATTTTAACAAATCTTAGAGACAATGTTTCACAAAATAATCAAACGAAGTGTCTAGAATCGTTAAAAATATGGTTTTAGAGGGACTATTTTAAAAAAATCCGGCGGCGAACCTCCCTTTTGAAAGAACAAGCTACATAAAGTCTTGAAGTACTGTTTGAAAACCCTTACTCCTCCTTTTTAAAAGTACGCTACTATACTATACTTCCCAATCAGGGAAGGAGGGGAATCAAAACTAGCAGAGTGAAAATACTTTCAAGTAGGCCTGCTTTCAATTAAGCTTGTCAATTAAACAATTAATTTTTAGCATAAGAACCTGGATCTCCCATTGACAATGATCAGCAAAAACTAAATAGAAATCACTTTGACACAAAATGTGGCTCAAAATAATTTTAATGAATTCATGACTAGAGTCGCTTAAGTTACAGGGGAACTATTTTTCACAAAATCTCTTGGGGAAACACTTTTTGGAAAAGAAAGAGCTAGGAAAAAGAAAGAAAGAGCATACCAACCATTCTCTTAAATTAATTTATTGTTAGAGAACACCCATTCCCTCCTCCTATGACCCCCACACCACTTCCAAGCATAGGATGATTGGCCATTCGCCCCCAGACTGATTATTTTTTTTATAGATTACATCTTATTTTGGAAACTCTTGGAAACTTGAAACTCTTGAAATCTTGGAAACTCCAGTTAAGGAGTATGAGACAAGTCAAATTAACAATTATGCAATCTTATACACTAGTTACCATAATTACTATATCAATTAGTTGAGGTGAGGCTCAATTTTGATGTGAAAGGAACTCTTGTAGACTATAAAAAGCTTTATCAAATAAATATTTTTTCAATTGTTTTTCTCCAGTAACGTCTCTTTATTAGTACAGTAATACAAATGTTTCATAAAATACTATTTATGAGAATTTATCCGTCAAGAAAAACTGAGTTATTTAATGGAAGATATGAACTTGATTTATTGAAGCTCAAGTCATGGTCAGACTTCTGTTATCACAAACTGTCATGTCTCTACAATGTCGAACTCATTTGATGGATACAGTACACAGAAATTTCAGTAATTTTTAGCTCATTTGTTTAATAACTCTTTAAAAAGTCATACAAACAAGTTTCAGTAAATAATAGAGAAAATTTACGCCAATACAACAGTGTAAAATGTGTGATTTTGTCAGGCCCGATAAATTGCTTTGTGTAAGTGTACTACTGATAAGGCTAGTATGACAGCTTGGTAATAAAAATAGTGATGTACTTTGATTTCTTCATTGGTTTATGTTACAAGTCAACAATAATAATTATTGAAGAGTTAGTGACCTTGTATGAACAGTCAACTTAATACAGACTACTTACATGGCCATAATCACACATAATCTTCTGGTAAATACGGAACATTAGGCCCAAAACTCACTGCCTTCCATTTTTTTTCTTTATTCGTGGAAATAAATTCGAAGAAGTCGATGATAAAATATATTTTTAAAATTAGTGGTAAATTTAAAAGCAGAGGAGTTGAAAAGACAAGAGACAAGGAATCCCGAAAAACCCTGAGATTTCTCAAATAGTAGTCTATCAATTTACACTAACCATTAAAAGTTGGCCTAACCTAGAAAATATATTAGTTTTTTTTGGTATGGTCCATCTTTCTCCCACAAATAAATAACTAAACTTGTAAAAATACTTTTTTGTAGAAATAAGCAGTGATATTTTGTTGTGTTACAGTCGTTTCGCTCTATTGTGGAGTATCATCCGATACACAACCAAATTCATTCCTTGTCTCAGTTCAATATCAGGTAGCCTACCAGTACCGCCTTATGATTCTCCTCAGTAGAGCGAAGCAATATTGTAACACTAAGAAATGTGAGTTTTTATTTTACCATAAAAGTATTTTATCTCAGTTTCATTAGTTTTTTATTTCATTATAAACTGTGAAAAAAAAGATGGAACTTAACCAATCAAGTACAAACATATTACTCTTTTTTGTGGATTACGTCTTGGAGACTCCAGTTAAGGAGTATAAGACAAGTCAGATTTACAATTATACTATCTTATACACTAGTTACCATAATTACTATATCAATTAGTTGAGGTGAGGCTTAATTTTGATGTGGAAGAAACTCTTGTACACTATAAAAAGCTTTATCAACTAAAAATTTTATCAATTGTTGTTCAAATAGTTCTGTATTTTCAAGACTCTTTAAAGTCTTTATGATTATCTTCTATCCAATTCTCTAGCATCTGCTATACCTTGATAGGGTGTTTAAGATCCAAAAGAAAGCGGTTAGAAAGCGGTAAAGAAAGAGTAGCCTAAATAGATTAGATTCATGAAGGCCGTTGTTCAATAGACTTGGTCTCCTAACTGTACCCTGCTTGTATGTGTATGAAGCTACTTTATATGTAAAAACGAATGATATTAACCAAAATCTTGACGTACACGATTATAATACAAGAATTCGAGGAGATTATCACTTGGTGAGTCACAATAGTAGCTTATTCAACCAAAACCTAGTTATATTGGTAGGAAACTCTACAACAAGCTACTGCAGTTTTTAAAAAGTCTTGAAAATATAGAAATATTTAAAAAACAATTGGAAAAATATTTAGTTTAGCTTTTTATAGTGTACAAGAGTTCCTTTCACATCAAAATTAAGCCTCACCCCAACTAATTGATATAATAATTATTATGGTAACTAGTGTATAAGAGTATAATTGTTGATCTGACTTATACTCCTTAACTGGAGTCTCCAAGGCGTAATCTATACAAAAAAAAAAACTATTTGTCAGATAAAATGCGAAAAAAGATATAATCTATGGAGAAAGCAGATAACCTTGAACCCTGTAACTTGGGCTTGGAAATAATCCGTGTTTAGAAAATAAACTAATAAAAAAATACTCAACAAGTTAGTTTGAATTCCAGGCTTGGATGCAAATTTATTGACAGAGATTTCGTAACGCCGGTCAACGTGTCTATTTTCCTATCAACCTGCGTACGGTGAGCACCATACAACGTTTAAATCAGTCCTTGACAGCGTTTCAGTAAGCATCAAATTCATTAAAAATGCCAAAGGCGCTCAGGCATTAAATTGACCAACAGAGCATGATTGGTCATTTGAATAAAATTGGATCGAACCAAATCTGGATGCTAGATTATCAATTGGTTAGATATTTAGATAAAACTGAAAAACCAATCGGCAATTATCAGTATTAGTAATTAGTAACCTGAATATTTTAAGCTAGCAGGTTTTTACCCGATTTAATTGAATCGGGATATCTGGAACGTGTCATGACCTATTTTCAGGTTTAATTTGTTGGACTTTTTTTCTTATCCCTCTCCAGGAATCATGAGAGCCGACCGGGCTGTCCCTGTCACTGAGGAGACATCTATTGGAGGAAATGGCAGCGTCTGTCCGGCCTTGAGGCAACTGCATGATTGATGATACTCCTGAATAGTTTGAATAGAAAAGATTATAAATACAACAAATATTTATTTTAAGGTACTCTACAGCAGAAATTAATTATTTGATTGTTAAAAAAAAAAAGAAAAATAGAGCTTGGATCTGAGAAATAAATTACTCAAAGAGGCGAAGTATGATAATCCTTTAAGTTAATTTATCTATTTATTTTTATAATTTTTTTTGCTATTCTAAAAATTATTTTTAATTTGCTTTTATTTTTTGTTCTAATGTATACATGTACAATTTTTAAGTTCTAATTTATCTCATTTGAATTGATTATCTTACTTAGATAACCCGTATTAGACAATTTCATCCATATTTATGTAAACTAGTGGCACATGTTGAGGTAAAAGGTCAAGGTTAAGAATGGCCTCAATGGCCATACTTCGCCTCTTTGTGTAATTCATCTCTCAGATCCAAGCTCTCTTTTTATTTTTTTACAATAACATCATTTTATTTCTGCTGCACAATACCTTAAAATAAATATTTGTTGAATTTTATAATATTTTCTATCTATTTATTTATTTATTTGAACATTACACAATGCAATAGTATCCCTCTAGCTGTAAGCTATTCGAGAACATGTTTATCCAAACTATTCAACCATTCACTTTTCAAAAATCACTGTACATCACTTGAATTAAATTTAAATCACTGTACATCACTTGAACTATGCGATCTAAGAGCTGTTAATAATAATAATAATACTTTTATCATTCATGTACATGTAAATTTAAATTTACACAAATAAAGACATCTGAATCCGTTTTACCACTTATTCTTCTTTTTTTATTTTTTCTTCTCCATATTCTTCTTCTCCATCTCAGTCCTTAGGTTGTATGTAAGATTGGGCTATTTTGCCCTAACTCCGCCCTTTTGTGTAAATGCATCACCTTGATATTACAATTCATTTATTATGCAAATATTCTTATTGATGTCAGTAATCTAACTTACAAAACAGTGTAATAGTAACGTACCGTCTTGTATCTATTTTTTATCCACCTTCCATGAATTTAGGTGATGTCATTCATTGTAGGGTAATAGTCAGAAGTCATATGAATTGTACTTTTACTCGAATAAAGCTATCTGAATCTGAATCTGAATCCCTTTCTTCTTCTTCTCCATCTACTTACACATATTCTTATTCTCTTTCTCACTCTCCTTCTGAATTACAAGAGTGGAAAGAGCTGCAGAACATTTTATTGGTTGTTATAATAACTATGTCCACTCTGGCTTCATGTTGCACGAAAGAGGCATGAAACTTGCATGCCTCATACCCTGCAGCCCAGAACTGAGGCATGCCTCAAGAGGCAAGCGTTGCACAAGTGTGGAACGTTGCCATCTTTTGACAATACAGTACATGTGGAGGAGCCAAACTAAATGTTACTACACATGACTGATATCATAAGAGAAGTCACCGGAGTAGAAAAGAAAGAACTATTGATGTAGAGTAGGAATTGAAGAGAGAGAGAGTGTGTGGGAGAGGGGGGGAGAGAGATCCGGTGACATGTGATAGAATGGCAGGAAGTGATAATATTGTTTGACTTGCAAGACAGGCATCATCATCCACTTGAGACACTGTTGTGTAGGATGATGGCCCTGTATTTGGGATGACTGCAACGAAAGAGATAGATAGATAGATAGAGTGTGTGTTTGTGAGAGAGGGAAGGTAAGGAAAAGATTTAAATTGCTGCCCCAAATGCAGAAGTGGAGGCAGGCATACCTCAATAAGGACAGATATGTGCAAAAAACAAATTTTAAAAAAAATTGAGGACGATTTTCAAGTTGGATGATACCCACATGATACCCACATGAGAGGTACATGAATGTATATGTTATACAGCATGATCCAAAAAGAATACCCGTATTTTAAAAAAACACTACTCCGACTAGATGACAGAATGAACATAAAGAATTTCTTATGGTCTTAAAACAAAGGTAAATGTTGGGAGTTTTTTACATATGCTTCGATATATGCACCGTTACTTGCAAGTAATATTTACTATTAACTTTTCAAGTGAATTATCAAATCATTTGACTGCAAGTCGTTTAATTCACTTGAAAAGTTAATATTAACAACGCAGTTCGTCATGGAACAAGAAATCCAGGAATTTAATATTTACTCTATAATATTTTTGACAATATGATTCACTGTCCATATTCGCTTCACAGGCTTGCCAATTCTGTTAGTTGAAACAAAACAGAGGTTGTCAAATTTCAATAAACTTTAATAATTTGAGCCACAGGACCATGGTTTCGTGTTTTACCAACATGTGTGAAGATGTGTTGGTAAAACACGAAACCATGGTCATGTGACTCAAATTTTAAAAATTTAGTGAAATTTGACAACCTCAGTTTTATTTCAATTATGGAAAGATTTCACAATATCAACACCAGTTCTACTAATTTTATGTCTGTTATTCTTGATGCGCAGACAGCATCCTTAGTTTTTATCCAGAGGTCTATTTCAATTTCAAATTATTTCAAAAAGATTACATCATGTGGATTACATCAAGATAAGCTGGTAGATATTTCTCTCCAATAGATCATACATCAAGACTACACAATTATATTTGTAGGGGCATCAATATATAATTTACAGATAATTTGTCAGAATTAAAAATAAAAATCTATATTTTGTTGGGGCAATCTTAAATAAGTTATATTTCGTAACATTTTTCTATTTTTCATGACTGTGTGAAGTAATTTATTTCAGTTTTTCTCTACTTTTATCTTCTATCTTAAATATATTATGTTGTAACCTAATGTGTGAAGTAGTTTTCTTCAGTTTTTTCCCCTACTTTTTTCTCTAAATTTTTAATAATTTACACCGTTAGTTGATCGCTTTCAATTGTGTCAAGAAAGCAGGTTTTGGGTGTAAGCCTGAATGCTTCCATTTATATTTTCTATTAAATATATAAATGAGTAAAACAGGCTACAGCAATATATTGTGTGGCTTTCAAAACGTCTCTGTCGAATGATTGGCTTGGACACAGGAAGTAGCTCAAAGGTGTGCTAGATAGTATACACACTCACCTATGCAGCTCACAATCACTTTGTCACTGTTCAGCATAGAGCTTAAGAATAATTTGTTAGCTAAGCGAGGAAAGCAATTAAACTAGTCGTTTCACTAAATGAAGAGAGTTCTTACACTATTTTATAACAATAGTGACAATGGAGAGCTGAACTGTATTACAGTGCCCAGATTTAGTACAATAGAGGCTGTGGAATGTGGATGGCATGCTGTGGCTGCCCAGCACAGGCTTTCAAAAAAGTTTTTTTTCCTCGGCCCTAAATTCTTTAATTCTCTTCCTTCCCAGTCAAGAATCCCGGGTTTATCTGTAAGAAAATTTGCTAAATCATTGCATGCCATGCTAGTTCAAATCATGATGACATTGAGCTGTTTTACCAGATAATTTCCTGATTTAATTTGTTTATCTGTAATCAGCTACACACTTGAATTTAACTTATTTTGTTTCATCAACTTAAATTTTCTATTTCTGAATTCCTTTTACTATTTAGTTCTTTTTCTCTTTAGTTTAGCTCTCTTCTCTGTTCATCCTTTCGCCTCCTTTCACTTTGTCATTGTCATTCTTCTCCATACATTACTCATTTTTTCGCACATCTTTCTGTCAAATCGTTTGCATTATCATTACATAATGTAGCGAATATGAAATTGGAGAAAATAGAGAGGAAGAAGGAACAGTGTTTCTCGGTGTTATCTGCTATGTAAATGTTTACTTCTAAGCAATTAATTACTCTGCTTTTGACACTTTTATAGTGTTTACTTGGTAATTAGTAAAATGTTCTAGTTGTTTGATTAGAAATTAATGGAGTCTTATCGAATATTGTGGAAAGTTCGAGTTTCCTTGATTGTTTATTTTAGAAATCGGTAGAAGTTGGTAGAGAAATCTAGAGATATATCAATTATGAAAAATCATATAAATAGAGGTGGACTTTTGTAAATTAGTTCAGTTGTCTTTGATATTCGTCGTGATAAACAAGTTGTGACAGTTCTATCTATTGTGATAATTCTTTCTTAGTGACAGTTCCCATTAATACAGACAGTGAAATCTTGTTGGCGCTATTACAAACCATGCAATGAACTTTCGTTGTCTGTAGTGATAATTCTCTTGACAGTTCTATAGTGATAATTCTTTTACCTATTACTGTATTACGGACTTGTGCTACATAAGTTAATTGTTCTTCCTCGACGATTCTTTTTGAATATTATTGGACAGTTTATTGTACAGTTATTATTTAATATTAGATCGGCCTTTTGACATGTAGTGATTGATTTTTGTTCAGTTTATTGGAAACTCATTATCAGTTGAACAATATCGTTTTATCTGTTTCTGATTGCTTATTTTTGTGTAAGAAATTACTGAACAGTGTGATTTGTGATTATCTGTGTAAATAAAGTGCGAGTGATCAATTTAAGTGTTGCCAGCGTTATTTTAGACATAGAACCCGTAACAATATTTTTTTATGTTGAACTCCCTCTCATATACTTTATAAGGTAGACTTGCTGTCTCATCTTCTTTGAGTGTGTATATTCCTATCATTTTTTCTTGGCTGGCTTCACTTGCATTTCTTTTTTCATCATCGACAATATTTCGTAAACCTCTTTTGTAATTATTTTCAAGTTATATATTATATTATTTATAAGTTATTTTTTTAAGTTATAAGTTATTAATTTCTTGGTCATTTTTCATTTATTATTTATTTATTCATTTATTTGTTTAATCATTCATTTATTCATCTATTTATGAAATTATTTATGTTCTTTTTCACCTTGAACAAATGCACAATAAACGTACTGAAACAACCCAACAGGCTTTAAGCAACTTCTATTTGAATTTGAGAATGAATGAACCAAAATGAAGAATGTTTAGAAGGATATTACTTGGGAAAATGATAAAACAAGAAGAATACTATTATTAACCATGGTGAAAACTCCATCTGGTGAGTTTCTGAGAAAGAGATGAGGATATTTTCATTAAGCATTTCAAAGTTGAATAATTTGCATGATTACTCCCGGTTTCAAGAAGGAAAACGTGATAGGGAAAACACTAAATAGGCTCAAATAAATGTAACACAATTTTAGCACAGAGCACCATTGCGACTTTCGGTCAGTTCAGTTTGTTGATATTTTTCCTGTTTGTCGAGCTGCTTACTGTTGAATGTAACTAGTGAAATTAAAATAAATAATCTATTGCACCGAAAATGTTCTCATATTGTTTGGAAACGCAAGAAAGAAGAAAACATTATTCTATGCTACTCATTGTGTCAACAGTGCTTCCGGTTTCACTGATAGCATATACAAGTTTTTCTGTCTTCGGTTCATCTCCTCTCTTTGTCTTCACCACTTCTATTTGTCAAATGCGTTTCTAGAATGTTCAAGTAAGTGTTAGGCAGCTCTTGTACCACAGTTGGAGCGCTTGTCTGTGATTATATAAAGGGCTCTGGCTGGCTTCGTTTCCTACAGCATTGGCAAAGTCAGACAACTGAACATTTTAGAAGCTTTGGATATAACTAGGTTGCTAAAAAACGATGTCAATACTAGTTTAAATTATCAAATTTATTTCAACCAATTCAATACAACAACTAACTTGGTTTCATCATAATTCTGGCCTGCTCTTTAATAACGGTACTTTCTTGTTTTTCTCGGTTGACCTTGACTCCATATAATTTAGCTTCATTTTTTATTTTATTTTAATTTTTTAAATTGTTCAATTCTAGCCTACTTGTGTATTTTTTGTTTGTTCTTTTTGGTTCTTGATTTTGACACTGATTATTCTTTGATGCTCCTCCCACCAGTGGGCGAGACTTGTTATGGCCTTCAGCCAATCACAGACCTTCAATGAAGGTCAGCCTATGGGAGGCACTTTCGCCCTCAGCCAATAGTATCATTCTGTGTTTAGTATATATTAAGCTACACTGTACTTTAGTTTTAGTTTGTTTGAGATTGATAATGGTGTAATAACGAAAACTAGTTTCTCACGGTTTTTAATAAATGTGGTTGAGACAACTTCAAGTCTGATTATTCATGAGAAACGAAGAAAATTTTCAGTGTTATGGATAACATTTCAGTAGAAGTCACTGTCAATCCAAAAGCTGAGGAAAAATAAGTTTGAGAACAATGTCTTAGGGCGTGGAAAAAGGTGTGGTTAATAACGACTTACTCTCAAATCCATAAAATACTGATAGATTTAACAATTACTGGAATCAAGATGGAGATAGCACAAAGGACAAATTCTTTTGTGGAGTTTAATCATCATAGAACTATTAAATACGGTAGGTAGGCTAATAATTTGTTGACGATATCTTTTACAATGTTTCAAGGGAAAACTACGTTTTTGTTGGCAGCATCATAAGCCTCGAACGTTAACAGCTTATTTTCATGACTTTTATAAAATAATAGCCGTGAGCAGCAATATCAGGTATCAAAATTCAGTAAGAGAAAGATAAGTTACGAACGCTTGGGCCCACTTTGAAAGGGTGACCGATTAGATTGGCCAGCAAAAAAGACTGTTCTCTGCTGTAAGATCATTCTCCGGTGTTCGGAGCTCACCTGAAACTGTAGGTCCAACTCATCAATCACCATCATCCAACTCATTACCCTCGCACATGTCTCAGATCACTGTGGGCTTCATCCTCAGAAAAAAGGTAAAAATAAATTATAGAAGATTTCTCCGCATGTCTTCCCACCATTTACCAGCAGCCACTCCTGCATTAGCAATGACCTTCCTTCTTCAATTCACGTCTCAGTTTCAGGTATAAAAAGTTGAAGAAGAAGAAGAAAAAGAAGAATACAAAAAAGAAGAAAAAGACCAAGACGAATTAGATTAATCAAATTACAGTAGGTAGCTGGTAGCATTTTTAATCGGCAAAAGTAAGATTGATCTTGTTTTCAGTGTTGCATAATAATCGTCATCAAATAGGGATCGTTTTAATCACGCAAAGGAGGAAAAGGAAGAGGAGGAGGAGGAGGAGGAGGAGGAGGAGGAGAAGGAAAATAAGAAGAAGAAAGAAAGAAAAGAATAATAAGAAGAAAATTATAATCACAAAGCTCAAATAGAGGAGGAGAAGAAGGTGGAGAAGGAGGAGGAACAGGAAAAGGAGGAGGAGGAGCATGAAGAGGATGAGGAGGATGAGGAGGATGAGGAGGAAGAGGCGGTGATGGAGGAGGAGTAAGAGGAGGAAGGAGGAGCCGAAGGAGGAGAAAGAGGAGATAAAGAAGACGAAGAGGATAAGGAGAAGGAGAGAAGGAAGAGGCGTTGGAGGAGGAGTAGGAGGAGGAAGAGGAGATGGAGAAGACGAAGAAGATGAGGAGAAGGAGGAGGAGATAATATTTTTTATATTTATTTATTGCATCTTACGTTGCCAGGTCTAGTAAGACCAATGGCAAACACTGCATAACATAAAAAGTAATTATAGTTGAAATAGAATATAAAGATTAATTAAAAAAGAAAAAAATTGTTAATGATAAAACATTACTCACGAAATTCTCCTCTCTGGGAGGAAAAGAAGGGCCAGAAGGGGGAGAAAAAGGAGAATGATGAAAAGGAGGAGGAGTAGGAGGAGGATGAAAAGGTGGAGGAGTAGGAGGAGGAGGTGGAGGAGGAGGAGAGGAGGAAGATGAGGAGGAATATAGGATGAGGAGGAGGTGGAGGAGAAGGAGGAGGAGGAGGAAGATAAGGAGGTTGATTAGATTATATTTCTCTATTCATGTAAATATCCAAATTTCACAAATGAATGTTTAAAAACAAAATAAATTATTAACATCACATAGATACTGTAGTTAACTTGGATGATGCTATTTTTAAAGTGCTTGAAATAATTAGGAGCATCGATCTTATTTGTACTTATTTGTATGATATTGACTACAACCATAGACGAACCATCAAGTTCCTATCCCTGATCAATGCTACAACTGTCAAGAGTCTTAGCGAATCGAAGTCCAAGAGATGGAATTACATGAAACGGCGAAGTTTGGACAAAAGGTCGTCCATTCTTGACACTCTCTCAACCGGTTGACACTCGAGAGGAGAAGAAAAAAATGTGTAGAAGAAATATATTAATCAAATTACAGTAGCCGGTAGCATTTTTAATCGGCAAAAGTTAAATAGATCTTGTTTGAAAGTCTTGCATAATAGTCTTGACACCCATCTCAAATTCTTGGCATAGAGTAGTATTATACTACTGTACAGTGAGAATGTTTTGTCGTGATTTCTGTTATTTCAACACAAAAAACTCGAATTGAAAACCAGTTCTAGGTGATTGATGCACAATAATTCAGGCAGGTATGGTTCCATCCTCTTTCGGTTAGATAATAAGCAGTTCCAGTAATTGGCTACACAAGATTTTCCTCTTTCACTTTGTTATTAATTGAATGTTAATCAATTGTTATTAATTGAACTGATAACCATAATTAATCTCAACATTAAAATACAAAAGTAATCTATTTTTCTCAACATTTTTTATATTATTAATATTAACCGCTTGATAAAAAGTTATCTTTCAATTGAAATTAAAGACCATAAGTAAAAACTGGGCTAAGAGCTTATCAGTAAATTTTGAGAAAATGAAGAAAAACTGTTCAAATTGTTAGATTATTATTATTATTATTATTATTATTATTATTATTATTATTAATAATAATAATAATAATATTGACCACTTGATAAAATGCTATCTCTCAATTCAATAATATTAACCGCTTGATGTTATCTTTCAATTAAAATTAAATTTATTCAGATTTTTCAAAACACAAATACAATAAAAACTATAACAAAATTAGAACCCATATGCCTGCAGAGGAAGTCCTGTGAACAGGTGTGTTGCAAAAAAAAACTAAACATGATAAAAGATTACACAAAATTTGATTTACAAAAATGGTGGATGAACAATAGAAAGAGACAGAGTGATGAAGAGGGATAAAAGTGAGGAAGATGCCACCTGTCTCAGGCTTATTAGAGAGTCCATAATAAAAAATTTATGAAAGATAAATTATTTGGAGATATTTATTCCCCACCATATTATTATTATTATTATAAAAAAAGAGGTTGCATTCAGAAAACTCGTTTAAAAACCAACATAAATTTCGAAAATCTCAAGAAAAATTTCCAACCACACGTTTAGATGTGTTGAGACGTTTTTTTTCGGAGGATTAAGCCCACATAGGTCTGAGACCTGTGTGTGAGTAATGAGTTGGATGATGATGATTGATGAGTTGGACCTACAGTTTTAGGTGGGTTCTGAACCACCGGGAAGTGATTTTACAGCAGAAACACAACCTTTTTTGTTGGCCAATCCAATCGGTCACCCTTGCAACGAGGGCTCAATAGTTCGTAGCTGTCTGTTATCAAGTTGTAACTAGACTCAATTGAATAATTATAATAAAGATAATAATTGATTTGCAATGGAAAAATTCATGACAACAATAATCAAATTACATTCTTAACAATTCTTTAGGATATCGCGATAAACAACATAAAATTCTTCCAAAAACGATCATACTGAAAACTTGTTATATAATATTTTATCACAAGGTCACAACCGAATTTCTTTTTTTAACTCACTTTAAGCGCTTCTAAATGACTCAATTATTTTTTTCGATATCATGTTATTGTTCTCTACAATGTTTTTGATATGGTTAGCCTGTATAGCTTTAAAAAGGTTTTTAGTTTACTTCTATATAGCTACATGCTAGTATAGCTGTATATAGCTGTATACTACAGGTATATGGTTGTCCTTTGCGCCTTTTCAAGTAAATAAATGAATGAAAAAATGTTAAATAAATAAACAAATAAATATTTAAACATTTTTCGTCATTCTTGTGTGTAATTAATATAGATGCAGATTAGTTATTATTCTCTATGATTAACTTCTTAATCTAATATCAAAACTGACACTGTATTTCAATTAAATTAATATTTAATTATTCGTCAAATAAATATTTCGTCATGGGAAACATCACAGATTAAGTTATTATTATACTAGGAGGTTGCCCGTTCAATTGAATCTTAGCTTCTACGGCACGAAAAAGCTTCATTTTAAATGCAACCATAGTCTATTTTCTTTTATTAATCTACCATTTTTTTGTATTCTTCTCTCTCTTCTTCTCATTATCCTTCCTCTTCGTCTTCTTCTTCTCTTTCGTCTTCTAAATCCTCTCCTTCGTTTCCTCTTTCTCTTTCTCCTTCTCCTTCCTCTTCGTCTTCTACTTCTCTTTCGTCTTCTATTTCCTCTCCTTCGTTTCCTCTTTCTCTTTCTCCTTCTCCTTCCTCTTCGTCTTCTACTTCTCTTTCGTCTTCTATTTCCTCTCCTTCGTTTCCTCTTTCTCTTTCTCCTTCTCCTTCCTCTTCGTCTCCTACTTCTCTTCCGTCTTCTATTTCCTCTCCTTCGTTTCCTCTTCTCCTTCTCCTTCCTCTTCGTCTAATACTTCTCTTTCGTCTTCTATTTCCTCTCCTTCATTTCCTCTTTCTCCTACTCCTTCCTCTTCGTCTTCTACTTCTCTTCCGTCTTCTATTTCCTCTCCTTCGTTTCCTCTTTCTCCTTCTCCTTTCTCCTCACCGGTTCCCTTCCTTCTTCTCATTTTCTTTTTCTCCTCCTTCTTTTTTCTTCTTCGTCTTCAACTTCTTCTTCTACACCTTCTCCGTTTTCTCATTCTAATTTTTTGTCTTATGTTCTCTTTCTCCTTCTTCCTCCTTTTATTTTTCTTCTTATCCTCTCCTCGGTCTTCTCTTTCCTCTTTCTGATAGACTACAGCGCAGTCAGAATTATTGTCTACGGTTTGTCTACTCTCTTCAATGGTATGAACGAATAACTCAATCCCACATTGCTAGCTCAACTCTCAAACTTAATGATCAAAGGTTATTCAGGATTGTCAAACTTGTCAAAGATATTCTCAAATATGGTAAACCAAATTACTTCAAAAATGACTTCAAATTTGTGTCTGAAGGCAGGCGGAATGATGTCTCACATACCAGAACTGGGGATAATACTCTTAGAATACCTAATCATCGTACTACCATTTTTACAAAATCATTTATTGTAAGTGCTTGTCGTGCTTGGAATGCACTTCCAAATTCCATCAGGTGCATTGAGAGTCGAGCGAGCTTCACCTCATCATTAAGGAAATATCTCATGGAGAAAATGACTGCATCTGTCCAACCTTGGAGCAACTTCATTCACCTTCTTTGTAAATAATATTTCATCAGTATTGTATAGCTTATTGAATAATTTTTCATCCCTCACCACAATCCATCTAAGAAAACTTGTACAGAATCAACTATCTCAAATTATCTTCTCTTTTCATCATCCATCACCATCATCATTATCGTAATTAATTTTTTTCCAATTCATAATTTATAATCTTTTATTCTCTATATTTTTATCTTATTCCATCTTATACCTGCTACTTTTATAATAAACTCTTTTCATACAGTATCAAAAATAACTACAACTAAATTCAAATAGAACAACTCTCTCCTAAACTATACTGGTTAAGTGTCAAGAATGGACGAATCTTTGTCCAAACTTCGCCATTTCATGTAATTGCATCACTCAGATTGTCATTACCATAGTTAATATCGTACAAATGAGATCATTGTATATAATATCTTGCACTATAAAAAAAAAACATTATCTGAGTTCACTATAGTATCTATGTGATGTTGATAATCTTGTTTATAACCATTCATATGCATAATTTGTAAATTTACATGAATAAAGAAAGATAATCTAATCTAATCTAATCTCCTTCTTCTTCCTTTTATTTTTCTTCTTCTCCTCTCCTCGGTCTTCTATTTCCTCTTTTTTCTTCTCCGTCTTCTCATTGTTCTTTTTTCTTCTGCTCTCTGTCTCCTTCTTATTCTTTCTTTTATTTCTCTCCTCCGTCCACTCCCTCATCTTCTTTTTCTTCTTCTTTCTCCTCCATCTTCTCTTTTTCTTTTTTTCTCCTTCCTCTCTTTTTTCTTTTGTTATACTATGGACATCAGAAGCATTCATAAGTCAAGAACACAACTATCATAGAAAAACTGTTGCATAGAATTACTAGTAAATCTTACAAGTAAATTACTGCACATAAAAAAGCATAAATTACAAGTAAAAACCTCCATACGATTTCTCAGTAGCTGCAAATAAAAGTACTACTAATATTCGTGAATAAGTTGTTTTACAAGAAGAGGCCCCTAGTATTAATTAGCACGCTAGCGTTACAAACATCGAGTAATAACAATAAATTAGTGCTAAAAATTGTAATTATTATTAATGGTTTTGTCACAGTTCAATGGAGCTGAAGGATAGAACTGGCTGAAGAATAATTTAATATTCTTAGCGCAGAAAAACCGGCAGATGGCCATGAAAAATATAGTCTATTTAAAATAGAACACTCGTTCACTTTATTATATCGATGACAAGATACTTTTTTCAATTTTTCATTGGCTCTATTTCATGCTTCATTTAGTAGAATTACTCCACTACACTCGGCTACACGCTAATTTATTCTTTCTCTATTGAACTACACCTTTAACTGGCAATCAGTGGCGGAAATAAGCAATATACATGCTTTATAAAGTTGTAAACGATTTTTTGAGAATTAATTTGTAATTAAATACTCTTTTATTAGTAATTGTTTTTTGTAGGATGAAACCCACATAGGTCTGAGTCCTGCACTAGGGCCCTCTCTGTAAGGGTGACCGATTAGATTGGCCAGCAAAAAAGACTCTGTTCTCTGCTGTAAGATCACTTCCCGATGGTTTGGAACCCACCTAAAACAGGAGGTCCAACTCACCAATCACCATCATTCAACTCATTTACCCACGCACAGGTCTCATACCTATGTGGGCTTCATCCTCCAAAAAATAAAATAATAATTTGGATGATGGTGATTGATGAGCTGGATCTAGAGTTTTAGGTGGGTTCCGAACCACTGGGAAGTGATTCTACAGCACAGAAAAGTCTCTTTTCTAAGCACTTTTTTAATAAACAAAAAACAATAAATTAATTCACCAATTTCATTGCAATTAAATATAGAATATTTTCATAATTTGCATCTATTTTTCTAGATTACGATGTCCACAAATGAGTAAGAGACTAGTAAGTCTGTGATGAGGTGAATGATGATACAAAAAATGCCAGGCTGAACAGGAATCGAACCCGTGACCACCGGATTGGTGGGAGTGGGATTTTAAGCTTGTTTTTTCTTACACTGTACAATAAAATTACTTTGAAAAGTTCATTTTTGATTCATTTGTATAGTTTTGTGAATTAAAAAAATAGACACTTTCCAAATGCATTAAAATTAATGAGTGAATCTTTGTATCTATTTTTTTTTTTCAATTTTTTTTTGTGGATGAAGCCCACATAGGTCTGAGACCTGTGCGTGGGTAAAGAGTTGGATGATGGTGATTGATGAGTTGGACCTACAGTTTTAGGTGGGTTCCGAACCACCGGGAAGTGATTTTACAGCAGAGAACAGTGTCTTTTTTGCTGGCCAATCTAATCGGTCACCGTTACGTACAGGACCTACGAGAACGCAGCTTATCTCTCTGATTGAACAGATACCTGCTACGGCTCGCGGCTATCACTTATTTTAATATTAGAATCTGCCACGAGATTGGGTCGTACTAAAACTAGATAAATTCACTAAATTTGTTTATCTTTGGCTCTTTTTGCTTTGTTGTTTGTTACAGTATTTTTTTTTATTTGTTTCTTTTTGTATATAACAGGCTTCTGTAATACTGTACATTCAATTTTCATTCAATTTACAGGAAGTGCTGATTGGATACAAGAGGATGAAAGTTATTATTTCAAGAAGAGTAGTTATTTTTATTTTATCAATATTTTTGCTATAGCTTACACACTCTTTGTTTAAATCAAATTTACCAATAAGATCACAAATGTGAATGAAAATTACTTTAAAATAAATAAATAAATAAATAAATTATTATATAAATATTGTCTATACTGTCTAATTATTTATTGATATATTGCTATTTTCTGGGTATTGTATTAGTGTATTGGTATTAATTGTTTTATTAGTATTTATTGGTCAAATTATTATTATATTCTGTTATTGTCTATGAGAAGATGAGATCTGTTTTTGTGACATGAAATGTTTTGTGTCATTGGTTAACCGAAAGCTATACATTTGTTGTATTTTTTGTATTTTGTTTTTTGTATTTGTATGTCTATGATGAACTCGCAGCTGGCGCACAAGTGTTCACTTTGCTAGCTGTGCCAAGTATAAGATATAATGTACATTTAAATATTTTCTTGTATCGTTATTTTTTGGCAAATAAAAAAAAAAAATAAAAAAATAAAAAAATTTGGGGAATGGTAGCCGTGAGCCGTAGCAGATATCTGTTGAAACAGATTAGATAAGCAACGCTCTCCTGGACTCTCTTTGTAAGGGTGACCTGACCTATTGGTATTGGATTGACAGGCATATGTTTGTCAGATAAGATGAGCTACGAGCTGCTGGGTCCCCTTTGTAAGGGTGACCGATTGGATTTGCCAGCAAAAAAGACTCTTATCTCTACTGTAACTCACTCCCGGTGGTTCCTAACCCTCCTCAAACTGTAGGTCCAACTCATCAATCGCCATCATCCAACTCATTAAGGAATAAACCAGTCAAATTAGCTAAAAGTAAGGAAAGATTTCCAAAACTGCTGGAGATATATGACCAGAAAAACAGTCATATAGTCATAGCTGCTGAAGAACAGTGGCGTTCCCCGGATTTAGGGCGAAAAGTGGGGGGGGGGGGGGGGGGGTTCTGTCCGGACCTCATCCTTGGTAACGCCATAAGTGCTATAGTTGACTGTGTGTAAAATGTTGTATGTTGAATACTTCTCCAGTAAATTGGTTTAAAACCTTTTTTAAATAATTATAGATTGATATAAAACAAGATCTGTAGCCTTTACATTGACTAATAAAACGTTCTTGAAAACCTCCAGGGGGCGGTCCCGGCACCCCGACCCCCCCCCCCACCCATCAGTGAGTTCCTGCTGAAGAACTTAACTTCTAACTTGGGACTTATTGAAGGTACAGAGGTGCAACTAATATCAAATTCTCGCAAATTTTGTCTTTTTAAAAAAAGGCAAGAGTTACTTTTTTTGTCCAAGGCTTAGTTTAGTCTCAAATTTGAAATAAGTTTCAGTATTTTCAAGATGTCGGCCGAGGCACTGCTAGGATTCTTGGGTACTTTTGGTATGTTACTCAGCATTTTTTCTGGTCATATATCCCGATCTCAGCCGTGTTGAAATATATATTTTTTTCACCTGAAATTTCTAATTTGGACTGAAAATCGTATAAAATAAGCCCCTATTTTGTTCTCAAACTTCAAAGTATTATGGTTACAAGCGACCTAGTCAACTAGGTGCTAATTAACTGCAATAATTAGCATTTCAAACGGTGCTTGTGTCATTTTTCAAACATGATACTGATACCTACCAGCATCTATAGCAATAATTAGTGGTTTTTCTAATGAGTAAAATCCCGCATTCAAAAATTATCGTTACAAATATCAATTAAAATTACAATTAATACTTGTCTTCGTTTGAATATGGCTCGTATGCTGTAGAGCATGTTAAACACGATAAACGTGACAAAAACAGGTAAGAAAACAAAGATAAAGACAACCATAATCAATAATAATGAATTATTGTGCTGATATTTTTAGATAAATGGCTTTTAATCGTGAAAATTAACGAGTCGTAAAGCATAGTTCATAATTCTTTCATCAGTTGGAGTTTTATGGGTTGTTTATATGTTGGGGTTTTTTGTTTATTACAAACTGACTTAAAAGTTATTAAAGTGATCACAATAAACTACAATGCAGAATTTCCTAAGTATCTGCTTGAAAACTAAATTATTTTGAAAAGATTGCTTGAATTGTAATTGGAAGAATTGGGGCATTCGTTTTCAATATTTTTAATTAATTCTTTTTTATTGTTCTTTATTTCCTCTTTAAAAAACAAGTACATAGATAATAACAATAAGTCAGAGAAAAAATATTCTTCACATGGGCTACAATGCCTGTGTGCGAAGAAGAGTCTGAATCGGTAGAATTTTATAAAGAAAAAAGACAAATTTAGAAAAAAAATTGAAGAGAAAAAGAAATTACAGCCAAAAAAAGGGGGGGGAAAAAGAGAGAAAAGAGGCTCAATTATTTGTGAAGGATCATCTATCTATGGGAAATGCGAGGCCGACAAGAGACACCAGAGAGAAAAAAGTATACAAATAAAGTTTCTGGGATGAACACTAGTTGTAGCAAGAAAAGAAAATTATCTAGAAGCTTCAACACATGTTGAAAAGGTAGGAGGGCAGAACGGAATATTAAATAAAAGGTCATAGAAAATAATATAATGGCTAGAAACAGTTATTTCATTTATGGAAAAGGAGAAAAGAAAACTCTTAAAAGCGGTATGCAGACCGCAGCAGCATCTCTTCCATGTTCAAACAACTCCTATATAATAACTTAACTCCTATATAATATATAAATATATTGAAACTGATAGCTATTATGCATAGCGAAATGAGATTGATTTCAAGTATCCATAACATCATTAATATCCATTTGTTAGCCACGCACAAGTCTGGGATTCATGTGGGTATCAACACGGGGAAAACAGTAAAATTTTGATGTGACGGTCGTTCCGCTCTATTGCATGAGCACCTTCACGCACTGCTGACAGTGAACTCATTCAAGGGAGGGATGAATTTGAATATTCATTTTTAGATTAAAGATTCTGTTTCAACTTGATTATAAATATCAGTGAAAAATAATATATTTTTTATTTGGAAAATTTAGTTGCTCAACGTTCCTCAAGAACCATGTGGCCTCAAAATTTTGGGAGCCATGTTCATTTGAGACTCTCTCGGGGCTGAATTTATGAACGTTCCTTCAGTTTCTCTTGACTCGAGGGACTCTTTAAATGTAACTGTGTAATTATGTAAATAAATTAATGGGCATTTCAAGAGTATCTCGCGTCAAAAGACACTAAAGGAACGTATAAATACGGCCCTAAATGAGAACAAAGAAAAGCTTACAAAATTTTCCCATAAAATGTGCAAAAATTAATAACTTTTCAAACTTCCCCCTCTCTTCACTGGGTCCAACCAGACGGCTAAGACGAGCGGAGCGAGCCTGCCGGTTGATTTTATCTATAGATTTTCCTCCGGGGGTCTGTCAGGGGTCGGAGCTCCCTGAATAGATGGTTAGGACGAGCGAAACGAGCCTGCCGACTAGTATAATAATAATATTAGAAAGTCATTTCTTATATTTTGTCCAATCGGAGATTTTAATTGTTTTTTTGCGGATGATGCCCACCTGAATCTGGAGACTTCTGCGTGGGTAATGAGGTGAATGATGAGAAACATCCCATGGCTGAATGAGATTCGAACCCAAGGCTGTAGGATACGAAGCCAGCCAGAGTCCTTATCTTATCACAGACAAGCGCTCCAACCAACTGCGCTACCAGAGCCGTCTGTAGAACTCTTCTGGCTCTACTTTGGTGTAAGTATTGAATTGAATTTATTATTGTATGGAGTTGTACATTTTTCATGTCGTATACTCTCGTTTATATATTTGTGTAACATAACTTAATATTCATGTTCATATAAATAATTGCAATGTCATGAGCTATTCTTAATAAAAAGTGTAATTTATGATTATTTATTTTTTATTATGTTGAATTGTTTTAGAAGTTATTGTTATCTATGTCTTTGCATACCTGTAGGAGGTGGAGTAGGAGGAGGAGGAGGAGGAGTAGGAGGAAGAGGAGTAGGAGGAGAAGGTGGAGAAAAAGAAGGAATATGTGGCGGTGGAGCATGAGGAAGAGGTGGGGGGAAAGGAGTATTAGGTGATGGTGGAGCATGAGGAGAAGGAGGAGGAGAATAAGGGGAAAAAAGAAGAATATGATGGGTAAGAAGACGAATAAGAAGAAGTTATGTAAGAAAAAGTAGACTATTGATTTGAATTTATAAATAATAAGTTATGTCAGGTTCTAGAAACCCAGAGTCAATTGAATCGGGCAACCTGCTAGCTACGGCATTTAATATACCCCAGGTGAATCCAAGGGGGGATTTGGGTGGGGTATTATTCGGACAGAAAATTTTACAAAAGGTAGGTTTATTGTCGAGATGTAACACATTCATTGGGATGCATAGAAGATGTAGAAAAAGGAGAAGAGGAGGGTGAGTAGAAGGAGGATGAGTAGGAAGAGGAGGAGGTGAAGGTGGAGTAGGAAGAGGAGGAGGTGGAGGTGGAGGTGGAGGAGGAGGTGGTGGAGGTGGAGGAGGAGGAGGAGGAGGAGAAAAAGAAGAAGGAGGAAGACGAGATGAAGGAGAAGGAGGAGGAGAATATGAAAGCAAAAAAATAATTGTAGAATAAAAAACTTACGATTGTACTTACAGATATTGTTTAAAATGAAGAAGGCACTGATATTATCACAGAGCGCACATGTATAGAGAGCTGATTTCTTCGTCAAAATAAAGCCGTCATATTCACAAATAAACGGATCACGTTGTATCAGCACATGCACCAACATTTCACTAACCTCAAACTTTTCAATCGCAGGCTCGCCATTTTGTTTCACAAACTTTGGCTAAAAAAGAACTCAGAACTAACATAAAATAGAAAAGAAATCGGTCAGAAAGATGCCCCCGGCTAGTATAAACCTTGACTAAAGATATTGAGACACAGCTTTGAATATTCTTGGTCCCGTAAAGACCACGTCCTTCTCGTTCCCTCTACTGTCAAGTGTCAACTGATCAGCTGATAGGGCCGGCAAACAACAAACTGAAAATGGAGTTTACGCAGAGGAATGCTCCCTGCAACGGAGCAGAATGATACACGAAAATAATTGAATATTGAAGAGAACGGTCACAGATTACAGAACAACGGTTTAGTTGTCTGTGGAACGGTGGAGAAGAAAGAGAAGAATCGAATGGAGAATAAAATGAATATTGATTATCTTTTATTATTCATGTAAATTTTCAAATTTTACAAGCATTAGAAAAAAATTTCAAAAATTAATTGTTGAAATCCATACTGCATGCTCATCCCATTTTGATTCTGGCAAGTTATTGATGAGATTACAAAGATTGTTTGAAAAAATTTAAGGATCGACTTTTTGAATAAAATGAAAAATAAAAATTATATATTATAGATTTTGATGGAAATTGTTTTAAAACAACCCATATTGTATTGCATATCATTTAATAAAGCAGAATAAAAGCTGCAAACCTAGCAGGTGCTGATAGAGCGATTTAAAAATTTCATGTTTTTTTTGGCATTTTTTTTCAAAACTTTGAACTACTGTATCCCGAAAACGGATTGAGATAAAAATCTAATACTACGTATCTATTTTAGTCCCACTATTAGTATACCAAATTCCGAGATGATGACCCATAAAGTCTGTTGATTTGATATGGAACATGGAATGACCCTTACCCAAGGTGTTTCAGTTGAAAAAGAAATATTAAAAGTTCATATTAAAGTTTAAAAACTTTTAAATAACTATTCACAAAATAATCGATAATAAAATTTTTCTCCACTGCAATAGATAACTTTTCAATACCATAATAATATCAAATTCAAGAAACTTAGAAAAAATATAACCGAACCCCCACGCACAGCTTTAATAAATAATCTTTCCAAACTTTACAAGAGAAGCTTCTCTTCAGAAGTAATAAATAACAATTCATTAACTTCAATTCATTGTTTGGTGAATTAAAATTTCCCCTAAAGCCGTATAGAAAACAGGATTTTTCGGTAGTTTTCATCCTTATGTGAGCTGTTGATAATATTATCATTATCAATGGTAGATGGTAGAAGGTTATTATAGACTTGCATTTACAACTGAACTTACATTTACATTATAATATAGTAACTTACATTGAAATAATATAGTAATAATACTAGCTTAGATATTTATATAATATAGTAATAATAACACACATTTATATTGACAGTAATCACACAGTTTGTTTCTTTTTTTGTTGGTTTTCTGGACCTCTTCATCATCCTCCTCTTCCTTCACACCATCACCACCTCCTCCTCCTTTTTCACCTCCTCCAACTTCTCCTCCACCACCTCTTCCTTCTCCTCCTCCTCAACCTCTTCATCGTCATCTACCTCCTCCTACTCCTCCTCCTCCTCCACCCAGCACACAGCCTTAATTCTTATTTTCATGCAAAGTATGATAAATTCAACTGTAATCTATCATGCAAAGGCTAGAAGGTTCGTTAAAGGAGAACTTCAATAAAAAATGATAGGATACGGGTCATTTGAGTTGCAGTCCACTTCATTTCCTCATAAACAAAAAGATCGCCTGACTCACAGTAACATTAAACGAAGCAGAAGCGTGTCAAAAACTAAACTATTCCAACCGATCCCACACAACAGACCTGCTCCCACTTAACTACAAAAGATTGACAACAGAGGATTGTCCTATGAGAAACGGTAGCCTATTAGAAAATAAATAGAACTGTTCAAGAATACCAAAATACAAAATTTAAAGAATACAATTTCGAGAACACAACATTTCACAATCTAATATCAAAACTGACACTACATTTCTATTAAACTATTATTTTCACTCACTTATACTGGAGATGCTGAAGGGATGCATTACACTTCTGAAAAGAAGCTTCGTCAGCCTTTTCAGAAGTGAAATGCATCCCTCTAGCATAAGTGAGTGAAAATAATATTTCAAATTAATATTAACATATTAATATTAGTATTAATCTCATTGATACTGGAGATGCTGGAGGGATGCATTACACTCCTGAAGAAAAGCTTCGTCAGCCTTTTCAGAAGTAAAATGCATCTCTCCAGTATCTCCAGTATAAGTGAGTGAAAATAATATTTTAATAGAAAGACAGTGTCAATTCTGATATTAGATTGTTCATAAAGTATTTCGTCATGGAAACATCACAGACAACATTTCAGTTGAAATTGACAACAGCGCTCTGATCTGTAACACACTTTCTTAAAAAATGAATTAAATTTTAAAAGTTAGAACCAAAATACAAGTTGTGAATCACTCTTGTATTATATTTTTCTTTGCTTCACTCTGTTGTCACTTTCTAGAATTTAGGTGTCACTGTATAATATACTCTGAGCTTGTGACAAAATCAATTTAAAAATCAATAAAATTGCCAAATTGGCAAAAAAGTGTTCATTATTCTGATCTGAGACGAAATTAATTGAAAAATGGATGAAATTTGTAGAAATTTCATTAAAGAGCATAATTTATTAGTGAGTACTAAGACTTTTGAATTAGTGGGGTGTAGAGAGCTCTTAAGTACTACTTAAGTCATCAATGGATGAACTAAAGTTATTCCAAAAATGAAGGAGTGGGTTAAATTATCATTAGTACTATTAGTACGGTAGTAGCTATATTTATTTGTATATATTGTATAGAAAATTAAGACGAACCGTCTTACTCCGTAATCTATGATATAAGTAAGAAAATAAAATAGGTGAGAGGTATAGTATGAAATAATAGTCCATTATAGAGAAAAATGGAATGAAAAGAATAGGAAAAGATTATGATGTTGAAGATCCATCTTGTTTCCACTAATATGTAATATAAACTTGAAAAAAACACTTTTAAATGGAAACTAACTCACGTTATGGCGTGACGGCCGTTTCGCTCTGTTGTCTAGAGCATCGTCAGACGACCCACATACATTCATCACACTTACTTACCTCAACAACAAAACTCATAAAATAGCAGCTTCATTCAGGAAACTCAAATATAAAATAGCTTACAGAACAACTAATTCACTCAAAAAACACCTGCATTCTCAGACAACATCTCAAAACAAGTACAACAGATCTGGAATTTACAAATTGAAATGTGATGACTGCAACAAGTTCTACATAGGACAAACTGGCAGGACATTCACCACTAGATTCAAAGAACACACAAGAGCCATCTCACACCCAAACACACATTCCACTTTTGCTGAACACATCATTTCAACAGGCCACAGTTATACAGACATTGACACTAATTTAGACACACTACACTTCACTCACAAAAGCCAGAAACTCAATGTTTTAGAACAATATGAGATTTACAAGCATGCAAAGCAGCAACCTGACAACATTTTAAATGATCAACTTAACTTCTTCTCACATACTCTATTTGACAAAATAATCCCAATTTCAAACCTCCCACCTACTCATTCCCCCACCCCATCACCATTCCAACATACATAACCCTCAAACTCATACCTTAAGTCTGTGTACTGTGGGTCGTCTGACGATGCTCTAGACAACAGAGCGAAACGGCCGTCACGCCATAACGTGAGTTAGTTTCCATTTAAAAGTGTTTTTTTCAAGTTTATATTAGGAAAAGATTGTTTGCAAAAATTAAACAATCTTTTATGAGGTTGCTTGACAAAGTTTAATATTTCAATTAACATAAACATTTCTTCTATAGCATTTAATAATAAATACAATATATAAGATTAAATATTAATTATACAGTATGAAAGTATTTTCTACAGGAACAAATTACTCCCACAATAACACAGTAGATATTCAACCAGACCATGAAAAAATATTGTAAATCAAATATGATTTTTTCGAAAAACCATATTATCCCCGCGTAAAATAAAAATAATTTTCACCCAAAAAGTAGAATCCACCAGTATTTTCATAGCAATGAAATTGAAATCTTATCTAAAAACAATATTAAAAATTATGAATCAATATTAGGCTATGTACGTATTAATTCAACCCATTTCTTCAATAATAATTCTTCTTCAACTTGGCTGTTTGATATTATAATAATACTAGCTGGCTCGACGCGCGTTGCTGCGTTCTCATAAAAATTCTCCTTGATTTTATTATTCGCCACCTCCCGCTGAGGTTACATTTGAAATTAGGAAAGAAGTTAGTCCTAGGGCTCTTCCAGCTGACCATAGAGGCTTCGTTGTTTTCTTAATCACCACCTCTGAATGAAGAAACATTTCAAATTTAAACCTCCTACGACTATAAGGGTAGAAGCTAGTTTTTTTATTTTATTATTCGCCACCTCCCGCTGAGGCTGCATTTCAAAATTCTAGCTAGCACTTCATTGGTTAACAGATGTCATCAACCTGGCATAATAATTACATTTCATCATACCCAGTCGTATGTTTCCTACATATTGCAAGGCTCCGACTGCACGGTAGCCTACATGCAAAGTGCAAAGTCTTTTGCTGTTCAAAGACAGCGTAAATAACGCCGCTAAGGGGCCTGCCATATATGATTAAAAACGGTTGACTTCTATCAGCTGTTCCTTTAAGCTGTTTGGCCGGCAAGTTCAGTAGGTTAGGTCTATAAAATGGATTAATTAATAGTAATTATTAGCTCTTCTATTAAAATTTATGGTCAGAAACCATCCTCAATATTCACACAACATATTCCCAAAGTTTCATGCTAATCTGTCAAGTGGTTTTGAAGTCTATAGGGAACATACATACTGTAGTTTTCATATAACTTGGCAGCAGTATGTTGGGTTTAGATGTAGCATGTCCCATCTGCTACACGCTGCCAAGTTATATGAATACTACAGTACATACTTACATACATACAGACAGACATTCATTTATATATATATAGATTATTTAATATTAGTATTATATTTCTATTATATAATAGAAATGGTTTCCATTATAGAATATACAAAAAAATCAACATATTATGTTGAAATTAACTAAATTGGTGTACTAACAGCAATTCAATTAAGAGCAATATGAAAAATCATTAAAAAGTGTTCTTGTTTGAGCTAATGAGAGCCTTACCGGTAATTCGTGGCGTCTGATTGGTCTATTCAAATGTTTTAATGTCTATGAAGTAGAATAGACCAATCATACGCCACTGGCAACATTTACTGGTTACCGGTAAGACTCCCATGAACGCAAACAATGATAGATTATTAGGTAGGTTGTGCAACAATTTAACCAATTACTTTTTTTTTTGAGGATGAAGCCCACATAGGTCTGAGGTAATGAGTTGAATGATGGTGATTGATGAGTTGGAGCTACAGTTTTAGGTGGGTTCCGAACCACCACTTAAATTCTTCTCTAAAGGCTCTATTCAGTGCCTTTTAAATTCCTTCTGAAACACTCAATATAGCCTGAATATTTGATCAATTATTTTTTTCCCCATTTCTTCGAGTTTTAGCGCAAGTTTCCTTGTAATAAATCGTTTGATACTGTTCTAAATAACAGAGGACATGTTGACCAATACATACAGAGCGATACTTTTGACTAGGGTCAGAGATGAAGCAGTTTTACTGTCCCCACAACAATTGAGAATGAGATTATTACCGTACGAGCAGCAGCAGGCCTTTTAACAAGAGAATAATAAACAATCTTCCTAATGGCCAACACAATATAATGGCTGCTGCTGTTCATATATGATTAGTTGTATGCTAATAGACAGGCGGACATTATTTATGCTGCATGCATGCTTCTCCATCATCTTCTTAATTTTTTATTCTTCCTTTTCTTCTTCTCCTTCTTTTTATAGTTATCTTTCTTCTACATCTACTGCTTCTTCTTTATCAGCTGCTTCTGCTTGGTGTGATTTTTAGTAGACGGTTGAAGATTTAAAAACGGTTCGCATGGATTGAATATTGCAATAATGCGTCAACTAAATCATTTCAATAAATAAAATATGTATTATTCTAGTTACTTCAGTATGTATTATCATAGACGAACCATCAGTACTTAATCCCTGATCTATTGTATTATTAAGGGCACGATAGGGCCTAATTGAAATCGTGCCGTGTTCCGTCCGCACGTCACGTATACACATATGCACCATGAAAATTAATTTATTATTTATTTATTTAAAGTTACATTCATGTGGAAACAGCAGATACATCGATCCATTTTGCTTCCATTACACATAGAATAGTCTAAAATTAATTAATAATACAATGGAGTGTTATTTATACCATGACCCGACGATTTGGTATGAATTATTTATTATTATCATCATCATAATTTATTAATTTCCAATTCCTCAAATTTCAATTAATTGCCGGTCAGACCAGCAATTGGGAGGTCCGTGGTTCGATTCCCGGCGGTGACAAAATATTTTTAATATTAAAACTGACACTGTATTTCAATTTTAAATAATGTTTTACTCACATTGGAGATGCTTGAGGAATGCATTTCACATCTGAAAAGAAGCTTCGTCACGAAGCTTCGTGAGTAAAACATTATTTAAAAGTGAAATACAGTGTCAGTTTTAATATTAGATTGTTCATTAAGTATTTCGTCATGGAAAACATCACAGAAAATATTTTTGTTTTGTCTAATAGCGTTCATCGATTCCCATCAGCTATTCAATGCTGTTGTCAATTTCCACAATTGCGAAAGTCTTCAGTATAATTAATAGCACTTCGAGGAATTTTAAATTAATATTATGCTCTATTAGTTTGTCAGTTCAATAGATAATTTATCAAACAATTTTTGTTTACATGAAAAGAATAGTAGATATTTGGTTTTGAGTGAAATTTAAGATGCTCTCTGTTAAGACTTGAAGAATTTCAGTGCTAACTTGATAATTTTAAAAATTTGCATTTGTTTGTTTTTTGCTTGAGCGCTCCTCGATAGTTGTCAGCTCCTTCAAAATCAACTTATTATGAGCTGTGCTGATAAGCATGTTGAGTGGACATGTGCACCATTCAACTTCCTTGATTTCTATAAACATCATTAATTTATGCTCCCTGATTCACACAAAATGCACATCCGCAGTTCTTGGGAAAGAGTTTTGTTTTTTATTCTTCTTATTTAACAGATCTCATAATATATCATGCATAAATATTTTCCTTCTGTGCTTTTTTCAAACTGTAGATTTAAAGTAATTTAAGAAAGGATTTCAACACAATCAAAAATTAAAACGTCAATGCTTGCACTGTAAAAATAAAGTTGAAAATTGGAATAAGCAGAAACCTTCGTAATATTTTTTTATAATTTTTTGTTGTATTCGAAATGAACCAGCTGTGCAGTGTTTTGATTCCCGCTAGCCAAAACTAACCTAGTGGCAATCTGTTTTACAACATGATTATTTTTGAATTCGACCCCTGAACTTAAAAAACAATAGCAATCTCATTTGGACTATGAGGAAGCTATATACCAAGTTTCAAGAGTCTAAAATATTCCTTTCAAGAGCTAGAGCACAGACGGACGGACGGACGGATAACGGCACGATTTCAATAATAAATTAAATAATAATTGTTTGTCCCAGTCGGGTGCTTTATAAAATAGTTAATTTTAAACATAAATAAATAATGATATTCTTGAGTAATGAATGTGAACAATGATGATAAGCAACGCAATGAATGGACTGTGTCATCTGAGCAACACAATATATGGACTGTATCATCTGAGCAGTCTACACAGTAACATGATAACACTTGCCAGTTGATATCACATGGCCAGTCAAATTAATGATAATTTGTAATGAGGAGTGCACAGTGCTTGCAGCTTGCAGGTGCAGAGGCTTCAGTGACTCTAAATTATTTAGAACAATTACTAACAGTGGCGGATTTACGGGGGGGGGCTTTCGGGCTGAAGCCCCCCACCCCAAAACCTCCAGAGTGTAATTTTTTTCCAATATAATCAGTTTGAAGCTCGTATTCATTATAGCAAGAATTCCTAATTCCACTACTAAGTCTTCAATTGTAACATTAGATCTCATATTTCTATAAGAGGAAAACTAATCGTCAGATAAAAACTTTAGAAAAACATCTCTTTTTACAGTGTGGAATTCACACAAAGTTTATCTATTAAATCTTGATGAAACATTAGTTCATTGATAAATTTGTATCTTATTGAAGCTCCCACATTGATTTTCATTCTTAAAAATTGAATAATATGACCGTAATACCGGAATAATACTAGGTCTATGTTCCTTGACAAACTGTTGAACAACACACCAGATTCAGCCATAATTCAATCAAAATTTTCCAATATACTTTAAATTTAAGTTAATTTTATCGCCGATATGGTTCAAAGCACTAGTAAAGCTATTTTTTATTTCCCTATCATATGAATAGTTATAGTTCAGTTATGATTGATTATGAAAAATTCAAAAGCTTTCACGATACTTGTTTTCAGTTCAACTCTACCCCCCCCCCCCCCCATCACCGCTATCATCAGTAGCAAACCAGCCACCCCCAAAAACATTTTCTGGATCCGCCACTGATTACTAAAAGAGGAGGTAGTGAATCCAGTCCAATATACAGTCCAAGTGCAAGATAGGGGAGTAATATTTTGTAATAGGCTGGCAGAGCTGATTGAAAGTCGTTTGCAAATCTACTGTCAATAATTCTCCTAAACAATCATCTAACGAACCTTTTTTAGAAAAGTGGCTCAAAACCGGGAAGGGAAACTAGTTTCAGATGATAAATTCATATCTTCAATTGTATTAAAAGACGTTAATCGATCAAAAAATCAGGATAGCATTAGTGGAAGGAACTCTTGTAGCAATCTGATAGGCTCTCAAGATTCTAAGAGATTAAGTAAATCTACTTCAATATGCAAAAGCAACGATAAAGTAATAAGGGATGATAGGGAAGTACCGGTACTCACTGTGTTCCATCAGAATATTCAATACATTCGTAACAAAATAGATAGAATCGAAGTATTATTTAAAGAAGAGGCTCCTGATATAGCTATTTTCACAGAGCATGGTTTAAAAGAAGATGAATTGTCACAACTTAATATTCCAAACTATTCATTGAAAACGTCGTATTGCAGGACATCTCATCGAAGTGGGGGAGTAGCTATCTTCACTAAAAATGCTAAGAATATGCAAACATTTAATTTAGAATATGTAGAGAAATTTGCTGTGGAAATGGATTTAGAAGTTACTGGTTTGAGAGTAAAAATCGACAATAATTTGAAAGTAGCGGTGTTAGGTATTTACAGGTCACCAAATGGGGAATGGAACAATTTTTGTGAACTATTCAATAGGCTTTTAGAGATTACTACTACTCGTTTTACAAACGTTATTGTAGCGGGAGATTTCAATACAGACTTTGCAACACAGAATAAAATGACAGAAGATTTAAGGGATATTATATACATGAATAACTTGGAAATAAAAGTTCATGAATATACCAGAGTCACAAGAACATCACAAACAATAATTGATAACATCCTTACTAATATTTTATAGATTACTCTAAAACAAGACTAGGCGGCTCGGAACTATCTGATCATGACTATCAAATCTTAGAGGTGGGGTTGCAAGGTTATAAATCAATTAAAAAGAGTAGAGTAATGAAAGAAATTCAACAATGTGAACAGGGGAATATCGATTGTTTGAAGCAGAATCTGCTACAAGAAAACTGGAGTAGGGTTTACAATAGCAATAGTTTGAATAACAAATAATATGATAGTTTCATTAATATTTTAAGGTTTCATATTACTATGAGTTGTCCAGTTATAAAAGTCCCTGTAAAAAACAAATTAGACAAAATTGAAGAGTGGATAACTGATGATATCCTTGCAGAAAGAAATAGGGTTAAAGATGCATATGATGAATTCAAACTATCTAGAAATATGTTAAGTGAAGATAATTACAAAGCTCTAAAGAAAAATTATACAAGAGAAGTGAAAAGAGCGAAATGTAAGAAAACAGCTGAAATTTTGAATAATAGTGTGTACTTTAACACAGCAGTGTGGGATGTAATAAACAAAAATAGGCAAGTAGCTCATGTAGATGCTTATACTAGTGTCCCCAGAATAATTAACGAAAATAACAAATATATTGATGATAGTGTAGACATTTGTAATTTCTTTAACAGATATTATCAACTGGTTGCTAAGGATCTTCAAAAATCTCTTAATACAGGTATTAGTGATGCAAACATGAGGAATACTGAGGGGATTCAGAACGAATTAAAATTCCACCCAGTATGCCAAGACGAGTTGTCAAATATCATTGATAGTTTAAATAATAAAAAAACTGTAGGAATGGATGGGGTATCCAGTAAAATTCTGAAAGAATGTAAAGATCAATTGTTAGACCCTTTGATTCATCTGATCAATCATTCATTAGAACAAGGTGTTTTTCCAGATAATTTAAAAGAGGGGAAGATCTTGCCAATCTTCAAAAGTGGTGATAGAGAAAAGGTAGAAAACTATAGGCCTATTAGTATTTTAAATGTAATAAGTAAAATTTTTGAAAGAGTAGTTCTTAATAGGTTACTTCTGCACCTTCAAGAAGCTAACTTTATCTGTGATGAACAGCATGGCTTCCAGAAAGGGAGATCAACAAAAACAGCCATAGTTTCTCTAGTTGAAAAACTAATAGATATAATAGATTCAGGTGATAAAGCTACTGCAATCTTCTTAGATCTGTCCAAGGCATTTGATTGTGTTAATCATAGAACTTTATTGGAAATACTGCAAAATGTAGGTGTAAATGGGGTTGGACTGAAATGGTTTGAATCATATCTTATTGGGAGAAAACAATGTGTAGAACTAACTACAGTAGTTGGTAATAGTATAGTAAAGAATAAATCTAATAAATTAGAGGTGCAAGCTGGAGTGCCTCAGGGGTCAATACTAGGTCCATTGCTTTTTTTGTTATATGTCAACCGTTTACCTAAAGAATTAATTAGTGGTAGAGCCCTCTTATTTGCTGATGATACATCACTCATTTTCAGCAATTCCATTCTAGATAATTTAGAAATAAGTGCCCATATAGGTGTGCAGTCTATTGTCCAATTTTTAAATCAGTTGAAATTAACTATAAATAGTAAAAAATGCCAATACCTTCAATTCAAAAACAAACATAATTTAAATGAAGATAGGGCTATAAACGTGTTTGTAAACAATAATCAATTAGACCAGGAAGAAAAAATTGCATTTCTAGGAGTTACGTTGGATAGACGATTGACCTGGACTCCATACATTGAGAAAATATGTAGTAAAATTTCATCTGGGGTATTTGTCCTGCGACAGCTTGCTAGATTGAATGACAAAAAGCTACTTTTTACAGCTTACCATGGGCTCTTACTGTCACATATTAGGTATGCTATCTTAGTATGGGGTAATTCATCAAAACAAAATCTTGATAGGGTGTTTAAGATCCAAAAGAAAGCGGTTAGGTGTATAGAAAGAGTAAATAGATTAGATTCATGTAGGCCGTTGTTCAAGAGACTTGGTCTCCTAACTGTACCCTGCTTATATGTGTATGAAGCTACTTTATATGTAAAAACGAATGATATTAACCAAAATCTTGATGTACATGATTATAATACAAGACGCCGAGGAGATTATCACTTGGTGAGTCACAATAGTAGCTTATTCAAACAAAAACCTAGTTATATTGGTAGGAAATTCTACAACAAGCTACCGCAGTTTTTGAAGAGTCTTGAAAATATAGAAATATTTAAAAAACAATTGAAGAAATATTTAGTTGATAAAGCTTTTTATAGTGTACAAGAGTTCCTTTCACATCAAAATTAAGCCTCACCTCAACTAATTGGAAGTAATTATGGTATCTAGTGTATAATATTGTTGATCTGACTTGTCTTATACTCCTTAACTGGAGTCTCCAAGACGTAATCTACAAAAAAAAAAAAAAAAAAAAAAAAAAAAACGTCGTGATTTTAACTAACAAATTCTGCAGACACTGAACATAGAAAAATATGTTGTTTATTTCAATACAGACATTCAAACACTAGATAACTTCTTTATTAGTTTACCTTTTAAATTCATGAATTTATGTTTTAAAAATTTTGACATCAAAAAATTCCTAGTTAAATACCCTCGGACCCGAACTCCCGAATCTCACCTGAGGGATAAGACTAGCCCATCCATACCTTCCATCAGAAGGATTGAAATCTCTTCTTTTACTTTCCCTTCAATTTTTTGCAGCCCTATTCGAAGATTTTTTGAGGATGAAGCCCACATAGGTTTGAGACCTATGCGTGGGTAATGAGCTAGATGATGGTGATTGATGAGCTGAACCTACAGTTTTAGATGGGTTCTGAACCACCGGGAAGTGATTTTACAGCAGAGAACAGTGTCATTTTTGCTGGCCAATCTAATCGGTCACATTTGCAAAGAGTGCCCAGGAGAACGCAGCTTATTTCTATCTCATTGAACAGATACCTGCTACGGCTCTCGGCTATCACTTCCCCAAATTGACAGCAAGTTTAGCCTAAATAAACTTGTATTTGTATTTATTATTTATGAAAAAGTTTTTCTGCCTAAAAACAGGATAATTTAGAGGAAATTATTCAGAGTACTTTTTAATTTAATTATGTTTTCGCCACACTAGGACGTAATGAGCTGTTTTTCGTGCGTCATATGGAGGCCGAAAGTGTTTGGTTTCCGTCGAGGTCTGTAAACGTTTACCGCCCTAGGGCGGAAAAGAAAATGACCTTGAATGACAGCTGATCGTGTCCGGATACAGCAGTCATGATTGTAAAAATGAATCCTTCCAACTTTTATGTAAAACAAAAATATTTAAACCATCAATAAATGTTTATTTTTTATAATTTAATATGTACGTAGTATTTAAAATGTCAAAAATGATCACTTTTTATAACTTAATATGTATTATTTTGTAGTTTTGATATCAAACAATAGAACCTTTTTATCCAACCTACAGAGCTCTGGGTGGGAATTTCGTCAACTATTACAAATGTTGGTAACCTCTCACCAAAAGGTTGGTTGGTTAGGTTTTTTCTTTTTAGGAATTTTGACTACTACTGCAACTGTTGGTATAGAAAGGTTAGTTGGTTAGGTTTTTGGTTGTTTTATGCAGGTTTCGAATCAGGAACAGGAATAACAACAAAAAACCTAACCATCTAACCTTTTGGTGAACAGTTGTAGTAGTTGACAAAATGCCCACCCAGAGCGCTGTAGGTTGGATAAAAAGGTGATAGCCGTTCCTTGTATTCTTGCAAGTACCATAGCCTTAAAATTTCGCTTTCAAAATTTCCATCTTAACATTGTTGTTTTTTTTTCGTAGTGTGGCGAAAAATAGCGTTCGCAACACGGGCAAAAATGTTTTGCCGGCTCTCAAACGCTTCAAGTTCTCGACTTCGTCTCGAACTTGAAAACCGCGATCTCGAGCCGGCAAACACACATTTTCGGCCCTAGGTGCGAAATATACTATTTTTAAGTTCAAGTTACGTGTTGAAGACTCCGTTTATGGAATACATCAATAGAACCATTTTGCATTTTCATTCACAAGTTACCACATTTACAATTTCAATAATTTCTTCTGTAATCGTGAGACAGAGAGACATCAGACAGAGATAATGCCGATCGTCATAAACGATAGACCTCACTGAGTTCGGTCAATAATTATTATTTGAGGTGTGAGGCTTAATTTTGATGTGAAAGGAGCACTTTCACGCTATGAAAAGCTTCAACTAAATATTTTCTCAATTGTTTTTTTAATGTTTCGATATTACTAAAGCTCTTCAGAAACTTCGGTAGCTTTTTGTAGAATTTCCTACCAATAATAACTAGGGTTTTGTTCGAATAACCTACTATTGTGACTCACCAAGTGAGAATCTCCTCAGCTTCGTCTATCTTAGGAACTCAATCAAAATAATTGAATTATTTAATTTAATGTACCGGTACCTCACCCTTGCTTCCATTCGTGAGGTATGATTTATTTCTATGCTTCACAAAAAGTAACGCAGTGGCTGCGTTCCTATTTGCGCTTATGAATGGTCGTTGAAATACGACAAACAAGATTCACTGCTACTCGTCGTTTGCCGGCGACCTTCTCATTGATAAAATGCTAATGGACAGAATGAGAGAGAAAGAGAGCTTGAGGAAGAAATAGGGAGAGAGAGAGAATGAGTGAGCTAGAGAGGATGAGGAAGAGTGAGCGACAAAAAGAGTGAGAGAGTTTGAGTGAGCGAGAAACTAGTTTTATGGCAATTTGTATGCTTTGAAACTAATTGATGGCTATCATTATTTGATTTTTTGTGAACCACCTGTGTCACAGTAATGCTGTTGCTGCCTATTCAACGGAATGGTGTAGCTAGTACAGTATAATGTTGTTCTCGATTCTGTGAATTGAATTTTCTTATTCATTTTTAATATCCTTCAACATTGCACAAAATGTCAGAAATTGTGCATTGAATTGTTTAATAAATCTTCTTAATGCTTTCTCCCAGCAAGACTGCAGCATAATTATTGCAAGAACCATATTTTTATACTAGCATATATTTTCTATGATTTCTCATTTTTCAAGTATTTATGAATTTTCAACTGCATTCAGTGAACGTGTCATTAATTGTCAGTTATTTTTATATAATCAGGATATCTTATATTTTGTATAAAATATAATTATCCGCATCCTAATCGATCTTTTCATAAGATCCAATCTTCAATCTCTGAATATCCTTAATTTATTAATTTCGAATTCCTCAGTGCTATCAATTATACTGGAGACTTCCGCAATGGCGGATATTGACAATAACATTGAATAGAATTACTGATGGAAATCGATGAACTTTACTGCACAAAAATGTTTAGTCACCGCCGGGAATCGAACCACGGACCTCCCAATTGCCGGTCAGGCGTCTTAACCACGGGACAAACTCATTCACCTCATAAATTAATACAGAGCTCATATAATATTTCCTTAATATAATTTTTGAACACTCTTACTTCCAGGAATTTCACGTGATTTGGTAGACTACAGTGACCTTTCTTTACAGCAGCGTTCATTTTATGCTTGGCCATATAGGCTCGTGTATCACAAGTTGGATTTGAAGGTGCTGACAATTTTAATTCAACATTCAATTCTTGGATTTCTTGTTCCATAACGATCTGCGTTGTTAATATTAACTTATTGTAAAGTCAACAACTTGCAGTCAATTTCAATTGTGAATAAATAATATTCATACTAACAATATAAATAATATTTAATAAAATAATAATATCAATTAATAATAAATGTTAGCCTAATATAAAATAATATTCCTAACTCCCATGACTCGAAAACGTTCGGCAAAGAGTGAGTACAATGTTATTTATTCACAATTAAAATTAGCTGCAAGTCGTTAAATTTACAATAATAAGTCAATATTTAAATTAATATTCAACAATTAAAATTCCGTATTCATTGAATAGGCTAGCATATTTATTACAGTAAATAAATAAATAATTTATCTCCAAAAAAACTAAAACTACATAATAAAACTAAATCTACAACTACATTATCATTACAATTCTAATTATTTCAATTTTAAATGAAAATAACCCTACCCAACTGCATGAGAAGCCATGTTCTTGAGTAGAGCTGAATAGGATCCAATTAATATTGGGGAAGTGAGCTCATGGTATAATTGGAAATTATGTTTTCTTTATGTTGCCAACCTATATTCAATATCCAACCATGTTCTGAATTTCTTGTAATGTTAAATATCCTAGGTGTCTCCGGGACGGAAATTGTATAATTTATAACATAAACTTAATATAAACTTAAAAAAACACTTTTAAATGGAAATTGACTCACGTTATGGCGTGACGGCCGTTTCGCTCTGTTGTCTAGAGCATCGTCAGACGACCCACAGTACACTCACTGTATAATTTAAGAGATTAAAGTGTCTCTGGAACAGGGAAGTGATAGCCGAGAGCCGTAGCAGATATCTGTTCAATCAGAGATAAGCTACGAAACTCCTGGGCCATCTTTGTAAGGGTGACCGATTAAATTGGCCAGCAAAAAAGACTCTGTTCTCTGCTGTAAAATCACTTCCCGGTGGTTCGGAACCCACATAAAACTGTAGATCCAACTCATCATTCACCATCATCCAATTCATTACCCACGCACTGGTCTCAGACCTATGTGGGCTTCATCCTCTGAGAAAAAACATAGCGTTCCTAGGAACATTAGCAATAAGGTCTCAGTTTCTTGTTTCATGTCCAACCATGTACTGTGTTTTTTAATTTCTTGCAATCTGTTGTCTCCGGGAAGCAAATTGTAAAATTTAAAAGTGGTTAAAGATCTAGTATATAGCTTTCCTAGGAACATTAGCAATAAGAAGTTGCCTAATTCTTGTATTATGTCCACGGTTCCTGTTTTGAAAAGATGCAGTGTTACTGTATAATCTGCAGATAATTTAATTTGAGTAAATAAGCCGCCTTGTATCCATCACACCAAATAAATAGTATCCTACTGTTTATTTTGTGGACAGCTTTTGTGATCATAGATCTTGTAGTCCAACACTAGATATAGAATTATATAATAATGTAAAATTATTTTATTTCTTTAGTTTACACAATGATTGTTGCAACACTGAGACAATGTTTACTGAGATAGTTTCACCAACTTTATAACAACTACATTTCAAACATTAGTACATTTCCACTCATGTAACGATCAACTCTACGCAGTAGTGCTTGCAGTGCTGTAATTTTTTGATGATAGGGTGATACTATACCTGAAAAGTTTTCATTATTAGTTGGTTAATTCTTATTTAGTTCACACTATATTTTTATTATATAGTGCATTATTTCCATTTAAGTTTGGTAACTGTAAAAATCTGAACATACGAAGTTATATTGAAGTTAATATTAAGTTGTTAATGCTACTGAAAAGTTTCAAGTTCATTATTATAATCTCCAAGTATTTTTTGTTAACTTTTTATTGTAAATTTAACGACTTGATATTAAAGTTAATATTAAGTTGTTAATGTTACTGAAAAGTTGCAAGTTCATTATTATAATCTCCAAGTATTTTTTGTTAACTTTTTATTGTAAATTTAACGACTTGCAGTCAATTTTCATTGTGAATAAATAATATTTGTACTGTACTGACTTTTGGCCAAATGTGAGTACAAATATTATTTATTCACAATTAAAATTTACTGCAAGTCATTGAATTTACATTTTTTTTTCCTTGAGGATGAAGCCCACATAGGTCTGAGACCTGTGCGTGGGTAATGAGTTGGATGATTGTGATTTATGAGTTGGACCTACAGTTTTAGGTGGGTTCCGAACCTCCGGGAAGTGATTTTCAGCAGAGAACAGTGTCTTTTTGCTGGCCAATCTAATCGGTCACCGTTACAAACAGGACCTACGAGAACGCAGCTTATCTATCTGATTGAACAGATACCTGCTACGGCACTTCCCAAAAAGTTACATTAAAAAGTTAATATTAACAACGCAGATCGTTATGGAAAAAACCCAAGAATTTATTTTTTGTTATTTTTGTAACAAGATACATCCCCTCCTATCATTTTAGTTGCTATTCTCATTAACGTTTGAATAAATTTCAATGAAAGTTAATATTACTTCTTGGAGGTACTTGCTGTAATAAATGCTGTAATTACATCGAGTATTTAGCCCGCATTAAAAATGATTTACACAATTTACACAACATAATTGTTATCAGCATTTTGTAGATTAGTGATTTCACTTTTGTCTTCTTAACTTTTATTTGAATTTCTTTCGGTTTTCATACTTGTATGTGTCAACACAGATCGCCCTACAGCTCTTGAATATTCTACAGTGATTTCATACTTGAAAGGTATGTATAACATTAAATAATTTAATTATAACTTATTAGCTCATTACTTATGACGTAATAATTACATTAATGGTTCTTTTTTATTATTATTATTATTATGGCAGAGAAAATGATAGTTCATATACAAGTAACCAAGTAACTAAGTATAGTTCATATAACCGATTCAAGCATATACTTTAATCATAGACTAAAAATTTATGATATAAAAAATTCATTACAATATTGAATATAATTATATTCAACGTTTTGTTCATTTCACCTCTCTATCACAGACTAGATATACTACTAATGCCTATATATTCTGTGCCTGTATATATAGGGCTGAGTTAGCTCCAACTGATGTATTGCATGCTCTTTGTCATAAATCTTTATCCAAAATGTGTTTTACAGAGTTCCTGTCATACAAATGAATGTTATTCACCAAGACTAGTTAAACTTACGCGTATTACAAAAAAGCACTAAAATTTATTTTGAGAACTCAAAAAAATTTCTCAGATAATGGCATTAATGGCGACTGTTACCTATCTCTGGTAAATGGCTTGAATGCAGGAGGTAGCTCAGAGGTGTGAAAGATAGTATAAACTTCTTATCTAGGAGTTTTGTTGGATAGACGATTGACCTGGGCTCTATACATTGAGAAAATATGTTGTAAAATTTCATCTGGGGTATTTGCCCTGCAACAGCTTGCTAGATTGAATGACAAAAAGTTACTTTTTACAGCTTACCATGGGCTCTTACTGTCACATATTAGGTATGCTATGGGGTATGGGGTAATTCATCAAAACAAAACCTTGATAGGGTGTTTAAGATCCAAAAGAAAGCGGTTAGGTGTATAGAAAGAGTAAATAGATTAGATTCATGTAGGCCGTTGTTCAAGAGACTTGGTCTCCTAACTGTACCCTGCTTATATGTGTATAAAGCTACTTTTATATGTAAAAACGAATGATATTAACCAAAATCTTGATGTACATGATTATAATACAAGAAGCCGAGGAGATTATCACTTGGTGAGTCACAATAGTAGCTTATTCAAACAAAAACCTAGTTATATTGGTAGGAAACTCTACAACAAGCTACTGCAGTTTTTAAAGAGTCTTGAAAATATAGAAATATTTAAAAAACAATTGAAAAAATATTTAGTTGATAAAGCTTTTTATAATGTACAAGAGTTCCTTTCACATCAAAATTAAGCCTCGTCTCAATAAATTGATACAGTAATTATGGTTTCTAGTGTATAGTTGTTGATCTGACTTGTCTTATACTCCTTAATTGGAGTCTCCAAGACGTAATCTACAAAAAAGGACGTTGCAGCCAGACACTGTGTAAAAGTGCAAGTGAACTGCTAAGCATAGAGCTTCACAATTTGTTAACGCAGTGAAGAAAGTAATTTCTACCTATCTTACTCACCGTTTGCGTAGTACGCTCTTTGGACCAAAACATAGTGTCTTTTTTATTATATATTTTTTTAAATTCAGTCTTGAAGACTCTGGTTAAGGAGTTCAAGACAAATCCGGTCAACAATTATATACTTAAAATATTAAATT
Source organism: Conomelus anceps (assembly GCA_948455865.1). Classification (NCBI taxonomy): domain Eukaryota; kingdom Metazoa; phylum Arthropoda; class Insecta; order Hemiptera; family Delphacidae; genus Conomelus; species Conomelus anceps. The sequence continues at coordinate 1,524,547 of OX418220.1, forward strand.
TATATATACATATAATATTAATACCTTATTAATTTATTGTGACAAATTTACAACGAGTGTGAAGGTGCAACAGACTCAAGTCCAAAACTGCTTCCTTCACAAATTATGAATATGTTACATTGTCCAAAAACATTGAGGTTAACACAGACTAAAAATTTGAGATTTGCTAAAAACCTTCACTCTAAAATAACAAGATGAATCTTATACACTAGTTGATTATTATATCAATTAGTTGAGGTGATGAAGTGATCAATTTTGGCCTGAAAGGAATTCTTTTGCACTATAAAAAGCTTTGTCAATTAAATATTTGTTCAATTGTTTTTTTTTTTAAATATTCCTAGATATCCAAGACTCTTTAGAAACAGCGGTAGCTTGTTATGGAATTTCCTACCATTTTAACTAGGTTTTGGTTTGAATAAACTACCATTGTGATAATAAATCTCCATAGCTTCGTGGATTATAATTAAATAAAAATACTCACATCATGATTTTGATTTATATATCACTCTGATCTACATATAGGCCTAAATTAACTCCATAGACATACCGGTGCTAGTAAAGTACAGTTAGGAGGCCAAGTCTCTTGAACAACTGACGGCTTACATGAACTTAATCTACTCTTTCCATATACTTAACAGCTTTTCTTGGATCTTAAACACCCTATCAAAGTTTTGTTTGATGAGTTACCCATACTATAAGATAGCATATCTATTATGTGACAGTAAAATTTCATGGTAAGCTGTAATAATTCTTTATGAAACTAATAAATTCCTATCAAAAATGTATCTGACAGAGTTTATGTCATACAATCAAGTCTACTTGAACTCCATGCACCACCAAAAAACAGAGGTGGAGAAGGCGGAGTAGGAGGAGGAGGAGGAGAATGAGGAGAAGGAGGAGGAGCAGTAGGAGGAGGAGGAGCAGCAGTAGGAGGAGGAGGAGCAGTAGGAGGAGGAGGAGCAGTAGGAGGAGGAGGAGGTGGAGGAGGAGGAGGAGAAGGAAAAGGAAAAGAAAGAGAAGATAAGAAGAAGAAGAAGGTGTACATTGATGTATGTTTTTAAATATTAATTCGAAATTGCTGTGGTAATTTAACTGAAAAATTCCATTTAAATTGATTGTTGTGCATAGGTTTCTACAAAATTGTTGAACATTCATAACTTTTTTAGCATGATTTTCATTTTATTTATTATTATTTTCATTTAAACATAATAGATCATAAAACATCACCAAATTTTATTTTCTTTCAACTTTATTATAGTTGATGTTTGTTTTGTATCTCAGAGATTCAGTGTCTTGTTAACAGTTTAACTATGTTATTAGTTAAATAGTTTTAATACGAAGTTCCTGGGCGCTCTCTGTAAGGGTGACTGATTGGATTGGCCAGCAAAAAAGACTTTGTTCTCTGCTGTAAAATCACTTCCCGGTGTTTCGGAACCCACCTAAAACTGTATGTCCAACTCATCAATCACCATCATCCAATTCATTACCCACGCACAGGTCTCAGACCTATGTGGGCTTCATCCTCCAAAAAAATTCTTGTTTCCACAAAAAAAAATTGTTTTACATGCTATATTGATAAGTAGTAACTTTATATGGTTGAAAAAATTGGTGAAAAAATGTTTTTTAATAAATTGTTGATAATTTATGACATTTTAGCAAGATTTTCAACATCAATAGTTTCAGGTGGCCTCCGAACCACTCTAGATTCTGTTTATTTTCAGATGGATAACCAAACGACTACGGAGGTTCCGTCTATCTCGTCGATGCTGATGATGTTCAACTGGGTGGAGTATCTTGTGTTCAGCCTTATGCTGGGATTGTCAGCCCTGATTGGCGTTTACTACGGCTGTTATAAGGGCAACCAGAACACCGTATCCGAATACATGCAGGGCGGCAAAAAAATGGGCATTTTTCCCATAGCTATGTCGCTTATTGCTAGGTGAGTTGGTAGTTAATTAACGAAATTAAACACAAAAAAACGTTTTTGCTGACGATTTATTTTGATTTATCTTGAAGAGTCCGGTTAAAGAGTATTAGACAAGTCAAGTCAGATCAACGCTTATAATAATATTACCATTCTTATTCACAGGTTACCACAATTACAACTACAGTTAGTTGAGGTGAGGCTCAATTTTTATCTGAAAGAATCTCTTGTACACTACAAGAGATGAGGCACAATTTTCATCTGAAAGTATCTCTTGTACACTACAGAAAGCGTACCTAATCAACTAAATATTTACTCAACCAGATTACCACAATTAAAACTACAGTTAGTTGAGGTTAGGCTCAATTTTTATCTGAAAGAATCTCTTGTACACTACAAGAGATGAAGCTCAATTTTTATCTGAAAGAATCTCTTGTACACTATAGAAAGCGTAATCAACTAAATATTTACTCAACCGTTTCCAAGAATTTTCCAAGACTTTAGAATCTGTGATGTTTTCCATGACGAAATACTTGATGAACAATCTTATATCAAATTGAGGTGAGGCTCAATTTTGATCTGAAAGAATCTCTTGTACACTAACACTATAGAAAGCATTATCAACTAGCCTAAATATTTACTCAACCGTTGTCTCAATACTTTTAATACTAACTTTTCATGTGAAATTTAACGACTTGCAGTCAAATATTTGTTAAGAATAAGTATAATAACTCACTTAATCTGGCCGAGTACTTTCGAATCTATGAGATCCATCTTCAGAGCTCTCTGAAGATGGATCTCATAGATTCGAAAGTACTCGGCCAGATTAAGTGAGTTATTATACTTATTCTTAACAAATATTTGACTGCAAGTCGTTAAATTTCACATGAAAAGTTAGTATTAAAAGTATTGAGACAACGGTTGAGAGCTCTGAAGATGGATCTCATAGATTCGAAAGTACTCGGCCAGATTAAGTGAGTTATTATACTTATTCTTAACAAATATTTGACTGCAAGTCGTTAAATTTCACATGAAAAGTTAATATAACAACGCAGTTCGTCATGGAACAAGAAATCCAGGAACTTTTAATACTTCCAAGACTCTTAAGAATCTGTGATGTTTTCCATGATGAACAATCTTATACCAAAAATGACACTGTATTTCTATTTAAATAATTATTTTTATCATCAGAGGCTGTTGAAGCTTCTCTATAGAAGTGAAATGCATCCCTACAGTATCTCCAGTATAAGTAAGTATAAATCATAATTTAAATAGAAATACAGTGTCAGTTTTGATATTAGATTGACTCTTTAGAAACTGCGGTAGCTTGTTATATAATTGCAAAAAAAATACATTTTTGAATAAATAATACTCCCACTCAATCTTGGCCAAAAGTGTTCGAGTCTTGGAAACTCATCTTCAAGGCCTTCAAGTTTCCAAGACTCGAAAACGTTCGGCCTAGAGTGATTAGGAATATTATTTATTCACAATGAAAATTGATTGCAAATCGTTAAATTTACAATAATAAGTTAATATTAACAATGCAGATTGTTATGGAACAAGAAATCCAAGAACTTAAATACATTTGTTCAAATAAGTTATTCTCAGACCACACTCAATGAACATTTTCAATCCTACTGAATATCTTGTCTCCTTGGATCTTTTAGTCTTCATTTTTGATTGTGTTGAAATTTTTTCTTGAATCATTTTAAATCGTCAAATTATGATAAATACGTTATTTACGTTATATTAAAGTATGATTATATTAGGGGTATTCATGATGTCGTTTTAACTAGCTAAACTGCTATAAGCTAACTACAATAGTGCTCCAAACAGATATTCATGAAACTTCATGGTTGAGGTTGTAAAATGTAGGGTTAGAAAACAAAGATGGCCACGGCTTTAATGGAGATAGCTGGAGTTAGCGTACTTGAACCTGCACATAGTGCAGGGGTATTCACCATGTTGGAGTTAGCCAGCTAAGTCGAGCTATTTGCTAACTCCTGCTATTTGCTAAGTCAGTGTTAACTCAATGCTATAGTAGTACATTAGAAAAAATTAACAGACGAGATAGCAGATAGCACAGGTAAGATAGCACTTGTCCGCTAACTCCAGCTATTTCTGTTAAAACCGTGGCTATCTTTGTTTTCTAACCCTACTTTTTACAACATCTACTATGAAGTTTCATGAATATCCTTGGAGCACTATTGTAGTTAGCATATAGCAGTTGTTCCTAGTTGGGGTGCTCACAATCCCAAGTTAGCAAATAGCAGTATAGCTTGTTAAAATGACATTGTGAATACCCCTAGATCGGCTGAACAAGAAGAAGAAGAAACTTATAGTAGCTTATTCAAACAAAAACCTAGTTATATTGGTAGGAAATTCTACAACAAGCTACCGCAGTTTTTGAAGAGTCTTGAAAATATAGAAATATTTAAAAAACAATTGAAGAAATATTTAGTTGATAAAGCTTTTTATAGTGTACAAGAGTTCTTTTCACATCAAAATTAAGCCTCACCTCAACTAATTTAAGTAATTATGGTATCTAGTGTATAATATTGTTGATCTGACTTGTCTTATACTCCTTAACTGGAGTCTCCAAGACGTAATCTACAAAAAAAAAAAATGCTTTATAGAAATCAAAGAAGTTGAATGCAAACAGCGCAACTGAAAATAATAATCCTGTAATTATCATTCCATGTAAATTCATACTCTGTTGTACCGGTTTATTGTTACTTATTTCTATCGTTTTTTTAACAAATTTATCAATTTGAGAATGATTTTAATTATTTGTAATTTGATGTTTGGAATTTATTTTCAATTGCAGCTTGACGTTAGATATGATTGTGATTTACAATTTTGCATTTCTCTCTTCAATTGGAATTAAATTGAATTTTCTAGGTTTCATGTAGAAATTATTGTGTTTCCATGATGATTTATTGCAGTCACGTGTCAGGAATCACTTTGCTTGGTGTTCCTGCCGAGGTCTACCGGTACGGTACACAGTACTACGCAATTATTTTCTGCATAGTGTCAGTGACTGCGTTCATTCTTCTATTCTACCTGCCGGTCTTCTTCAAGCTGCAGTTGAACTCGCCTTATGAAGTGAGTTGCACAGCTGTTTATATTTACCTACATTAGCAGGTTGCCCGATTCAATTGAATCTAAATTCCTAGAATGTTTAAAATAAATAAATTAATAAAGCCTTTATTTAGTTTCCAATTTTTTTTCAATTTGTTCCAATCTTTGTTTCTGTTAATTTAAAAAATGTCTTTGTTTTAAATATATGATATTCATGACATGATATCTATATATATAAAAATGAATGTCTGTATGTATGTATGTATGTATGTATATGTTCCCTATAGACTTCAAAACCACTTGACAGATTAGCATGAAACTTTGGGAATATGTTGTGTGAATATTGAGGATGGTTTCTGACCATAAATTTTAATAGAGGAGCTAATAATTACTATTAATTAATCCATTTTATAGACCTAACCTACTGAACTTGCCGACCAAACAGCTTAAAGGAACAGCTGATAGAAGTGAACAGTTTTTAATCATATGGCAGGCCCCTTAGTGGCGTTATTTACGCTGTCTTTGATCAGCAAAAGACTTTGCACTTTGCATGTAGGCTACCGTGCCTTGCAATATGTAGGAAACATACGACTGGGAATGATGAAATGTAATTATGCCAGGTTGATGACATCTGTTAACAACCAATGAAGTGCTAGCTAGAAATTTGAAATGCATCCTCAGCGGGAGGTGGCGAATAATAAAATAAAAAACTAGCTTCTACCCTTATAGTCGTAGGAGGTTTACATTTGAAATGCTTCTTCATTCAGAGGTGGTGATTAAGAAAACAACGAAGTCTCTATGATCAGCTGGAAGAGCCCTAGGAGTAATTTCTTTCCTAATTTGAAATGTAACCTCAGTGGGAGGTGGCGGATAATAAAATCAAGGAGAATTTTTCTGAGAACGCAGCAACGCGCGTCGAGCCAGCTAGTACTGTATAATTCTTAAAATAAGTAATGGAAAAAAGCCAATTTACTTCTGAATAAAATTTAGTTCAAAGAACTGCTGCTTTCCTTTTATAAATAAAGTATGGAAACTGGAGCAGCTATCGGGCATATGCCTCCACCATGATTTTCCGTTTTAGAATGTGTAAAAACCAGTCCATCAGAAATTAAATTTATGGTCTATTTTCCCTTATCATTCTTCTTCCACTCCTTCTTCTCCTTTTCTTCTTCTTTTTATCTTTATTCTTTTTCTTCTTCTCCTCCTCTTCCTACTCCTACTCCTACTTCCTATTATTCTATTCCTGCTTCTCTTCGTCCTTTAATCTAAGTTTACTTTTTTAGTATTTATACGATGTTAATAATTTTGTTTTTAACCAATCATAAGCAAAATCTGTAAATTTGCATGAATAAAGAAAGATAATCGTATCTAACCTAATCCTCCTCCACTGTATTAATATACCAATTAATACTATGAAAAACCACATGCAGGCATCTAATGCTAGTGAACAATAAGAATCAATAGATTCGATGTTTAATTATTTAATTCATTTTATTAATCACTTCATTTATTCATTCAATAATTTGATAATGGCGATACATGTTATCCTTTTTCCTAATTTCAGTACCTTGAAAGAAGATTCAGCTTCAATGTGAGACTTTTAGCATCTTTTGCTTTCTCTTTATCCCTGGTAAGTTTTTGCATTTCTACCAAAAATCTTTCCTAGAAATATTTCACAAACATTTATGTTGTAGTTTTTTATTAATTCTATGCATTTAATTTACGTTTTTCTATGCTCAATAACTTTAACCATAGAGAGTAAGTACTCAGAAAATAGTCAAGTTAGGTTAGGTTAGGTTGGGTTTCCAGAATAATGTTTCAAACTATAGTTAACGGCACCAAATTAGGCGGCTCTAAGAAATTGCAGTGTTGCCAGTTATGGGACCATGCCAGCAGCTGATGGTAGTAGAACCACCAACCTTAAGGCACGAAATGGCAACACTACTCGTGCTGTGTTGCCCAGTCTACAAGTCTGTTGCTAGCAGTCATATGGTTGCCACCCCAGTCAATTGTTTTCTTGCTACACCGCAATTTTTCTGAGCCGCCTAATTCCGTGGATGGAGTGTAGGCTATATAATTATAGTTTCAGTGAACATTTAATAAATGAATTATTGAGTTTGATAATTATAATAAATTCAGAAGTTCGTTTTAGTTTTTTTTTTTTTTTTTTTGAGGATGAAGCCCACATAGGTCTGAGACCTGTGCGTGGGTAATGAGTTGGATGATGGTGATTGATGAGTTGGACCTACAGTTTTAGGTGGGTTCCGAACCACCGGGAAGTGATTTTCAGCATAGAACAGTGTCTTTTTTGCTGGCCAATCTAATCGGTCACCGTTACAAACAGGACCTACGAGAACGCAGTTTATCTATCTGATTGAACAGATACCTGCTACGGCTCGCGGCTATCACTTCCCTATAACTTCTATCAGTTGTTAGAATTTTGAATCATATTATTAGTTTCTGAGACCAATCAATAAATAAGAAATTAAAAATAGTCATAAACAGAATTTATTAATTTCGAATTCCTTTAATTGCTATATTACTTTATACTGAAGACTTCCGCAATGGCGGATATTGATTCATCGATTATTCAATATTCATCGATATTCATCAATATTCGATATTCATCGATTCCCATCAGCTGTTCAATGCTGTTGTCAATATCCGCCATTGCGGAAGTCTTCAGTATAAAGTAATAGCAATTAAAGGAATTCGAAATTAATAAATTCTGTTTATGTATATTTGTCAGTTTATTCAATTGTCAGTCACTTCAAACTAACTTGTAAAAATATCCAACTTTAAGAACTATTTTCAATCTAATATCGAAACTGGCACTGTATTTTCTAATAAAAATTATGATTTTCACTCACTTATATTGAAGTTACTAACCTCTAAGGAGAATCTTCATTAACCTCATCAGACTAAAGAGAAGCTTCATCAGTCTCATTAGGGGTTGGGGGAATTGGCTATATCTGGAATTCACTATATCTGCTTGCCCTCCAGTATAAGTGACTAAAAATCATAATTTAAATAGAAATACAGTTTCAGTTTTAATATTACATTCTTCAATAATTTTATTATTTTTCGAGTGATGGTTTTCAGCATATCTTAAATTTTTAGTTTGTGTTAACCTCAATGTTTTGGACTATGTAAAATATTCAAAATTTGTGAAGGGAGCAGTTTTGGACTTGAGTCTGTTGCACCTTCACACTCGTTGTGAATTTGTCTCAATGAAAAAATAAATAAATAAGTATTTCGCCATGAACAACACAGATGTTATTCTCAACTTGGTCTGTAAAAGATTGTCCAGAAAAGAGCATATTTTATAAATAATATTAGCTACTCTGTATATTTCTATTAAATCACTATTTGCTTTTTATTTGATTTTTTCAGATTCTGTATATACCGGTAGTCATCTATGTTCCAGCCCTAGCTTTCAATCAAGGTAATTTTTATAAATATTTCCTTTTTTCTTTTCTTTTTTATTTGCTTTTAATTCTGCTATTCTATTTCTTCTTTTCTTTCACCATATTCTTATTTTTCCTCCTTCCTCCCTTTTTTCTTCTCTCCCTTCTCTTTTTTTTCTTCTGCTTTTTAAAGGAGACATGCAAGGGGGGAACTAGGTCCGCTTGTCAGCTAGTAAATTCGCTAAGTGTAATAATCGCTTAACCAACTAGTTTTTATGTTACTCTTTATTTATATTTATAAACGTACAAATACCTATTATTTAATGGATATTTAAAAAGAATTTCTACTCAAGAAACTGTTATAAAATGTATTTTTTTCAATAGTTGTTATACAAGTTAGTTCGAAGTTACTGACAATTGAACAAACTGACAAATTTACTTAAACAGAATTTATTAATTTCGAATTCCTTTAATTGCTATCATCAGTTTAGCATTGTTTAGCTGATGATAGCAATTAAAGGAATTCGAAATTAATAAATTCTGTTTAAATTGTTATACCCCACTATAGTGGCTAGTCAGGTGTCCAGCAATTTCTTGGAGCTCTGCTTTTTATTTTTTATATAATCTATAGGTAACCTAAGTTTCTTATTTTATTGAGATTATCATTTTTTTATTTTTTCAGTTACTGGGATGTCAATTCACATGATAACACCCATAGTCTGCATCGTTTGCATTTTCTACACAACTTTGGTATGGTAAACAATGCAATTATTCAATATCTCTTAGTGTTTTTATAAATAAAAATAACTAAACTAGTAAAACTGATCATTAGTTTGATATCAAATTAATAACTAAAGAATCATTTAATTTTTTTGAGTGGAGATTTATTGTTTATTTATTGAAATTGCAATATTATTGATCACTACTATGAACCCATTATTGCCCTCATGATACAAAGGATTAGATAAATTCCTGGATTTCTTGTTCCATGACGAACTGCGTTGTTAATATTACTCTGCAAGTCGTTAAATTTCACATGAAAAGTTAAGATTAGATAAAATTGTAATAAATAGAAATATAGGAGTTGAGTTTATAAATAACTAAAAACATAATTACAAGTGAATTAAAAATAGAATAATGCAATAAACGAAAAACAACTGAACAACAAAGTAAAATCTTTTTGAAGGCACTCAAGGCAAAAACTTATTAGCACATTATTGTTTCAGTAAATTATTATTAAATTTGAATTTCCAGTGTAAAGAAATCTCAAACATTTTGACAATACAGCACATTCAAAATTTGTGGAGAGCAGTTTTGGAGTTTACTTTGTTGCCCCTTTTGTAAATTTTGTCCCAAATAAATGGATATTATAGTTTGGTCAATGTAATTTGATCATTGGTACCTTCTCATCAGTCGTTCTATTACTGAGTCAGTTTTAATTTATCCAATCAATTTGTCCGTTGATCTCTGCATTTATCATTATTTTTTTCATCTTGTTTTCCAATTGATATTTTTTTTGCATTATAAATAAAGTTGTTTTTATACTGTGGCTTAAGTGGAAGAGGGGGCTCTTATGCCTCAACTTCGCCCACAGCACTTTTATTACTTGTAAAGTGCACAAATAAAAATCATTTATCTATCTATCTATCTATCATTCCTTTTAATTCATTTTTATTCTGATTCCCAAGATTTTTACCTCAGATCTTTCACTGCCTGTTTTTCCCTAAACCATACAGTTCTTAGAATGGTATGAGTTTTATATAACATGCAATATATTATTGTTTTAACTCAAACAATATTTGGAGATTACAGGAACAAACAGGTACGGGAAGGAAAGTGTTCTGCAAATGTGTTGAAATCAGTACAAAAGTCTAAAATAAAAACTAAAGAAAAAACTCTTTCAAGTGGAAATTGTGACTCACGTTATGGCGTTTTCCCTTGAAAGGATTTTTAAAGTTTTTATTTTATACTAGTGGAAACAAGATGGATCTTCAACATCACAAAAGTCTAATATGAAGTGACAGCGATTAATTCAAATAATCTACAAAATTTAATGATTAGTTGGAAGGTAGGATTCATGTTAGGATATTAGGATATTATTAGGATATTAGGATACAGTGTGGTCATTGTAACTTAGTAAAAGAGAGATAAATTTTAATCATGCGCAATGTCACAAACTATAACATATGGTTTGCGTTACTTCTTAAACTCTTTGTAGTATTCAGATTTTAATTTATATTCTTTTAAATAGAATTCTTCAATACTGTTTGTATTTATTATTACCATATCTTAATTTAGTATCGCAATCCATCGGTTCGTATTCATATCTATTTTTCAAAATACGCAGTTCTGTCCACTTCAATTCCAGGGAGTATTACAATAACTTAATGAAGTATTAATTTATTGGTTCTTTTATTCATATCCATTTTTCGTAATAGGTAACTCTGTCTTCTTTTAATTCCAGGGAGGCCTAAAAGCAGTGGTCTGGTCCGACGCTTTGCAGAGTATTTTCACATTTGGTTCTGTTCTGATAATAATTGCAATTGGATGTAACGTAGTTGGGGGCCCCTCAGAGGTCTTCAGAATAAACAATGAAGGCCATAGACTGGAATTATTCAAGTTAGTGCATTTCGTTTTTCTATTATTTCCTCAATTTTAATAGAGCGCTTAATACAGAAGATCGTCCGTAATCAAACCTCTAAAGATAATTATTATCTGAGACGTTGATGAATCAAAGTCCAAAAAGTTGAAGTTTTTCGCAGTTTTTAGTTATTTTTCATAGTTTATATACATATTTTCGTTCAAATTAGCCATGTTTTTTCAAGCTTTTATTTTTTTAACATACAGATATTCAATACCAACGTAGTGTCTATAAATTGGGGTTGTTTTAATTCTCTGGCTAAGCCTGTGTTCAAATTAATATTTTTTGATGAGAGTGAGAAAAAGTGCAGTTACTTCTACTGTACCTACACACTGTAACAACCAAATAAATGCAATTCATTTCTCTGTGAACTTGACTACGTTTATTAATGCTAGGATAGAAAGCCTCTGATGATATTTGGAATATACCTATTATGCTATTTGATATTTTATACCCATTACTCGTTATTGGATATATGAATTCACAGTTATAGCACAGACCATAGACGAACCATACTTACTTACTTACTTCCTAATCTATGGTTATAGCTATAATTTTCAGTCATTTTTATATACTTAAGCTTTTATTGAACAAATTGTACACAACATATACAAGTAAAGTAGATATTCAACATACAGTATACAAACATAGAACTGAATGCAATACATAAAGTCATCTCATTTTCACAGTCATGAAATAATTATAGCAGGCTACATAAAAAACATACAACGAATGGCCAAAATATAATATCATAATTATCATGAAACTAACTGACAGTTACTGACAGAAAAATTAGAAATATTAAAAAAGTTGGATAATAAATGAATAATCTAATATTAAAACTGACACTGTATTTCACTTTTAAATAATGTTTTACTCACATATACTGGAGATGCTTGAGGAATGCATTTCACTTCTGAAAAGAAGCTTCGTCAGCCTAACCTGACGAAGCCTGACGCTGGGCTGACGAAGCTTCTTTTCAGAAGTGAAATGCATTCCTCAAGCATCTCCAGTATATGTGAGTAAAACATTATTTGAAAGTGAAATACAGTGTCAGTTTTAATATTAGATTGTTCATTAAGTATTTCGTCATGGAAAACATCACAGAATAAATGAATCTTCAAACTTCATTCACCTTTCAAAGTTTCTATTTTTTTTTTTTCACTGACAGAAATAAGTTATTAGAAAAAATTGAATGTCTTCATACTTCTATCAGCATATTTTTCTATCAGTCAGTATGTCAGCTTGTTGCATGGTAGGATATTATATTTTGTTCATTTTTTGTATGCTGTTTGAACAAGATTTATGATTGATTTGCATCTGTATTATTTTATCACTAGCAGGTTGCCCGATTTAATTGAGTTTTCTTTAATGTTTAATGCCTATCTACAAATTTAATTTAAGTAAACAGAATTTATTAATTTCGAATTCCTTTAATTGCTATTACTTTATACTGAAGACTTCCGCAATGGCGGATATTGACAACAGCATTGAAAAGCTTATGGGAATCGATGAATGCTACTGTACAAAAATATCAGTCACCACCGGGAATCGAACCACGGACCTCTCAATTGCCGGTTGAGCACCTTAACCACTAGACCATGGAGACCTTTCTGCACAGGAGCATTCATTTTCAACTTGGCCATATCGGCTCGTATCTCACAAGTTAGTTTGAAGTGACTGACAATTGAATAAACTGACAAATATACATAAACAGAATTTATTAATTTCGAATTCCTTTAATTGCTAATATTTATTTAACTGATATTTTTGTACAGTAGCATTCATCGATTCCCATCAGCTTTTCAATGCTGTTGTCAATATCCGCCATTGCGGAAGTCTTCAGTATAAAGTAATAGCAATTAAAGGAATTCGAAATTAATAAGTTCTGTTTATGTATATTTGTCAGTTTATTCAATTGTCAGTCACTTCAAACTAACTTAATTTAAGTCTCTTTTATTAGTTTCCTTTTATTTAGTTTCCTTATTCTTCTTCACCTTTTTCTCCTCTATCTTCTTCTTCCTCTACTTCAATCCCTTCTTTTCCAGCGTTAGTTTCGTCAAAAGATAACAGCAACTAACTATTTATTATATAGGATGATTTGTATCATTATGGGTTCTATCTCTAAAATAACGCTGGCAACACTTTAAATTTCAACACTCGCACTTTATTAACACAAATTATACACAACTCACACTGTTCAGTTATTTCGGACACAAAATAACGAAATCGGAAGCAGATAAATCGATATTGTTCAACTGATTAAGAGTTGGAAGGCCGATCTAATATTAAATAATAACTGTCTAATAAACTGTTCAATAATTCAAGGAGAAGCGTCTGATACAACAGTTGAAACTCTATAAGCACTCACAAGTCGCTGTATAAACAGTCAAGTAAGCCTGAATAATAATCTGTCACAGAATACTGCAATTAACACTACAGACAACGAAAGTTCATTAACACAGTTTGTAATAGCGCCAACGGAATTGCACAGTCTGTATTAACGGAAACGGGAACTGTCACAGTACACTGCCACTTGTTATCAATGTAGAACAACAACTTAACTCACTTTCACGAAAATCTCTCCTTTTTATACATTTTTCCATAATCTAGAAAGAACTAGATATGAACTTGATATCTCTCCATTGTTCTATCAACTTCTACCGAATTCTAAAATAAACAGAAAAGGACTCTCGAATTTTCCACAATATTCGATAAATTTCCATGAGGTTCTGATTAATAGAAGTGTCAAAAATAAACTTCAAGGCAAAGAGAGTACAGAAGAAGAGTGATTAATTGCTTAGACTGGAAGACTTATTGACACAAGCAAATAACAACAAGAACTGTTCCTTCTTTCTGTGTTCACAACACTATATATATTTGTTCATCTGATTATGACTTGTATCTTGATTTATGTAGGTGATATACTTTCCGGTTCTTCTGTTTATATCTGTGAACTGTCTTTATTTTCATCTATGTAATCAGTTCTTACGGTCGTATTTACGAACTTTCCTTTAGTTTCTCTTGATTCGAGCGACTCTTTAAATGTACGTTCTGTATTTATAACGGCATTTCTAGAGATGCTGAAGGAATGTCCAAAAATATGGGCATTAAAGTATGGGCATAAAGTATAAACATAGTTGATACGTTTTATACTTCTGACATTTCTAAATTTGTATTGTTACAAAATATGGAAATAAAGAAATATTATTATTATTATTATTATTATTATTATTATTGATTTTGTCATGTAAAAGTGAGATAATAAAAAATAAAGAAAGAAAGAAAGATTATTATTATTATTATTATTATGGTCTTTACACATGGAATACTGTGTTTGTACGGATTTTTTTTTTTTGAAAATGTTGCAGCATGGACACAAGCCCGTTCGCCCGCAACACATTCTGGACAATTACAATTGGCATGAGCCTGCAATGGATCGCCCATCTGGCCCTTCATCCAGGAGCCATTCAACGATTCATTGCAGTACCCACCTACAGAGATGCACAAAAGTACGTCAATATTTTCATATATAACTTATTTGGAAAGTTTTATTTTATTTAATCGCTGCATATTTTGGAATTAGAGCGCGTAATATAGCCATTGTCCATCTCCATAATAATGCAGTAAAGAAATGGTGAAAATATTATATGTAAAAACGAATGATATTAACCAAAATCTTGATGTACAGTAAAAACAATTAGTCTGGGCGCGTGGCTCTGGTTTCACTACTAGCCGTCCTGTTAAAAGTTGACTAGTTGACCTTGAAGACATCTGCAGCATCGCACGGGCCACATGTTTTTAGAAATGAGCGATGAACACTCCCCTCGCCATGGCTGACTACCAAACGGCCGTGCGCCCAGACTAATTGTTTCTACTGTACATGATTATAATACAAGAACCCAAGGAGATTATCACTTGGTGAGTCACAATAGTAGCTTATTTAAATAAAAACTTAGTTATATTGGTAGGAAATTTTACAACAAGCTACCGCAGTTTTTAAAGAGTCTTCAAAATATAGAATTTTTTAAAAACAATTAGTTGATAAAGCTTTTTATAGTGTACAAGAGTTCCTTTCACATCAAAATTAAGCCTCACCTCAACTAATTGATATAGTTATGGTATCTAGTGTATAATTGTTGATTTGACTTGTCTTATACTCCTTAACTGGAGTCTCCAAGACTTAATCTACAACAAAAAAATAAATAATAATCCAAGGATATCACAATTTCCAACAATATTGTTGAATCAATGTAGTTCTCAATAGCTCTATCAAATTCACTGGAGACTGTCTTATACTCATATTGACAACTGTAGCAAATAGAAATGCAAAAATTCGATGAATTCAATTATCTAAAAATCTTACCACTGTTAGGTAAGAGCATTTATTCATCGAATTTTCGCATTTCTATTATTGTTACTGATGTCAATATTAGTACACGACAGTCTACAGTGCCATGGTCTAGTGGTTAAGGCGCCCGACCGGCAATTGGGAGGTCCGTGGTTCGATTCCCGGTGGTGACTGATATTTTTGTACAGTAGCATTCATCGATTTCCATCAGCTATTCAATACTGTTGTCAATATCCACCATTGCGGAAATCTTCAGTATAAACTAATAGCACTTGAAGGAATTCGAAATTAATAAATTCTGTTTAAGTAAATTTGTCAGTTTGTTCAATTGTCAGTAAGTTCGAACTAACTTGTCTACAGTGCATTTAATTCTATTAAGAATTCGAAATTCATTACCATCTACATAATTACAGTATGTTTATTATTGCTATTTTTATTTCCATAATTTATTTCCCCTCTGTGATTTTTCCCATGACGAAATACTTGATGAACAATCTATTATCAGAACTGACACTGTATTTCTATAACAATAATATTTTCACTCACTTTTCTGGAGATGCTGGAGGGATGCATTTCACTGGTAAGAATAATCCAAGGATATCACAATTTCTAACAATTGTTGAATCAATGTACAATCGATGAGTGCAATTAACTAAAAAAATCTTACCACTGTTGGTTAAAAGCAATCATTTTCGCATTTCTATTTGTAACTGATGTCAATATTATTATACGAGCCTTCAGTGCATTTGATAGAGCTATTAAGAATTAGAAAATTCATTACCATCTACATAATTACAGCATGCTTATTATTGTTATATTTATTTTCTCTTTGTGGTGTTTTCCATGACGAAATACTTGATGAACAATCTATTATCAGAACTGACACTGTATTTCTATTAAAAAAAAATTCACTGACATATACTGGAGATACTGGAGGGATGCATTTCACTTCTGAAGAGAAGCTTCATGAGGCTGACGAAGCTTCTCTTCTGAAGTGAAATGAATCCCCCCAGCACATCCAGTATAAGTAAGTTAAAATAATATTTTAATAGAAATACAGTGTCAGTTTTTATATTAGATTGTTAATTAATTATGTCATTTAACTTCAATTATTATTATCATCACCGTAATTATTATTTTTTTTTTTTGAGGGGGCTTTTTCACAGTTGGCTTGAATTATGTGTGTTGATTACTCTATATAAAAATGCTTGTTAAAAATTAAAAAATGTTAATAAAGTATCAGTTGATATTCTAACTAGAGGAAATTAATTTATTTTTGAGTTGTAGATCTGTATTAGTTTTTATAATTATTTAAGAATGAATAGGCTAATCATTATTGTAAATGAACTTCACCAGTGTATTCAACCAAGTGAAAAAACTGACTCAAACTATTTTTTCAAGGATGAAGCCTTAAGGTCTGAGACCTGTGCGTGGGTAATGAGTTGTATGATGGTGATTGATGAGCTGGACCTACAGTTTATTTTAATTTATTTTATTCGTTTTTTGTATTTTTTTTTTTAATTTCAGAGTGACACTATGGGTAGCAGTAGGTTTGGCACTGGTGAAATCAGCCAGCGTTTTCACAGGACTGCTAATCTATTCGAAATACCACGACTGTGACCCAATCGCCACACAAGTGAGTACTTTTATTAGTCTGCTCAAACAATTATCAGTTAAATATGTTTCTCTGTGATGTTTTACATGACGGAATACTTGGTGAACAATCTAATATCAAAACTGACACTTTATTTCTATTCAAATTATGATTCTTACTCACTTATACTGGAGGGATGCATTTTACTTCTAAAGAGAAGCTTCATCAGCCTGCCGAAGGTTATTGTTTGACATAATTTAAATAGAAATACTGTGTCAGTCTGTATAAAGAATAGTAATACAAATAATAATTCTTTTTGGAGGATAAAGCCCACATAGATCTTAGATTGATCAGTTGGTCCTACAGTTTTAGGTCGGTTCCGAACCACCGGGAAGTGAATTTTTAGCAGACCCAGTCAGCACAATCGTGTATCTTATATGATTCTATTATTTACCTTCAGGCAATATCCATATTACACGAATAATGTTCCACTTGTAGACATAGGTAATAAAAAAGTACATTTTAAAAACGTACAAAACGAGAACATATTGTTTTTCTGTCATATTTCCATAATGAAATAAATACTTGATGACCAATCTAATTTCAAAACTGACACTGTAGCTCTATTTATCATGAGGAAGCGTCTATACAGAAGCGAAATGCATCTTTCCAGTGTAGAGAGTAAAAATCATGTTTTAAATAGAAATACAGTGTCAGTTTTGATATTAATCTTTTTTGCTGGCCAATACGATTGGTCATTCTTACAAAGAGGGCTTAGGAGTTCGTAACTTACCTTTATCTGACAGAACAGATACCTGCTACGGCTCATGGCTTTCATTCCACACAGAGGGTGCTAACCTATTCCACACCTAACCTAACCTAACCTAACTTATCTTCTAGAACAGATACCTGCTACAGCTCATGGCTTTCATTCCCCACAGAGTTGAATGGTGAGCCTACAGTTTTAGGTGGGTTTCGAACACAGGAAGTGAATTTACAGCAGAGAGCGGATTCATTTTTGCTGGCTCATCAAATCGGTCATCCTTACAAATCCTTTCATCCTAGGGCCCAGAAGTTCGCAGCTTTATCTGACTGAACAGATAACTGCTACGGCTCACGGCTATTATTTCCCTTTCATAGGGGTTCATTCAAAATTCTGCAATATCTTGAAATTCAGTGCATGTGTTACCTACAAAAAAAAGTGAACTGACCATCCAAAGTTATATTTTTTGTCTTATACGTTCAATCAAATTGTGTGGTTGATGAAATTCAGGTTTGAAAAACCTGCTTATACATATCCAGCTGGATTGGCCAGCAAAAAAGACTCCGTTCTCTGCTATAAAATCACTTCCCGATGGTTCGGAACACACCTAAAATTGTAGTTCCACCTCATCAATCACCATCATCCAATTCATTAGGTCTCACACCTATGTGGGCTTCATCCTCCGAAAAAAGCTAAACAAGCTTATTCCATGCTAAAACTTCATTTTCACTATTTTACCCTTTGTAGTAATTTATTGTATTATAATAATAATAATAATATGAATTCGCTAATGCTTCTGAACATGTGGTAATAAGTTGATGAACTTCTATCACTTATTTGCAATTATTTTTGAAATGTTTTGAATATTTTTTACTTTTTGAAGGTAGTAAGCAAGCCTGGCCAAATTCTGCCCTACTATGTGATGGACATAGCTGGTCGCTATCCGGGTATCACTGGCGTCTTCATATCCGGCGTGGTCAGTGCTGCTCTCAGGTAAAATTATTATTCTATTATAATAATTAATTATTTTCCTTCCACATCTACTTTCTTCTATCTCAGCTTCTTTAGAAGCAGTCCTTACACACGAACACAGTATTGGCAATATTAATGTCAATCAAATGTTTTTTTTTACAATCCCCACACTATTTCAGCTGATGGAGTTTTAGCATGATGAAGACATATATGACATTAATATTGTCCTACTGATACATCGTGTCAACGATACACTAAACCTACTTTCTTCTTCTTTTTCTTCTCCTCCTCCTTCACCTCCTCCTTCTCCTCCTCCTTCTCCTCCTCCTCCTCCTCCTTCTCCTCCCCTTCCTCGTCTTCCTCCTGCCACTCCTCCTCCTCCTGTTCCTCCTCCTCTTCCTCCTCCTCATCCTCCTCCTCCTCCTCCTCCTCCTCCTCCTCCTCCTCCTCCTCCTCCTCCTCCTCCTCCTCCTCCTCCTCCTCATCATCATCATCATCATCATCATCCTCATCATCACCAATTTTCTTATATTTTTCGTTGTTCAACTTCTCATTCATTTAATTAAATTTTTCAATGAATATACTTTTTAAAATATTAAAACCCAGATATTAAGTATATACAATATAGAGAATTAAATACAAACAGCGCAATTTTACAAAAAAAAATTGAAGAATATTACAAAGGTTGCTGCTTGGCTCAATATTATCTACTTTATTTTTGCAGTGCAAGCATTGATGTTTTAATTTTTGATTGTGTTGAAATCTTTTCTTAAATTATTTTAAATCGTCTAATTGAAAAGAGAATATTGAGGCATGATTTATGATCATGTTCTGTTGAACAAGAAGAAACAGTAGTGCCGAGTGCCGTAGCAGTTATCTGTTCAATCAGAGCAACGAAACTCCTGTGCGTCTTTGTAAGGGTGACCGATTGGATAGGCCAGCAAAAAAGACTCTGTTCTCTGCTGTAAAATCACTTCCCAGTGGTTTGGAACCCACCTAAAACTGTAGGTCCAACTCATCAATCACCATCATCCAATTCATTACCCACGCACAGATCTCAGATCCATGTGGGCTTCTTCCTCCGAAAAAACCTCTTTTCAAGAACTGCTGATGTGCATTTTTTTGAAAATCGGGAAACATGTGATGTTTACAGAAATTAAAAATGGTGCATAAACCTATCAGCACAACTGCCAATAATGTCCTTGAATTTCTTGATCCTCACCGATTAATTGCGTTGTTAATATTAACAAAAACGTTTCAGCCTACGTGAGTAAATATTTATTTATTCTATATTGAAATTGACTGAGTATCGTTAAATTTATAATAAAAATTTAATGTTAATAATAATAATAATTATTATTATTTTATGAATATTCGTCAGGTCCTTGGACACTTCTTTGACTTCATCTATTTGTTTTCTCATTTTATTTTATATAGACAAAACAAAAAAAATTTCCATTGCATTACATCAAATAACCTATTTCTAGTGTACAATATCAAAATATTTAAAATTTCATATTTATTAGATATTAATTTTTCTACTTATCTATTAGTTTTCTTCTTTTTGTTGTTGTTTTTGTAGTACAATGTCAGCGAGTCTGAACACGGTGGCAGGCACCATTTATGAGGACTTTGTGCTGTTGTGCTTTAAACATCGGCACTCGGACGGTGTTGCCAGTTTTATGATGAAGTGCATTGTCCTCATACTGGGAGCCATATGTGTTGCCCTTGTACTTGTGGTAGAAAAACTGGGCGGCATTTTACAGGTCAGTAGTTTAAGAATTTGAGTCGTCACTAATTTTGCACATTTGGTTTAGTTCTAAGCATGCGCCAACATTAGCATTAATTTTTTTTGTAGATTACATCTTGAAGACTCCATTTGAGGAGTAGGCCTATAAAACAAGTCAGATTAACAATTATACAATCTTATACACTATAAAGTTATCTTACCATAGTTACTATATCAATATTAGTTGAGGTGAGCCTTAATTTTGATATGAAAGGAACTCTTGTACATTATAAAAAGCTTTATCAACTAAATATTTCTATATTTTCAAGACTCTTTAAAAACTGTTGTAGCTTGTTGTAGAGTTTCCTAGCAATATAACTAGGTTTTTGTTTAAATAAGCTACTGCTTCTACTGTGACTCACCAAGTGATAATCTCCTCGGTTTCTTGTATTATATAATCATGTATGTCAAGATGTTGGTTAAAGTCACTCTTTTTACATATAAAGTAGCTTCATACACATGCTGATGCATGATCCTGTTCCTGAAAAACATCCTGTGTTGCCCTTGTACTACTTGTCATAGAGAAACTGGGCAGCATTCTACAGGTCAGTAGTTTAAGAGTGTGAACAAAGCGTCATTTTGAACATTTGGGTTAGTTCTGAACATGTGCCAACATTTTTTTAATGATTAGGCTACGTCTTGAAAGCTCCAGTTATTTCATAAAAGACAATTCAAGTATATACAATATATTCACAATGTCGTTTTAACTAGCTAAACTGCTATTTGCTAACTTGGGATTGTGAGCACCCCAACATGGACCAACTGCTATATGCTAACTACAATAGCGCTCCAAGCAGATATTCGTGGAACTTCATAGTTGAGGTTGTAAAAAGTAGGGTTAGAAAACAAAGATGGCCACGGTTTTAACGGAAATAGCTGGAGTTAGCAGACTAGAACCTGCGCTATCTGCTATCTCATCTGCTTATTTTTTCTAACATACTACTATAGCATTGAGTTAACACTGAATTAGCAAATAGCAGGAGTTAGCGAATAGCTCGACTTAGCTGGCTAACTCCAACATCATGAATACCCCTAATGTATTACCATTCTTAATCACTAGTTGCCACAATTATAGTTTAAATTAGTTGAGATGAGGCTCAATTTTGATCTGAAAGGAGCTCTTCTACACTATCAAAGGCTTTATCTACTTAAAATTTCAAATTATTTTTAGAAACTTTAGTATGACAGAGTGGAGCAGTGAACATTGAGTGTGAAGTATTTACTATTGACTCTTATATCACACAATGATCTTGTATCGAAGCTCCACTGTGCACCCTTACAAAAATTAAATAGTGTAAATAATATTTAGTGAATTTGATAACAAGTAGAATTATTGACAACCCAGTAATAAAATTTCAATGCAGTTTAAATTACAGAATGCAATTATTATACTTTATGGAAAAATGTGGAATTTATTGAATGAAACTACTAAGTTACATTGACATTCATAGTTTTCACATTTACTAACACAAGTCATTACTAAAGGTTCATTACTATTGGGTCATTATAAGTTTATGGTTTAAATATACAAATTATTTAATTATCAATTGAATTTTATTTATTGCCCATTTATTTTATTCGTTTCAACAGCAATTTTTCAAATTTTTTATTTCCAATTTTTCAGATGGCAATCAGTTTATCAGGAATCACGAATGGTGCATTGGCATTCGTTTTTTCATTTGGAATGTTCTATCCGTGGGCTAATTCCAAAGTAAGTACCCAAAAAAATTTAGTTTTCTATTTTTCCACTTGATATTTTCAACCCGGGACCTTTTCAAAAGGAGCGAGCACGCTACCCACTGAGCTAGCAGATCATATTGAAAATCTTATCTACTGAAAGCTATGTTGAATCTATGAACATTGATAAAATTATGACTATCATACGTTCCATGACTATCTATCATACGATCCAACAACAACATGTGGAATTTTGAAGTTTTGAACATTATTTTTGAAAATTCTCAAAAAAACAAAGAAAAATCGGGCTTCAAGGTGCACTGAATCAAGTTTAGAGGAAGCTATTTGTCAAATTTAGTGTCCCAAATCGTTGCCGTTTTTGTGAAATGCGTCAGACAAAGCACATACACACTCACACAAACACACCCCTACTCTCTCCTAAAATTTATATTTCTATTTATTTTTATATATCTCTTATACATCTACAGATATACAGTAGGTTGTATTTGTAGATCAGAAACTTAAATAATACTGGCATAAAATTAGCTCTAAATTTGTGATTTTTTATATTTTTTAATTATTTTTTTTGAGGTCAAGAAAGTCAGGGTCAAAGGTCAAGGTTGTCCCAGGTCGGTGTCCCAGAACATAAAAAATGTAACTACTCTTATAGAATGGAAAAATTGCTCTATTTGAACGTTATTCAATCAAACCTCTTCTTAACAAACAAATTCTTATGGCCAGTTGGATGAAAGAAAATTAAATTCAACGACCGTAAGATGACATCATCTTACGGAGCTCAATAGGGAAGTCACTGCACTGGCTCCGTCAAATGACGTCATCTTACGGTGGTCAAATATAATTTTTTTGTGCAATTGGCCGATTGTCTTGACATTTCCAGATTATATTCATTTTTTTAATAACTTTCATTAGCTTAATATGAAATATTGAATCTTCAATTGGATTTTTTTTTTTAAATTAAAAGTAATTACTCTATTGGTTCTTAAGTTATAGCATGGGCGCCACCACATAGGGGCAAGGGGGGGCCGCGGCTCCCCCCTGGCCACTGGAGAAAAAATAAAAAGTTAGGAAAAAATAACATAACATTCATTTCAAAGTTTTAGTTTCATGGAAAAAATGTTTCTGTGAAAAGTATTTAAAATGATTGAAAACTGTTTTACATGTATGGTACTCACTTCTGTACGACTTGTATTAGTATTATACTTTGCACAATATTATTTTTCTGAAAGTTCAAGAGTTGGCTATGGGCTAGAAAAAAAACAGGCGACAAAAGTCTTAGTGGGCTTTGTCTGAAGCCTGCACACAGACAATTTATGAAAGAAAAAAATAAATTATGACAAATTCAATCAATTTGTTTGGCACTGAAAGTAGAAGAGCTCAGTTTTTGTTTAAATAAAGCTTGATGTAAATATAAAAATATTAATGAATAAAGCTAATTGTTACAGACTGATAAATTTGGGATTTTTTTGTTGCCCGCATCTTTTTTCTATTGCAGGGATTAGGTGTAAAAGTCATCAAACAAGCTTCTAAGCTCACCAATTTTACTCTGATTTTTCATAATTTTCCATACCCCTAAACACCCCGAAAGAACTGGCACCCCTCTGAAAAATGTTCTGGTGGCGCCCTTGAGTTATAGGCCTAGTAATAAAATATACAATCTGCTTAGTCATGCATATATTTATGAAGTGACAAACAATGATCTTATGCATGTTCTGTATTATTATATAAAACATTTATTTATTATGCTTTTACGGCCTCATTGGAACACTCAAGTCAATCATTTCTTGGTCCTCCTTGATGAGTTCTCTATCCCTATTTTCCAGTACTTTTTCATCAGATTTTCTCAGTCGTTCTTCATCTCTGTGAATACACTTTGTACAGTCTGTTGGTTGCCTATTTTTGGTTGGAATCTTGTTTTTATTTATTTAAGTTTCTATAGATTTTATTTTATAAATTTTCTATAAGTTGGTTTTGAAGGAACTGACAATAATTTATCAAATTGATAAATATATTGAACATGATTTATTATTTTCGAATTCCTCAAAGTGCTACTAATTCCCGGCGGTGACTAAAATATTTATTTATGTATTTTATTTTATTTATTCATTCATTTATTTATTTATTTATACAATATTTAAATAAAAATATTATTAATTATAAAAATTATTAATCATTATTTACATTATTTTATTTTTGTACAATAGCGTTCATCAATTTCCATCAGCTATTCAATGCTGTTATCAATATCCAAAAGCTCTATCCGTATAATGAATAGCATTTTGAGGAATTCGAAATTAATAAATTCTCTTTCTATTAGTCTTCAATACATTAAACTCTTGAATGTTAGTTACCCAAAATGTCAATATTTGAAACTCTTGAATAATATTTTATTAGAATATTCTTTGAAATTTAGCTAGCCAAATTGTAAAAATCAAGTGCATTTCTGCTGAAGACTTCATTTTATTGCCAGATGAACGATGACATATTTAAAAAAATATTTCACTAAATGATAGAAAATAATGTACAGAAATATAATAAATATTTCAGTACAGTGAACATATACTGGGATTTCGCATCTAAAGTTTAAAAGAGTTATTATTTTCAATTTTCATCAGTGCTTCGTTTTATTTGAAATTACAATTTAATCTACGTAGGCCACTTTAAATTGGGTTGGAGAATTAAGTAATACATTAGTTTTCAATGAGAATTTTCTAAAAATATAAAATAGACGGAGTTACTACCTAGTTATCAATTCATTGTTTTATGATAATTAATTACAGTATTATTTTTTAATGGAATCCAAATATCGACATTACCTACTTTCTTAGTAATGGCGAAGGTGATATTGTGGAAGGTATCCATAATGAATAATAAGACGAAATTGTCACAACCAACATTTATTAAAAATTGCGAGAAACTAGTTTCGTTGTTACACCATTATCAATCTCAATCAAACTCTTGTTTGAGAGATGGAGTTTGATTGAGATTGATAATGGTGTAACAACTGAAACTAGTTTCTCGAAATTTTTAATAAATGTGGTTGTGACAATTTCGTCTTATTATTCATTAACATATCTACTTACTTTCAATCAGCTGGAACATTATTATCACAATCCACAACAAAAACAACTGGTTTAATGATTAAGCAACAAATTTATTTCTTACTTCTAAGCTGCGTTCTTCTAGGCACTCTGTAAGGGTGACCGATTAGATTGGCCAGCAAAAAAGACTCAGTTCTCTGCTGTAAAATCACTTCCCGGTGGTTCGGAACCCACCTAAAACTGCAGGTCCAGCTCATCAATCACCATCATCCAACTCATTACCCACGCACAGGTCTCAAGCCTATGTGGGCTTCATCCTCCAAAAAAATCTATCAGTTTATCATAGTATGCTATTATAAACTCTTCGCATAATATTGTTATTGTTTGAATTCTGAATCACCACTTGCTTTAAATCAATATTAGAATATTATTATCGTCTCAAACAACACAATCTACTATTAAAACTGACACTATATTTCTAATTATTAAATTATAAGTTTTACTAACTTATACTGGAGATACTGGAGGGATGCATTTCATTAATCTACGTTCACTAATCACTAATCTTCTCTAAAGAGAATCTTCATCAACCTCATCAGGCTAAAGAGAAGCTCCATTGGGGTCATCAGGCTAACGAAGCTTCTTTTTAGAATTGAAATGCTCTCTCCATTATCTCCACTATCTGGAAATCGTATGTATGAAAAAATCGTAATTTAAATAGAAATACAGTGTCAGCTTTGATATTAGATTCTCCTAGGCGCTCTTTGTAAGGGTGACCGATTGGATTGGCCAGCAAAAAATACTCTGTTCTCTGCTGTAAAATAACTTCCCGGTTGTTCGGAACCCACCTGAAACTGTAGGTCCAACTCATCAATCACCATCATCCAATTCATTACCCACACACAGGTGTCAGACCTATGTGGGCTTCATCTACAGAAAAAAAAGAAAAGTGATTGTTCATCAAAAACATCACACAGTACACGTACCAGTTGTTAACAAAAGATACTTTATTTCATCCTTAAATCAATAGGTACATAATAGTTATTATAGTGGTGTAAAAAGTTCTTATTTTTGTGTGAAATCGGAATCACTTAGTTTCAATCAATTGGAATTTTATTATCGTCTTCATTAACTACATACCAGTTGTAATTATTTGGGTTAAAAACAATATCATTTTTATCACTTTCATTCAACACTTGTGGTATGCCATTCTCTTTGACTAGTATCCATACAGTAGACACGGGTTCAAAGTTGAATACATCTGGCTGCAACATGTGTGCAGTGGTTGCAAAAGGACTTCCACTCCACTGGAAAACTGGCAACACAGCGTCAGTACCTCGGGTCGGTCCAGCAACAGCGTCAAACCTGAGTTGTTTGAACATGGTGTAGTTGGTAATTTTTGCATCGGTCGCACCATACGGCTTACAAACTTGTGTCCCTTTTCCTTCTGCAGGGTTCAAATCCCTCCTTGCTGCTATTGCTCCTGCGGCGCTGTAGGGCGGTGTACAATTACAAAAAGCGTAGGGATCGGTATTGAAATTGTTAGACCTCATCAGCCTCATAAAACTGTCCATATCTCTAACATTCCCCTCATCTCTAGCGAAAATTTTAGCCCTAGGTGTATCCGTATAAGAGAACCATGAACCATTTGTGTGCAACTCCTCCTCATAGCCACTCATTTTGTACACACTTTTGAAGTATGGTACGTTGTAACTGCTCCAATAACCGCGGGTTACCAAAATATCTGTTACATCTTGGGAAATGTAGTACTGGGGTAACTGTTCCCCAACCCATAGCACTCCTGCTCCAAGTTTCTGCCCCGGTTTGAATCTATTGTAATCCAGTACCATAAACTGGTTATTGTAAGTTCCACTGTTGTACTTTTTGAAAATTTCGTGCCAAGATTCACCATTGACAGCCAGTCTGTTAGCTACCACTGTACGAACCGCTTCAAAAACTATTCCTTGTGGTTTGATTCCGTTAAAAAGTGAATTATTGAATACTTCGTTAGTTGTTTCCATCACTGCCAAACCCGACGACCCAATAAGGCAGTAGTCGTCCATGGATAGTATGGCTCCTGGATAGGATGATTCTGAAAACTCGTACCCTGGTATAACAGTTGAATCGTTCTGGGATTTTGGGTAGTGTAGGGAGTATTTTTTCAAAATTCTTAACATGTCCGCATAGTCAGTCCAGGTGTTATGGCCGAAATAGATGTCACTGTTACTGGGCAGTATCTTCACCAGTGCGGAGCAGTGATCGTTATCTGTGAAAAAATAACCATAACTGGAACAGTTTCATTATGATACAATATTTCAAAATATACAGTGAAAGAAATAACCGGTAACTGGAACAGTTACATTATGATACAATAATATTTAGAAATGAATAATGATTAAAAATGAACTTTACTGGTGACTTTGACACGCTTAGTTATTCATAGCCATTTCGCATTGTTGTAATGCTTCCTCAGACACGGCTAGAAGCCTCTGCCTTGTCTAAGAAGCTTTGTTTAAATTAATATGAAGTGAGAAGTTATATTTTCTCCAAATGCCCTAACTCAACCACAATCAATAGACAGCATAAAAATCCACAAAGTAAACTGTAATAGTCATAATCTCGCAAACTCTTGTCCTTGTCCAGTAATACATAAAAAAGATCAAGTAAAATATCTAGGCATCCTGATAGATCCACATCTCAGGTGGAACACCCATATAAACAATATGTGCTTGAAACTGAAATTTCTCATATACAGATTTTATCAAATTAGACAACTTAATAACTTGGAAATTGCTAAATTAATTTACTTCTCTTATGCAAAATCGGTTATTCAGTATGCTATACGGGCGTGGGGGGGGGGGGGGTACCTTGAGTACACATTTCAATAAATTCAAAAATATCTCATTAAAACTATTCTAGGCAGGCCCAGACTTTATCCCACCAGAGAGCTTTTCAATGAATTCAAAGTATTAACCGTTCGACAGCTATACACAAAAAACTTAATACTGTACATATAAAAAAAATAAATATAAATTTCTTCATCGAGAAATCTCCTTAAATTTGAATTTACGCCCTTCTAGAAACATATTTCAACAGGTTAGGATGGACTTGAACGTGTGTAGGAGACAATTTCCTTTCTCTTCTCAAAGACTGATAAATCACATTCCTCTTAAATTCATTTGAAATAGAAATAAAAACTGAAACAAAAGGCTTAAATATGAAATAGATGAATGGATATGTACAAATAAAATTGAGGATAAAATTTTCTGACGGTGTACTGTTTTCATCTTCTCGTATATATATTTTTTTCGAACTATCAATACCTCTTTTTCTTTTTCCTTTCTTTCTCTTCTCTTTCTTTCTCACCTCTTTTCCCCTCTAGCTTTTTCACCTTTTCCTTAAACTGTTTTTGTATTTTCTATTGATTGTAGTTTTTTGATTATTGTATTTAAACTTCTATGTCAACTCATACCTGTGCACAGGATTTTCCTTGCAGGTATTTTGATTCTTTCATACTCTGTCTGAATTGATTATGATTATGCTCTGTATTTTATTTTAAATGAAGGAATAAAATTTGATTTGATTTGATATGCAACTACATCAGTTTAAAATAATGGAGAAATAATATTGTAATCAAATGTTATTCATTATAATTAATTTATATATTTATCCATTCTAAGGAAATAGATCCTATCTTTCATTTTCTATTAATTTTTATCTCAACATTTGCAAGAACAGTCCACACTATTCTTCAAACAAACACAGGCGGATGGTGCTTACACAGTGGAGCATCCATTCAATATTCGAAGATATCACTATAAAAAAATCTAAAACTTCCTGTACATTCATGCTGCTTCAACCTTTCATATAAGTTACCATTCCACAGCATTTGCTTGATTTTACGATAGTTATTATCTATATGAATAAAATTAGAGTTTTTTCTGTACATTTATCAGAATTATATGTTTTTTGGCTATTTTTTCGTTTTATACATTTAAAGAAGCCGAAACAAGTCTTATCTCAATTTCTGTCTGTCTGTCTGTCACGGCCCCGAAAGCATTTTATACGGCCTTCTCCTGAAAAACGAGAGCATAGATCGGGATTTAAGTTATTTATCAGTATTGAAAACTTTTTGGATAATGTCTTTGGCTATAAAAAACTAAATTAACTTTTTTTTAACAGAGTAATATACGTTTAAAAACCAAGTATTGTGCGATTTTGGATACATTTCTTCTAAGTTTTATTACCACATAAGGATGTCTGTAAAAAAACATTAAAACCATATTATAAGCATAATGTAGAATAGTCCCGAGATGGTTCCTGTGAAGGTTGGGAGTTCAAAAGTCCTCGCTGAAGGACACAAAAAGGAGAAATCTATCCTTAAAGGAACAGCTGATAGAAATCAACTGTTTTTAAGGGAAGTGATAGCCGCGAGGCGTAGCAGGTATCTGTTCAATCAGATAGAGATAAGCTGCGTTCTCGTAGGTCCTGTTTGTAACGGTGACCGATTAGATTGGCCAGCAAAAAAGACACTGTTCTCTGCTGTAAAATCACTTCCCGGTGGTTCGGAACCCACTTAAAACTGTAGGTCCAACTCATCAATCACCATCATCCAACTCATTACTCACGCGCAGGTCTCAGACCTATGTGGGCTTCATCCTCATATAAGGTGGACCCTTAGCGGCGTTATTTACGCTGTCTGCAGACTTGTGTAGTCGGAGCATTGCAGTCATGTAGGAAACATATGACTGGTGAATCAAAGCTCAGCTTATGTTTCATCCATTATTTCTTTGGTGGAAAAAAATTATTTTTTATTTTAATTTTTCCAAACAAAAATTAACATTTTAGGAAGGTGCGGTTTGTGCTAGGCTCTTGGGAATTCGCCAGGTAGCACTATTATAACTAAAATACCGTTGCAACACACGGGTGAACCGCTAGTCATCTATAATTTCATGCCATGAAATTGGGACTTTGGAAAATTTTGGGACAATTGGGAAATTGGAAAAAGGCAAACCATAAATGACTGCTAGCGCCAGACTTTTACACTAGGCAATGCAGTACATTGAGATTGATGGTTCTCTACTTTTAGCTGCTGGCATGGTCCCACAAGGGCGGTCCAAGATCAAAATTTGGGGGGGGGGGGGTCATGAGTAGGTTTTTGCTGACCTTTTTTGTGAGATTTCACACCTACCTACCACCTCCCCAACCCCAACAAGTGTAGGAATTTTTCAGCTACCCCCCCCCCCCCCACCAATTTCGATAATGTACACCATTTCAAGACCTACTGAAATTTATTCTAAAACAAAAATGCTGTTGCTTGATTTTATGTTTTCTCTGAAATATTATTAAGATTATGGATTAATATTAATAATATAATGTAAATTCATCAAGTGGATGTATTTCACAAGTAAAACTGTATTCCATGAAAGAGAAATGAAGCAGATTCGAATACAGTAGGCTACTATAACTAAGTGGCTGTTCAAGTGGTCGTGATGTTCAGTCACGACCGCTCAAGACTGCGCTTGGATTGGTGACCGTGCTTCAATGACTTGATGTTACAAGCTTTATTATCACTTACCCGGTGGTTCGGAACCCACCTAAAATAGTAGGTCCACCATGTTCCCCGTAACATGGCACAAACGGCGAGGTGGAACTACCCGTAAGGGTCTCCCACCATTAAAAGCCATACGATTATTATTATTATTATTACTAATTGGCTGGTTCCAATAAGCCAACCCTTAGTTAAACGAACTGTTCAGTCTTTATTTACAGCCCTCAAAGTATTAAGCTGGTTTCTCACAACTTTGACGAAATTTATCTCATGGTCATAAGGGAGGGGTCTGGCGGTCCTCCTCCGGGGAAAAAAATTGAAAATAACCTCTCTAGAACCACATTTTGAGCGTTTCTAGACAAGAACCCTATGTTATCCCAAATTATGGGTTTAAGTGGATTCTATCTACCGGGGACCCCCTTATAGCTTCACTTTTGCCTCTTCCAGCAATGTACCAATTGCATACCCCCTTCTGGGACTACCATTGCTGAAGTAGACTAGTTTTGAATTGATGCTGACCATTCTTCTATTCACCTAAGATTAAAAGGTTTTGCTGTGCATCAAATATTTTTGGATAGGTGATCATTTAGGTATCTCAAATATTGAATGCCATCTATAAAAATGAAAAATGGGTTTCGTCAATCATTCAATCTGGATTGAAATTTTCTGTTTCTTTTATCCTGGCTAGTTGACTACCTTGTAGAGATAATTTTTAATTTCAGCGTTTTTGGCGCTTGGGCCCAAATTTAACGATTTATGACCTTTTTGCACCATTTCTCAAGAAACACGAGGCGGAGGCTATGAAAGTTTGGTATCCATGTTAAGACAAGATGAGTTCCAAGTAAATTGATGAGTTCCTGACTTCAACAGAGAGCTTTTGAACTCGTGGCAGTTGAACAGAAGGCTATCGGATTGGTCAGTTTTTGGAGTTTTATATATCGCATTCCAAGTCTCAAGTTATCTTGGTAGTGTATGCTGCATGTACAGAAATTTTTCAATTTCCTATAGGGAAGTGGTAGCCGCGAGCCGTAGCAGGTATCTGTTCAATCAGAGAGATAAGCTGCGTTCTAGTAGGTCCTGTTTGTAACGGTGACCGATTAGATTGGCCAGCAAAAAAGACACTGTTCTCTGCTGTAAAATCACTTCCCGGTGGTTCGGAACCCACCTAAAACTGTAGGTCCAACTCATCAATCACCATCATCCAACTCATTACCCACGCACAGGTCTCAGACCTATGTGAGCTTCATCCTCAAAAAAAAATAATAATAAAAATAAACGCAATTCTTCAGAGTCGCCTAATTAATTTGGTGGCGTGAACTGTGGTGTTGGATACTGAAGCCTACTGTGCCGGAATTGGGTTCTAGACAAAGCGTCTTGGGATGAGAAGATGTAGAAGAAGAGGAAGAAGAAAAGGGATAAGAAAATAAAGACGGTGGAGAGGAGGGATAAGAAAAAGAAGACGAAGGAATAGAAAAGGTGGAGGTGGTGAAGGAGGAGGAGAAGGAGAAGGAGGAGGAGGAGAAAGAGAACAGAAGAAAGAAAGATAAGAAAAATGAGAAAACAGAGAAGACTTATACGAAGAGAAAGATGGTGAAAACGAAGAAAAGGGAGAAGAAAAAAAAGAAGGAGGAGACGGAAGAAGAAGTGAAAGGAGAAGGAGAAAGATACAATAGAAGTGGAAGGAAAAGAAAAAGAATAAGGAAAAGGGAAGATGATAAGAGAAAATAAAATATTGAAAATAAGTTAATTCACGTTCTAGAAACTTGTAGCAAATAAATAAGGAAAAATTTAGCCAAGAGTTGATTTTTTAATGACTTTTATTAGAACATAAATATACTGTAAATGGTACTGTAATTTTTCTACGGTAGTTGATTTTTTATTCTGATAGATAATATCTAATAAACATGTGAGTTTTCTCCTCCCTGTCCTCTCTTTAAAACACGTGTGTTAAAGAGAGGACAGGTTGAGACAGAGAGGACAATAGTTGACTCACCTGAGCCAACTATTTAGGCTATATCTTGTGAAACATATCTGTGTTTTGCTATTTTTTGTTGTTTATATTTTGATTGCTATAAATATGTTTGTGTTGAATAAATTGGAGTGAAATCTGAATTAAACATACCAATTTTTTGAGAACCAGTAGGCCTATACCCGGCTATTTTCAGCACATCTCCCAGCTCCTGTAGTATATTCAGCGCAAAAATATCATCCCAATCAAGTTTTTCAAATTTCGTTTTCGCATTGTAGCCGTTCAACACGCCATTCAACTGCAGGTAGAACAATTTCACCTGAAACCAAAACGGATCGCTGTCGTACTTTTTCAACTGTTTCGACACCCATCTTGAATTTCTTTTCACGAAGCTGTAGGCTAAATCACAATCTGTCGTCTTGCTTCGACAAAATGCATTCACAGTGTTAAACCATCGGCTGTAGATCAGATCAGAGGTGAGATAACCTTCAAGAAATCCAACATGGTAGGCTTGAAGGAGACTGTCTGATTTTAGGTTAGTTTCCAGCTCCAAATATCCGAAACCAGTGCGATTAACTTTGTCGTCAAAATAACCTCTCGATACCCATTTGTCATCACTAACAGAGCCTTTGATAACATCCACTTTGCCCCCGCTTTTAACTCTAGTATAGAATAATTCTACATTAGAATTCACACTTTTGTCTGCATTGTAACAAACAAAACACAGACAAAATATCAAAACAAAACCAGTTTGTAACATCACGTTTTCGTAGACAATCATAACCTAAATAACGTTTTGTATTTTTGACTCGAATTACAGACATGAACTGAAGTGGAGTTTTGAAAGCACAAAATGTCAATTAACTAATAAGATAATATAATCTCTATAGTTGCGGCTATCATTATGATTATGTAATAGACCGACTCGAATTATTTTGAGAATATAGTCAGATCGATTATCACTATGAACCAAAGCAAAGGTCAACATAGAATCCCACCATACACAGCTTTATCTGTGTTGTTTCCATCTCTTATTATTTTTCCTTTTTTATTTATAGGCCTAATAATAGTATAGCATTATTTTCTCCAATTCTTTCTCTTTGTCTGAGCAAGAAAAATAATCTGATCCTATTGATATCTCCTCCTCCTCTTCCTCCTCCGCCTCCTCATCTGCTTCTTCTTCTTTACCATCTACTCCTCAACTTCCTCATGTACCACCGCCACCACCACAAACACCTCTTTTCAAAGTTGAAAAAATTATTTTTCTCTTTTTTCTTCCCTTTTTCCCTTTCTTCCAATTTCATTCCTTCACTTTCTCCTTCTTCGTCATCGTCACCATCTTCTTTTCATTCTACTCCACCAACTCCTTCTTCTTCTTCTTCTTCTTCTTCTTCTTCTTCTTCTTCTTCTTCTTCTTCTTCTTCTCCTCCTTCGCCACCAACACCAACTCCTCCTACTTATCCTTCTTCCTATTTCTTCTTACTCCTTGTCTTTATCTTTCTTCTTTGTCTTTCAATTCGTCCTCACCACCGCCATCACAACCACCTCCTCTCCCTCCTCCCACTCCGTCTTCCTAGTTCTTCTCCACCTCCTCCTCCTCCTACTCAACCAAACACACAACCCTCCCCACCACCTCCTCCTCCGCCACCACTTCGTACTCCACTACTCAGTATATTCAATGAATACCTGTATCTGTATTCATTGACTATACTCACTATGCACCGTATTATTTAGACGTTTAAGGTTGATTCACACACATCAGTCACGGCGCGTTTCTGTTCCGAGCTATCCGTCTCGCCACAGTCATAAAATGTATCTGAGTTACCGGTTACGCTGTCTTCACTCGTCCGGCGCCGACCCGTCAGGTGACTGAACTGAGACGGAACTGTGACTGTGTCGTGCCGTAACTGATGTGTGTGAATCGACCTTTAAGAAGAATTTAAATAAGACGTTTATTATAAGTAGTTCTTCGGTATTCCAATGAAAACACGAGCTCTCTGCTTACTATATAATATATATTATGTATACATATATTTACATATTATGTATGTTATATGAAGTGACGTTTTTTTTTTAAATTATGTTTGGTTTCTTTTCTGTGTGTGTGCTAATATAAGGGTGCAATGGCGGGTCTGTTGGCCAGCCTGATGGGAACGGCGTGGATTGTGGCCGGTGCTCAGGCCGTCATCGCCGAAGGTCGCATGAAGTTCCCCGGCAAAATAACATCCATCCAAGCATGCCCGGCAAATGCATCCATCAATCACAGGTAACCGATATTCAGTGCAATTATAATTTACTAGCTGGCCCGACGCGCGTTGCTGCGTTCTCATAAAAAACTCTTGATTTTATTATTTTGTCAACTCCCACTGAGGTTACATTTCAAATTTCAACCTTCTAGGACTATTAGGGAAGAAGTTAGTCCTAGGGCTCTTCCAACTGATCAAAGAGGCCTCCTTCGTTGTTTTCTTACACAGTAAGATTTTTTTTTTTTTTTTTTTTTTTTTGAGGATGAAGCCCACATAGGTCTGAGACCTGTGCGTGGGTAATGAGTTGGATGATGGTGATTGATGAGTTGGACCTACAGTTTTAGGTGGGTTCCGAACCACCGGGAAGTGATTTTACAGCAGAGAACAGTGTCTTTTTTGCTGGCCAATCTAATCGGTCACCGTTACGAACGGGGCCTACGAGAACGCAGCTTATCTTTCTGATTGAACAGATACCAGCTACGACCTCTCAATGAACATTTCAAATTTAAACCTTCCACGACTATTAGGGTAGAAGCTAGGTTTTTTATTTTATTATTCGCCACCTCCTACTGAGGCTGCATTTTAAATTTCTAGCTGCATTGGTTAACAGATGTCATCAACCTGGCATAATAATTACATTTCATCATACCCAGTCATATGTTTCCTACAAACTGCAAGGCTCCAACTGCATGGTATCCTAAATGCAAAGTTTTTGCGTTCCAGACAGCGTAAATAACGCCGCTAAGGGGCCTGCCATATGATTAACAACTATTGACTTCTATCAGCTGTTCCTTTAAACTGTTTGGCCACAAAGTTCAGTAGGTTAGGTGAATGATGATTTGCAAAACACACAAACAGCTTGTCCATCGAAACAACGTGTACAGCAGATCGAAAAATTTCAAATTATTTTCCATATGATTAAAAGATCCCAGTAAGCTAGCTAGCCATGTACCCGTGCTTTACATAGGTAAAATTTTAACCCCCTAAAAACACCCCTAAAATTGCGAATTTTGAAAAATCCTTTCTTATTGCACGGTGAAATCCTATAAGGATTGTTCATACGAAATTTCAAGTTCATAGGCCTAGTAGTTTTGGCTCTGCGTTGATGAGTGAGTCAGGGTATCATCCTTTTATAGATAGAGATTAATTTCGAATTCCTCAAAGTGCTATTAAGTTATACCAAGGGTGCCCATTTGATGGGGGGGGGGGGGCGCTAATGCTAAATTTAGGGGGGGTGTCATGAGGCTTAGCGGGGAGGGGTGGTCACCCCTGGTTATACTGAAGACTTCCGCAATGGCGGATATTGCCAACAGCATTGAATAGCTGATGGAAATCGATGAACGCAACCACACAAAAATATTTAGTCACCACCCGGAATCGAACCACGGGCCTCCCAATTTCCAGTCAGGCCTCTAATGCAGCCCTTCTATATAGCAGCGCTCATTTTTGACCGAACGAAGAGAGGTCTCTCTGTTTAAAGTCGACCGTTTTGCATTCTGTCTGTTTGTAACGCATTTACGTTTTTTTTTTTTTTTTTTTTAATTGAATTGAAATAATCTTTATTCATCAAAATCATGTACAATTACATTCGAACATTGTCGCCAAGTCGCTTGAAACAAATTTAATTTTAAAAGCTGGAATGAAAACAACGCGTGGACCAAATTCAATGAAACTTTGCATTGATTTTCCATTAAGGAATTAGCGTTGTAAGTTCAAGGATTTTCGAAATTTGCTTGCTTTTAAAGGATATTTAAAAAAAAAGTAAAAGGTTATTAATTTTGCCTACTTTTATAGGAACATATGATTTTTAAAATGAGCTTCTCCATCATGAGCGATTTGAATCAAATTTAAAGATAGCCCTCGGGCCCTCTTATCCATCTGTTTAAGCCTTATTCATATAAATTAAGTTATCATCCAAAAATAAATATTTGAGAGAAGCAAATAATTTGTAATATTTTTTAACTTTCTTAGTAACAACCGAAACTAGTTTCTCGAAGTTTTAATAAATGTGGTTGTGACAATTTCGTCTTATTATTCATCATTTGTAATATCTAATTAAGTACAATAACAAGTGATAAGTAAATGATAGTTATACAAAACTAATTAATATTGTTTTATAAATTCGATCAGCAGACATGAGAAATCTCATCTGTTTGCTGATTTTTTTTGGAAAATAGAAACACAGCCTAGGTGAGGAAAAACAGAGCCCGGCGTAGCCAGGATTAGATTTCGGGGGGGGGGGGGGGGGCTCACCAAGGACTCTATCCCAAAATTAATACAATGATAATAAATTGCATTTCAAGTTTATAAAAATCCAACTCAAATATACATGAAGAAAGCATACCTTTTTATAAGTTTCATATAATTTATGTCATTAGCCTAAGACGCACCCAACCCAAAGTTCATGAAATAGGAATTTTTTTATCATAGCACACTGATTTTATACGCTTGCATAGAACTTGCATTTATTTGTGTGTTCATTTATAAAATCCCGATTTCATGAACTTTGGGTGCGTTTAGGCTAGTGGGTTATACTGAATTTTAACTTCAAAACTAAATCTTCTACAAGATGAGTTTATTCAAAAAGGTGATTTATCAATAATTAACAAAGTTAATCCACTTCAAATTTGAAAAATTGCGTTTTATTTAATGTAATAAATAAATAATTATGGTAGTCACAGTTTTCTAACACGTTTTATTCGATTTTGTAGCTCATTTTAAATCAAAATTATCCATTTGAGCACCTAACACGTTTCTATATGAGTAAATATTGAGGAAATATTTGAAAAATGCATTAATCTGACTATAACTGTAGCTATATTCTATTACACAAACAGGGTTTCTGTATTCTGTTCGTTATAATACTACAAAACAGATAGGATTCGGCTTTAATAAGTCCTTATCTATTAGTTATTTGAGAATTTCTTATTTCTGAAATTTCGGGGGGGGGGGCCTGGGCCCCCCTTGCTACGCCACTGAACAGAGCCACTTTTTGTGGAAGACAGACATGAAATAAACTACGCAAATAGAATCAAGGGTTAGCTCTGATGGTTGTGTTCAATTTTGCGATGATGATTATCATTGAGTACATCCAGTAGCCTATGTTACTCCGTGCAAGCATCCTTATTCTTGTGCGTGAGGTCTACTGTTCACAGAACTACTAGTAGGCTTGGCCTTATTGACACTTATCCAGACTAGCTTAGCTAGCTAGACTATCCTACTTCCTTATTAAATGTTATGTTATTTTATATTGAAATATATATATATATATATCCATATTTTGTTTTATTGTATTGTGTGTTATGTGAATAAAATTGAATTGAATTGAATTATCTCACAGTTTAAAAGGAACTGGAAATTTATCAAACTGACAAATAAATAGAATACAATTCAATAATTTCGAATTCCTCAAAGTGATCAATTTCCAATCAATGCTGTTGTCAATATCTGCGGAAGTCTTCACTAGAATTGATGGCACTGAGGAATTCGAAATTATTGAATTATGTTCTGTAATATGTGGCAGTTTGCAAAATTGCCAGTTCCTTAAAAGCCAGCCTAAAAAGAGCTACTGCAGTCCTCGCCGTGTACCACAATTTAAGGCTACGGTCAGACGTGCAGTAAACTGTCGCATCAATTTAGCAGCAAATTGCAGCGGCAGGCGAAAGTCGCACATATGTTAATTTTGCGACAGAAAACAGCCAGTTCCCTCTCGACACCGGTCAGGTAGTTGACAAGCTAAGCTCGAAAATGTCGGTAATTTTAGACGGAACAAGTGGCACTAGCTTTGTTGTTGGTTCGAAGGAAAACATATAGAAAATAGATGTAGACGTTGGTGGATACACCCTATTATAAGGGACAGATTAAATCGCGGAAATTTTTTACTTTACATAATTCACTTAAACTTCATCCAGAAATTTTTTTCGAATATTACTGAATGTCTATTGCCTCGCTTGATAATTTGTTGTCAGTAAACAGAGAATAGGATTGATAAGGAATTGAAAAACTTAGTGTGTGATGAATTATTCAATAAAATTAGTAGAAAATTACAAAAATTGACATAATTAGGCCTATATATAATCGTTATATTAATAATGTAAAAAAGACAGTATAGATTCATCAGATTCATTAATTGGGTGTGTTGGAGGGGAAAAGCGAAGGAGATGAAAAGCAAAATCCTATGAGAAAGCGAAATAAAAATAAAAAAGCGGAACTTTTGCTACACTAGTGCAGTACAGTCATCTACTGAATGTGTGGCCAGGTACCTGCAGTAACTAGCAGCAGAAAAATGGGTCTCGGCCTTATCGTTTGCGACAAGACCTTGATAATGCCAGAAAGTGCGTCTATTTACTGCTCGTCTGGCTACCTACCATTTCGGTGCGACATTTGACTGCAAACATCTGCGACAATTTACTGCACGTCTGGCCCTAGCCTAAGGCTAAGCTACGTTACCGAGCAACACATCTTCAAACAATGCACAAAGGCATACACTTTTTTAAAGCCATCAGCTGATTTTCTAAATCAAATTTACCTGGCTGGTGTAATTTATCCTGATTGTGGCGAGCGACTGTCACTGAAGTGGCTCCGTATAATAAGTTAATGGGGGCCTATGATAAGCTATACTCTGTTCACGTAAACGAGAGATAAACCAAAACATTTTTTTGCGTTTGAGTGAGTGAAAAAGTGATAACTCTTTTTTCTCTCTTTTTTCGGAGGATGAAGCCCACATAGGTCTGTAACCTGTGCGTGGGTAATAAATTGGATGATGGTGATTGATGAGTTGGACCTACAGTTTTAGGTGGGTTCCGAACCACCGGGAAGTGATTTTACAGCAGAGAACAGAGTCTTTTTTGCTGGTCAATCCAATCGGTCACCCTTACAAAGAGCGCCCAGGAGTTTCGTAGCTTACCTCTGATTGAACAGATACCTGATACGGCACTCGGCTATCACTTCCCTTCACTCATATCAGCTGTAGACCG
The DNA here is from genome assembly GCA_948455865.1 of Conomelus anceps. Lineage (NCBI taxonomy): Eukaryota > Metazoa > Arthropoda > Insecta > Hemiptera > Delphacidae > Conomelus > Conomelus anceps. Next base: position 1,564,547 of record OX418220.1, read on the forward strand.
ATCGATTAATTTCTACAAGTTCACACTGAGTTCAGTATCACATTCGCTGTCACAGTTACCGGTTCGCTTATATACTGCGCGTTAATTATTGTATTTCTGTAGTTAATTGTGAATCGGTCTTGTTGTTTGAAGATACACTCTCGCACGCGCATCATTTTTTTTTGGTAGATTACGTCTTGGAGACTCCAAGTTAAGGAGTATAACACAAGTCAGATCAACAATAATATACACTAGATACCATAATTACTTCAATTAGTTGAGGTGAGGCTCAATTTTGATGTGAAAGGAACTCTTGTACACTATAAAAAGCTTTATCAACTAAATATTTTTTCAATTGTTTTTTAAATATTTCTATATTTTCAAGACTCTTCAAAAACTGCGGTAGCTTGTTGTAGAATTTCCTACCAATATAATTAGGTTTTACATCGCCTCCCCTTTCCGTGAACAGAGTATAGAAATAAGTTGTCCTATCACCCTCTCCAAAGCGAGTTCTCTAGCCCGGGGGGCTCACTAGTTAAGAATATTTTTAAATAATTTTTTTTTTTTTTTGTTACAGCCTGGTAGAAACCTACACAGGAGTAGGGAGTGAGGTATGGACAGACGGTACAGTGCAGATGGTCTACCAGGTGAGCTACATCTACTACGCAGTGGTCGGCATGATCATTGGTCTGGTGGTTGGCGTTCCTGTCAGCCATCTAACTGGCGCTCAGAATTTGAGCACCCTCGACGCCGATCTGCTGGTGCCCCAACTAAGGGGTCTGCTACCAGCCCCCCCAACCCACGCAAAACAGAAGGATTATGTGCTAGTGCCTGTAAATATTAACGGCACCCCCGAAAAAGAGCACATTACTTCGTGATGGCAAAGATAGACATTGAACGTTTGAAATAATATCATGATATTTATGAGGCAGTTCTCCTGGAATTACAGAAAAAAGGGCTGAATGGTAGGAAGTATGAAGGGTGTTGAGAAAAGTATAAATATTTTTCTACAACCGCTCGTAATGAACCAGTTTACAAACTGAAAACCTATCATGAAACAGCTGTTTACTGAGGAGCGAATGATAATAGTTATTTATGTATTAAGAGCGTGAAGCGCGACTTTATCGCTCGAGCCAAAACATTTACTGCGCGACGCGTAGAGGGGCGCAGTAATTTTGCGTGAGCGATAAAGAAGCTTCACGCGCGAATTGCATACAATATTTTCCCTAAAACTGCAGTTCTGGATTCCAACACAATAAAAGCTTGTAGTTTGTAACATCACAGACCATGCGCGGATTTGGTTAGCATACGCCATTGTTGAGGTTATGTGAATTTCACAGATTCCATAATCCACCAATGAGAAGGCATCAACATCAAAACAGAAGCGTAAAGAAAACAGCTGGCGAGCGTAAAGTACTTTACCGCTTGCTGAGCAGTAAAGAGGTATTTTACAATTAGTTTTCAGTACGTGAAGAACTACTTTACGAGCAGTTGTAGGAAAACTATGTTACTGCTGTTTGTTACATAGCTTTACGCTTGCCAGTATTGCCAATCTTCCATTCCAAAATTATGGTACCTGACGTCCAAAATTTATCAAATATTTTACAATTATTTGTTTCAATAAAAAATAACTATCTTTTTAAAAATATTTTTCTGTGTTGAATTTCTTTGCAAATTGTACATAAGCACTTAGCCAGATCCACCAAATTGTTGTAGCCTACAAAATTATAATAACTGATAAATAATTGTCATACAGCTGGTAAGCTCCAGTGTTGCCACCTTATTAATTCCAGATGAATTTTTCATAACCTCAATGATGGCGCATTGTACAGTAATGATAATTCTATCCAATTATTGAATGGAAATACAATACTGCAGTTCTAAGAAAAATTTTGTATGTACTTAAAGAGTAAAGCTTCTTTATCACTCTCACAAAAATATACACTTCACTATGCATCATGTGTTAACTATTTAGCTTGAGTGATAAATTCACTCTTTATGCTCCGAAATTCGTACATAAATAACTAAATAATAATAATAATAAGCATATGGCTTTTAATGGTGGGGAGACCCTTACGGGTGGTTCCACCTTGCCGTTTGAGCCACGTTACGGGGAACATGGTGGACATACTATTTTAGGTGGGTTCCGAACCACCGGGTAAGTGATAATAAAGCTTGCAACATCAAGTCATTGAAGCACGGTCACCTATCCAAGCGCAGTCTTGAGCGGTCGTGACTGAACATCACGATCACTTGAACACCACGCTCACCGCATGACCAATCACCACCCCTAATAACTATTTCAATGTTAATACATAATTACAAACTTGTATTCTCTGTACACTGAGGATGGGACTCAGGCCTCGAAACGCGTCTGATACTACTCACAAATGTAAGATCCATTTAAATACAAGTTCACAATCATTAACACATAATAACCACATAAGAATGACAACCAAAAAAGTAATATAAATATTACTAGCTGATTTACCCGTGCTTCGCTACGGAGTTCGAAGTTCCCCGTTGCTAATTCTTTTAATAATCATGTTGATAATATTGTTAATCCATCTATAAATAGGAAGACTTACTGTCTAAAATTCCCTTTTATTTTTCTGTGTATAAAAAATATAAATCAATGTCACTGCGATGTTATAGCATTATTATTCAATGAATTAGATCAGGCATGAATAAAGTTGGCGTCTTGACATTACTTTCTAATCCCTAATTACTATTTTTTAACGTAGTTGTAGCAAGCTTCCTTAGTTATTGTATAAAAATGATAACGTAATTTAGGTTATGTTACTTACAGAAGATTTGGTGTAGTTATTGTAAAATGGTAATAACTACTACAAATGATACAAACATATTGTACAAACAGTTTTTATTTTTAACAAATTCAGCATTTTATAAAATACACTTTTTACATACTCGTCTTATACATAGCCTACAGGCGTTCTCTAAAATCAAAGGAGAAAAGTTTGTAGAGACAACACTAATGATGGGGAGAAATAAAAAGATTATAGAAAATGAGAAAAACTAATAGAGAAGATAAAAAATTATAAATTGGAATGGCATGAATATTAACACACACACTTATAAAAAACGTCATCTTAACGTCGTGCAAGAGTACAATATTTAGTTTTAATTTAAAAAAAAAATTATAATTAAAAAGAAATATTGATAATTTGAATAACTACTTTTGTGTAAGTTAAGCAATTATTATTAAATCAAAATTTTTATATAGACGAATACCAACGCTTGCATTTGTTGATAAATTTTTGACAAATTTATTAGCAATCTTGTAATAAATGCACAACCATAATTCTGTAGTTATATCCCGTTGGTCTTGGGCTCGATTCCCAGGTAGGTCTGGCTTTTGAGTGTTACTGTGGGTAGGAAATAACTAGCAATCATACATAGAATGCTCATGTGTGTAGAAAAACGTTTCAACTTAAAAATGCTGGAAAATAGTTATGTTGTTTTTGTTATTGCGGATGATGCCCACATGAGTCTGGAGACTTGTGTGTGGGTAATGAGGTGAATGATGAGGAACACATTCATGACGGAATGAGATTCGAACCCAAGGCTGCAGGAAACGAAGCCTTATCTTATCATAGACAAGCGCTCCAACCAACTACGCTACCAGCGCCGCCAAAGTAGTTGTTAGGGGAAAAATTAATTGAAAATTGTGTTTCTAACATTGAAAAATTAAGAACCGAATTATGTTCAATATTTAAAATCAAGAATATAATTATTTAACTCAATAAACCGATGTAATATTATTAAGTTATTCTACTTGATATTTAAACACAAAATTATTAGCTTTAATTGTATTAAATTTAAAATGTTCTCAGTTCAATGTGGAAATGATGTTCTACTGAATTAAGCACTTACATATCCCATGATGGCCATTTCGAATTATTGTAATGCTTCCTCAGACACAGCTGGAGGCCTACTGAAGTGTAGAGTGGCAAGTAGGTTACCAGCCGTGTCTGAAGAATCATTCCAACAATGCGAAATGGATATGCAAGAGTTAAATTCAATAGTAAAGCATTTCCAATAATTTTTTATGTCTGATAAATCTATGTAAAATAATTATGAAAATTTAATTAATTTTTTGTTTAAATATGATAAATTATAGTGAATAATATAATTATTGAAAAAAACAGCAATGGTACCAGCATAGTATCTTCAAAAAAAAATCCGTTTATTATGATGCTTTGTTTTCTTGCTTCCTTTTTGGTTGTTCTACTCTTTCTTTCAATTTATTTCGGATAATTGGATATTTCTTATAATATATTTGCTTGTTCCACCTGTTTGTGTGTCTAGCCCCAGCCAGTCGTTGAGTTCATGAGAGACTTACCGTTTACCGGTGAATAGAGTTTCACTGAAAACTAAGGCATCTGATTTCAAACTTAAATACAGGGCAGCGCACATTTCAAAACATATAACTGTTCTACGTTGCCTGTCATTGGTTGAGTTCATAAGAGCCTTATTTTTACCGGGAAATAAGGCATCAGATTGGTTTATTCAAATTTTTGTCTTTTTATTCAATATATTATTATTATTATTATTGGTCTATTAAAATAGACATTTAAAAATTTGAATAAACCAATCTGATGCCTTATTTCCCAGTAAAAATAAGGCTCTTATGAACTCAACCAATGACAGGCAACGTAGAACAGTTATATGTTTTGAAATGTGCGCTGCCCTGTATTTAAGTTTGAAATATTGAATGACATGACTCGAAACTTTAGCATTTAATTGCTTTATAATAAATGTGGTTCCTCAACATCAAGTCTTATCCATTATGGATATTTACCACAACACCAACATCACCAATGGATACTTCAAATCTTAATAAATGCAACATTCAAAGTGTTCAGCCATCATGACCCCAATATTTTTCAATTTATTTTTATTAAAGTTAGTTTCAAATATTATTCATTATAATTTATTTGTATATTTCCTGTACTGTAAGGACAAAATACATGAATAATAATGAATAAATTACTAGTTTTGGAAAAACTCACTCGATTTTTTCTACTTGCTAGATCAGGTAAGTTCTGCGCATGTGCAGGTCAGACTTGTAGAGCAAGAGGAGACATAGAGTCAATATTGACCAAGAATAACGTGCATGAAAAGCAGCTGAACACTACTAGGCTGAAACTCGCTATTGTGACATACGATATGTAATTTTTGTTCATGAATAATTTTTAATAGCAATAAAATTCAACAATAGTAATAAATTACTTATTTAAATTAAGAAAGACGTGTTTTTTTAAATTGATGTGTCAGAAAAAGTGTCACAACACCGTTGTTGGACATTTTTTGGTTGAAATCAGCTGGCACTTTACTTAAAAATAGAAAAACCCTTCTAAGCCTTGAAAAATAGAGAAATAAATAGAGGAAACTAAATAAATAAAATCAAACAAAATTCTGGCAATAATAATTGATATTATTTCTCAAATTATAAACAAAACAAATAATTGCCTAAAAACAAATATGGCATCTTAGATTCTGAAACAAAGTAGTAGTACAAATTGGTACCGATCATGAAATTTAAGTAATTTTTTATGATAACGCCAAAATAATAGAATAATGAATATTAAAACATAATATGATACGGTTGTAAAATAAAGTACAAGCCTTGTACCATGCACACTATGCTGATGATACAATATTTTCAATCAGTTCTATTATAAATTTGAAACCGTGAATATTTTGAATTAGGATTCTCTTCTATATTTCAAGTGCAATCTATTACATAAACCGTTTTTTCTTGCTGTGAACAAGTTGTAAGCTATTTGCGATAGAAGTGTACATTTCTTATTTGTTTTATAATGTAAACAAGGTTCAAGTTTTGACAATTTAATAGTTGTACAGATAAGGACTGAAATAATCAAAAGTTTTCATATTAATGAGAAGTAACTTAAGTACTATTAGAACAAGAAAAACTGAAAATAAGGCAAATAATCAAGTACCGTACACACTCAGTCAGATTTAACGACAAATTACATTTCTTGAAGAAACATTTTGATTACAATCAACAAACACAAAATAGGTTTGCATTTCTTTGGCTGTTTCTATAATATAATGTACGGTTATATTGTCATTACACAATATACATAAATTAATCTAACAAGATAAATTTCACTACAATACGTTTAATAGTAATAATATTTTCAACATCAAATCAAATACATTCTTCTATTCATAGTACTGATTAACATGAACGTAGTCAAACATAGAACATTGTGCCATTGGATAGCCTTCAGTTCACAACAGATGGGCAGCTAACCAAACCTAACCTAACCTGGTTAACCATCTACTTAACCCATCTAGCCAGGTTAGGTTAGGTTTGGTTAGCTGCCCATCTGTTGTGAACTGAAGGCTATCCTGTGCCATTTACAGAAGACATACAATATTTAAGTCGTCACTTGATCTAACAATGAACAACGTCTAACAGCAAAGTAAACATCGTTTATTTCTATGACACCAACAAAACATACACCAACTTACAGTGAGTGAGTGTGCTGTTAAAATAACAAATGCAACAGAAGTAGTAGATAGTTAATGATTAGTTAACATAAAAATTGTTAGAATTTACGAAAATTCCTGGTAGAAAACTGGCTAGGTCAGGTTAGGTAGCATGTAGAATTATAAGGTAAAGTTAGGTAGCAAATCAATGTTTAAGTATTACATTTTATACATGCTGGTAAACTCTCCAGTCAATTCAAATTTCCCCGATTCCTTTATAAAAGAATCAAGTTTTCATTAACGGAAATATTTCAAATCTAGGTAGGGAACCAAATAATTAACAGAAAAAGTTTTATAATTGAAGAAAATTCTAGGTAGAATTTAGGTAGATAATTATTCTATAAGCATTCAATTTACAAGCAGTGATAGGCTGGCAAATCAATTTATAAGTTTTTGACTCCCTTATAAAAAAACATGTTACCATTATAGAAAATTTGAAATACAGGCAGAGAACTGAAAACAGATCAATATTGTTCAATTTGCTGATCAAATTAAAAAAAATGTTGATATCGATACAGAAAAAATAAAATTCTAGCTATAAAACTGAAATTGACCAGGTAGGGGTAGATTATCAAGAGATAAGTTGCTGATATGATTTAAGATGATGTTGAAATTGTTTAAAATCAAATTCTCAATGGAATTTTAATAAGGCTCTGATTGAAAAATAAGTGCGATAAATGGCTGATTGACTTGTAAAATACAATTTATAGGTAAGATAAGTGAACTTTAGAAGAAATATAATTTGAGGTAATTAACTGATTGTCATTAGAGGTTTTACAGGCTTCCAAGAATAACATAATACATTTTTTTGTACATTGGATGTGCAAAAATCAACAAAAGTTATGCAAAGAAACATGCTATAAGTACAGACATTGGAACTACTACTAAATAAAGGTGTCAGCCTGTAAAAAGTAATTTTTTGTATGCAAGTTAATTTTCATTGGTGGCTTTCGTGTATCCAACGTGCTATGCAATTCATGACAGCATTAACTTGAAAAATAGTTCACTTGAACATTTTCAGAACGATGATGAACCTAAATCATGATTCATTTGACAATTTTCAGATAGATATTTGGGAAAAATCATAGAAATTGGTTAGAAATGCTGAATTGAGCTCAAATGTATCAAACTCTAAAAGAAGTAATGAATATTAAGAGGAAAGTGGATCATTTAATTTTTTTAGGTACCTCTTCAAAGTGAAACAGATTTAGTTTATTCTACAAAATAAGAAGCCATGAGTTCAAAATAATAATAATTCAATTACAGAATATTCCAACTCAGCAAGAAATCTTGAATCTCTGTTAAATTGAATGAATCAAAGAACATTTTTGTCAAGTTTTAGATTTGTAGCAGCAAGCTTTGAACACAACATAAACTGAACTTCAGTTTTCAGGAATGCCCAACTTAAAATATAAATAATAATACCAGAATACAAACTAAAATCACTTCTTCAAAACAAAATCCAGAAAAACATCGAGGATTAGAGCCGACAAAAAAACACAAAATATTCTCATAATCAGTCTTGTCCATGTAATCGGATCAATCATGGTGAAGATTGTTGGGTTAGAACTTATTCGTTACAGTAATTATTCTTTCATTTCACACACACCAACATTACTGGAGAAAAATAATGGTAGGTAAACAAGTTTACAGACAAAAATGATTTTCTGTGCCACAAAGTGCTCCATTACAACACAAAACAACAAACAACTGTTGAATTGTTGTAGTATTTGCATACTAAAATATACTAAACATTACTAAAAGACTAGCGAATCGCTTTGTTATTGGTTACAATCAACATTATTACACACACTAATTGCGGAACTGATCAAAAACTGTACAATAGAACCATTAAAAGCATTGCAACTGTGAGTTTCCAAACATTTAAGCCTATTTTTTGACACAAAAACACAACTATTGATATAACTATAGCCACAATTGATACACAAATACCGATTTAACGCACATACAAGTGAAAATTCCGTTTTCTGTTCTCAGAAAACAAACAAAAATCCATATTAAATTATTACAAAACACAACACAAGATATAGAACAGACAGCGGCTTTTCTCCAGCCACAAAACTGACACAAAAGAGATCACTTCTTTGTAATTAGTATTTGAAAACATACATAAGAAACAGAAAAACAGTCTTTACCTTTGTGCACTACAAATATTACATTCAAATCACAGTTTACTTAGTGAAATTACTTTACTATTACACGTAAGTAACATGTCAGTATTTGGTGAAGGCTTGTTAGAAACATTTTTTCGACATGTAGGAAAACTCACAATTACATACACATTATTAGTCTCCCAATCGCACTGAGTTTGATAGAATAATTAGTTAACTAAATTACTATAGAAATAGCAGGATGAAAGTCGAACAGTCACAGAATATTTGACAAAAGTACAGAGTGTCTAAAAAGGAATCTGCCATATTCAACATTCACAAAACAATAATGTTCATGAGTGAATATCACTCAAAAAAATTAATTGGCTGATCCTGACAGAATTTCAATTTATAATATTTTACTATTTATTACAGTTTAATATTTTATAACGGCTACTAGAAACAATCCGATTTTTATAACTTTTAGGTTGAAAACTGGATGAGTTATGCATAAAATGTACTGAAAAATTTGGAATAAAGTAGAATGTTTGTAGCTAAAATCTTGTGATCTTTCGATTTCGATATAATTGAATTATTTTTACAATGAATTGTTAAGAAATAACATTTATTCATTAGATTAGTGACAAACTATTATTTACAATTTCAAAAAAAAAAAACTTGAAAATAATTGAATTCCAAATAAAATAATGTATTATAAATCAAGTTGAAGTCGTAAATGCAAAATTTAAAAATATTCTTGACAAAATAATTGAATAATTGAAATTAAAAACTGATAACAATAATTATTATCAACTAGTCGATTATTATATTTTCACTCACTAAAACTGGAGGTATGGAATCGAGATCCTAAGAAAAGCTGATGAAGCTTCTTCTCAGAAGCGAAATGTATCCAGTTTTAGTGAGTTAAAGTAATAAACAACTCTAAATGAAGTGTCAGTTTAAATTTTAGAAGATGAAATGTTATTGGTTTAATAGAACTCACAGTTCATAGTGCTCATTTGATCTATGCCATAGAATCGGTCAGAAATCCCAATTTAAAGCATAATAATAGTAAAGATAATTTAATTATTATCAATATATGAAATACCTTGGAGATGAATGAATAGAAGGAACGTTTTAACATGTATCGAATAAGTAATTATTTATTGGGGGTCATAATATTACTATTCTATCAATAAATGTTTATGTAAAAGTAAACTATTACTTGAGTAGGTAGTAAAACAGCTTTAGGGACCAAATTCTACCGCACTCTAATCAATAATTGCAGATTTTTGATGTGTTTATTTGCTCATTTATCTGTTTATAAATGGAATATCAGATTGATTAAAACCCTATAGGAAATATGTCTGAAATATTTCACCATCTTAAATTTGGGTGAAAGAAACGTTTTACCACATTTAGATGAAAAAATCATAGCAGATTCTTCCTCAAACACTCTGTATACCTTTATGCAATTTTTCACTCCTTACAGTTTTGCAAAATCTCATCTCCTTTCAGTAACTTAAACTATAGGCCTAATAAAAGAAAAATAATATAACTACTGGCCTAAACAATAAACAATAATCTTGTTTATAAAATATATAATATAGGTATAGTTTGTAACAACAATTATTTTTGGTTTATCTTTGTAACAAATAAAATAATGTATTCCGACTTAGATGAAACATAAAATAAAAACACAAAACTAGTGGTGAAGTGTTAGATACACTAGGAATAATTATATATACAATCAAACATAATGGAATTATCGACTAAAAAACTGAATTTAAAATTGATAATGTATAGGTATAATAATTCTGCTAATAGCATCTCTAATGAATAGAAATTAAAATTCACCGTGTGAATCTCTCCAGTCAGAAAATGTTGCAACGAATTATGATTGACTAAAAATATAATAAGAATGAAAACCAACTAGAATGATTGACATCTCCAACGTAAGAATGATACAAAAAATACAAGAATATCAAGTCAATGGTTCTTACCAAAAAGTAAATGGTCTTCTTCTATGACTTGTTACTGGCAAATAAAGTGATAAGCATCTTCAATGTAAGGTAGAAGATACGAAAAAATACAAGAATAATTATAAAGTCAATACTTCAAAGTAAAATTCTTACTTTTAGTAAACATTTTACTAAACAGTAAATGGTCTTCTTTAATGTCAAGTTACCCACAACTAAAATGATAAGCATCTTCAAAATGTAAGGAAGAGATATGATAAAATACAGGAGTATAAAGTCAATGATCCTTACCACAAAGTAAATGTTATTTATCAATTACCGGTCACTGGTAGATAAAACAAAAAATTATTTATTCTTACTAGGAAAGTTTCTCCTTAGTATAATCATAACTAAAAATTAAAATAAAGACAAACAATCAAAATAACATAAAATATTAAAAACAAAAAGTATTCCTTTTGTAACGAAATTTTTCTTGTTGCAAACCCCCAGCAAACTTCAACAACTAAAAGCTTCAACCTACTAAACGTCTCCTATGCTTTATCTCAAAATAATTGCGCTAAAATCAAGAATTCGTACTAATTGCAGCGATAATTATTTATTTTTTTATTTATCATCGTTTTTTACATAAATATATTCATGTTGTAATCCGAACAATAGCCACACACAAACAATGCAACCAAATTGGTCCTTCTCGCCCAAAAAATCAGGTAAATTTTGTCCCAAATTTTACCACGCATACAGCAATTATATTTACGCACACCAAACTAAAATTTGGTCATTTACCTGAACAAAAAATGACTATTTACAAGAACAAGAGTCAGTCAAGTAAACCATTTTGACACAGGTTACAATATAAATACAGCTGTCCTTTTCTAACATCAATAAAATTCTGTTATTCTCTCAACTTTCTATGTAAAATCACAGTAGCGGTACGGGGGAAGGGGGTCCTAGATTGTTGTACCTCAATCTTTAAAAGGTAAGTCTGGTAACTAAAATCTTACAATTATTTTTTCGATTTGTTGATATGAGCCAGAAAAAATCGGAGGATGAAATTTAATCTTTTATCGTAATTATTCTACAAAGATTATTTATTTTCTTAAAAATTACATCATATCAGACTTTTCTTTCAGCTTTAATTACATTATATATCACTACAGTTTTCCCCAAAAATTACGACTTTGTGAATAATGTAAAATACGTTTTTCATGTCGAAATTGCAACGCTATCACTATGATACACATTTCCAGAAAAAATTGTTGAACCAGTTTTATGAATCATCTAAAATACGTTAAATAAAGGGTGAAACGTTTTCACATCGAATTTGCAACATTATCACTATGGATAACGTTACAAATCCATTTTTTAAACGCATTTTACACGATTCATAAAATCTTTTTTACATTTATTTCAGGAAACGTGTATCATAGTTGTAACGTTGGAATTAAGTTCTTATGTCAAAATTGTGACTACATTATCACTACAAAAAATTCAAGAAAAAACTTAGTGAATATTGTAAAATACGTTTCTTTTCAAATCATAACAGACAAAAACAGTGTCAAAATGTTGTATGTTTATTGTAAACATTTAAACAATAATGATGATGATTAATTATGGACAAACACTGTGTCTTGTAACCATATTCATTTTTATGGTTAAGCATAATTATTTTTATGGTTAACCATAATTATTTTTATGGTTGTTGAGATGATTCCAGGTGAGCCAATGATGCTGGGGAGGGGGTGGGTTTCAAATTTTGAAAAGTCGAAATTTTCGCGCTCTGTTAGTAGGGTCGATTGGCCTCTTTTGATCGCTTCAATTGCACTTTTAGTCGTTTGTTGGCGATTGCATAGCCGTGCATATTCGAAATTGCTCGCTGAGCGCTCTGCACATTATCGTACGACACAAAACCTGAAAACACAAACAAAATTATTATTAAAATATTATAGATTAAATTAATACATCGTTGACAACAACTGTAAAACCCTACTAGAATGAATTCAATTGTATTTGTACAAGTTCCCGTATTTATGAACGTTCCTCCAGTGCCCCTTTTTTAGATTACGTCTTGGAGTCGCAAGAAAAGTCAAATCAACAATAATTATCATTTTATTATTTGATATTATTCATAATATTATCTAATATTTTTATTTTATAATTATAATAATTATTTATGCATACAACATTTCCAAGGAGAAGATGAAGGGGTAGATGAAGGAGAAGATGAAGAAGGAGGAGGATAAGAAGATGAAGGGGTAGAAGGAGGAGAAGATGAAGGGGTAGATGAAGGAGAAGATGAAGAAGGAGGAGGAGAAGATGAAGCAGGAGGAGGAGGATGAACAAGTATTGCTCTGACAATGCACTCAGAGAGTTACCAATTTGCGGGCTATTAAAATATAACTGCTACATATTTTTTAGTTTTACTAAGGTGTAACTGTTAGCTTCAACTAGTATCTCGTTTATTGTAAAAAAATATGGTTGTGGTAATATTAATTTTCAATTATATAATTACAATTAAATCATTATATCAAATTTTAAATGTTATGGATATCTTGTAATTATGTCAAGTTGTTATGTACATCTACTACATCACCAGTACCATTTTGAAACTGAAAAATATCTCAACTACGTCAATAGAAAATCAATTTTCATTTCCAATTATTGTTTTTGAATTTTTTTTATTCAATCTAGTTGCAATTGGGCATGTGCTTACACTGGACAATGTTCAATTTTTTCAAACTTGATTTATCAATTTACCAAATCTATCAAAAACTTATTCATGAATATTAAGAAACAAATGAATGCTTTTTGCTTATCCTTTCGGAAATCTCAACTAGAAAATTTCCCAGACGCAAGTTATGTGAATAAAATAATGCCATATTAAATCGGATTCTTGCTTGTCAAATGTTAGGCTTCCCAGCTGGTTGCCAATGCTTGCGTTCTATGAACCTGAACCGCTTACCGGTGCACCAGACACTAGGCGTCTGATTGGTCGATGAACATCTATGAATTTGTATAGACCAATCAGAGACATTTTTGTTACCGAAGCACCGGTAAGCGGTGCAGGCACATAGAAAGCACGCATTGGTCAAGGTCATTCACCGGTAAACGGCAAATGTTAACGGTGGCGTCTGATTGGTCTATCAGATTTTTTAACGAGTATGAATTCAAATAGACCAGACGCTATTTACCAGACACATTTACCGGTGAAGCTCCCAGGAACTCAACCAATGGTCAAGTTTATGGGTGCCTTATCATTTACCGGTAAATGAAATTTTACCAAAAACTAAGGCATCTGATAAGTTTATTCAAATTTTTGAACGTCTTTGAATTTGAATAGACCAATGTCCTTGGTTTTCTGTAGAAATTACATTCACTAGTAAACGGCAGTTTCCACGAATTCAACCATTGACTCAATTATATTTACCAGGATCAGCTGAGGTGAATCAAAAGAATTATTTAGTAATAATAACGAATAGTAGTAGTCTACAGAAGAAATATCTTTAAATTTTTTGTTCTCAACTGTAGTAGTATTGTAGTTGTAGTTTATTTCTTTTTTTATCTTGTATTAGAATTGTAGGTGTAGAATGTATTTTTATAGTGTTTTTCCTCTTTTTTTCTGTATCACATTGTAATTTTGATTTATTGCAATTTGTGTAGAGGAAGCAAATAATGGGAGTAACTCCTGTAGGCTTCCATGTTTATTATGAAATAAATAAACAAAATAGTATAGAAGAAATGTCATAGGCTAATAAATAACCGGTTTGGGGAAGATTCAATATTATTTCGAAGTGGTAGGGTATCTATAGAACCTGAAATAAATTTTTAGTAGGGCTATAAAAAGAACTTATAGCATTTGTAGTTTGTCAAATTCGGTTCGAATAATTACAACAATTAAGACAAATGAAAAAAATTATGGTATTGAAAAGGCATAAAACCATTTTTATGATTTTTTTTGGAAGATGAAGCCCACATAGGTCTTAGACCTGTGCGTGGGTAATGAATTGGATGATGGTATTGATGAAGCTACCTTGAGACTTTTTTAACTCAAAGGAAGCTTGAGACCTAAGCATTTTAAGTGAATAGTTTACAAGTCTCCCTTGAGTGGAGGATGCCTTCATAAATGCGAATCTCAGTGTATGATGATTACGTTCATTTTTTACACATTAATCTAGGATGACTCGTGTCAGTTTTCTTGTTGGAAAGTACTTAAGAGAAATATACAAGATAAATTTACTCAAAGTTTTAAATAATGTAACCAAGTCAAAATTCTCGAAGAGAACTGTAGGTTTGCAATCATTGTATTTTTTCATATTGGATTCTTTAGCCTCCGGATACCAGTTAATAATAAAGGTTTTAATAATTTATTGCAGTAACAAAAAGAAAACTACTTAAAATATTGTAGACTTTTCTAAAATTGAATTGACTTCTTTCTAAATTAAATTTGTCTAATTTATATTTTTTTTATTGAGATAAAAATACAATAAATAAAGGTTTAAATACCTGCGTCTTGGTATCCAATTATTATATCCAGTTATCTAAATATATCCAATTACCAAAACGCAGGTATTTAAACCTTTATTTATTATTAATTCAATTTTAGAAAAGTCTACTATATTTTAAGTAGTTATCATTTTGTTACTGCAATAAATTATTTATTTAAGCCGATGATATATGATGTGGAACTTATGACTGAAGTGACATTTTCTAGTAAATAGAAAAGTTGTTAAATTTAAAAAAAATCTAGAACTTTAGGCCTACATTTGTCAGCATTTTCCAAACTGACTACTTTTGTCTTGCAAACAATTTTTCTAGATTTTTAGGCGTGCATTTGTTAGTATTTTCCAATCTGACACTACTTTTTTTTTCTTTATAAAATTCTCAATTTTAATGACTATTATAATCAAATATATTATTGTAATTTGATATTTCTCAACATTTTCCAATCTGACACTATACTTTAGTTTTTTCCCCTATAGAATGCTAAATTATGATGTATATAACAAAAAATTAATAAGCGTATGGCTCTTATTGGTGGGGAGAGCCTTATGGGTAGTTACACTTCGCCGATTGAACCATGTTATGGAGAACATGGTGGAACTAAAATTTTTGGTGGGTTACGATTTATATGTTTTATCTAAAAAATATCTCCAACAGAATGATGACCACTGATGCATCTGAAATACGAACAGAAATTTAAATTGCTCTCAACGGACAGAAGCGGTTACAAAAGTGAAATTTTGAACAAAGAAATTAAAATCTGCAGACAAACACTGTGAAAGTAATGCACGATACAAAGGAATTAATTACAAGCGAAAAAGCATTCACATGTCACAAATAGTTTCATTCATAAGCCACATGCGATTTGGGTCTGTTTTTTTGTGTTATGTTCTAATGTTATTTTGTTTAGTGTTTTAAAAATGTTTATCATTAGTAATTAATCTTGAATTCTCATTTTTAATCTAATAATTTCACCAAACCATTTGTTTTCATTGTTTGAATGAGAATTTTCTAAAGTTTCATTCAGAACTTTGCCTAAGAATGCAATATTGTACCTACATGGGGCATAAGAATTGATATAATCAATTTTATGATTTATAATTCCTAAATATACCTCAATTCAATTATTAAGGACAAAACGACAACAATACACAAGTAAAGACACAACAGTTTTACAAAATAAAGAATAAAATTCATAAAATGAAGCAAATTTTCATCATAATAATAATAATTGAATAGATAAATTATGATGAATAATTATCATCAATAAATACTGAGATACTTTTAAAGAGAATGTGAACACTTACTAAGCTTGGGTTTATTTAAACGTTAATTATTCATCTAAATAGAAATAAATGTTGATACGTCTGAAGTGACTGTGAACATGCACTTACTATGCTTGTGGTATGACCATTTCGCATTGATGTGATGCTTCATCAGACACGGCTGGAGGCCTACTGAATCAGATGTGAAAAATCATGATAAATCATTTGACATATAAATGTCATATTATGTTGACCCAGAGGTGTTAGTTTTCACAGTTGATTCAGTAGACCTCCAGCCGTGTCTGATGAAGCATCACATTAATACGAAATGATCATTAAACAATCGATTAATCAATTTATTATCCTCAAAATAATTACAATTACAAATTCAATAACAATATTTACATGAATAAAATAAGAAAAAAGTACTAAGGAGGGAAATTATAATACCTGTAGAGGTTTCCCTGAGCGCAGATATGAGTCAGTAAAAATGACAATTATTTAATTGAATGAAACAAAGATGAGTATTATAGAAAGAAAATTTAAGATTTGAAGAAACAGAATGAAAAGCATAGTAAGTGCATGTTCACAGGCACTTCAGAAGTATTTCAATATTTATTTATATTTAAAAAAATTATAAATTTCTAAATAAACCACATCAGTTCGAAATGGTCATAGCACAAGCATAGTAAGTCTCCACATTGCCTTTAAAATAGTCTCAGTATTTAGTTGTTTAAATTATACCAGTGGAAAGGATATATGAAAAACGTTTTAAGAAAAAGTAACGTCAAATAATTATCTATGTAATTCGATATGAAAGAGAGATATATATCAACTTTTTATAGTAAATTCAACGACAAGAAGTCAATTTTAATTTCGAATAAATAATATTACTACTCATTTTTTGTCAAAAAGGTTTCGAATCACCTTTGAAGATGAGTCTACATGACTCGAAAACGTTTGGCCAAAAAGTGAGTAGAAATATTATTTATTCGCAATTAAAATTGACTGCAAGTCGTTGAATTTACTACAAAAAGTTGATATTAACAACGCAGATCGTTATGGAAAAGAAATCCAAGAACATGATATGTAGTACATTTCTAGAATCTAAGAAAATATGATAGGTAGAAGGTAAGATGAGCACTATTACCTATTCATCACAATAGTACACATTCCATTATTAATAATTATTATTTATAGGATTTAATATTCTAGAACTACCACAAGATTTAAAAAGTTTACTTCCAAAACTAATTGAAATTACAGTACTAGTCAAATTCAATCAATTGATAATTCTTTAAATAGGATAATATGATGCATCAATAACTATTATTGAAAATAATTGGAATTATCCATGCATAATTGCAAAATGCAGTTGAGGAAGTAAACAATTGGAGAAGATTAGAATATAATATAAGTAATGATAAATATAATAAAAAAATGGCATTCGAAATAATATCATCCTCATGCAAAACTATTCACACAACAAATTTAAAATAAAATTGTTGTGATATTAATTTAACAATTTTCGACTATTAAGAAAATGTTTAATAGAAAAAAAAAACAGGTTGAATTGAGAACCTCCTCCTGTTTGGAAGTCGGCTAAAAATAATTATTGGAGACAGCTGAAAGATCTTGTTATATAATATATTATATTTAATAATTATATTATTTATATATATTATGATATAATATTATATTATAATATATTTATAATATATTATTTATATTTATTATTTATAATTATATCATATGTTATATTTATTATAATTTATTTATTTATAAACACAGAAATACATATTATTTTATATATATTTTAAGAGAATATATACTCAAGAAACTAATATAAAAAGTTTTTTTTCAACTATACTCAACTATAATACTACGTGGGTGATTTTAAATTCAGAGAATAATTTTATTTTAAAAATGACTGCAATGTCGAAATAAAATATTGAACTAAGTAATTTAATTCTAGTTAATTGCTAGTGGCTACTGGTACTAACTACAATTAGTAGTTCTGACTAGTGGTAAAAACTAGTGATTAATTATCTAGTTTAGAAAATAAGTTCAAAGTATTTCTTTGTATAAAAAATCTTAAACAAGAAACCTCATTTTTTGTTCATAATTAAATTATCTACATGTTTTGGGAGAGAAAACTACAAGAATATTATAATATTATCCAATAAATTGTTAAGTTTACATTTTTGGGATAGAAAATTAAAAGTATATTACAAAATTACCCAAAGTTAGTCGACTTCAAACTTAAAAAACGTGTTTTTGTTCCTTTTAAGTATATATTTTTTGAATATCCAAAATGTTACTGTACTTTAAAATTTCTAACTTGTTTTATTAAATCTTTTAAACTCATTTTACGTAAAACCTGTTCAAATTAAAAGTGAAACTAAACTAATAGAAATTTCTGAATGAATAAATTAATGGGACTAATTGCTAACTTCCGCCATCTTCAACTCCGTAACGAAGCATTTCTGGACCCACGTTTATATGAATTTTCTTATTATCCTGGTGAGTACAACCAGCTTATGAAGAAACTCTATCGGTAACTCTATGCAAACCACTGTCAAAAAATATATTATATTCTATTATTGTATAGTATATATTGTATTATGAAAATTGTGTGAAGGAAGAAGTTACAGGCATATGCCTGTGAGCTTTTATTTATACAGTATTTTGTATAAAATAAACACATACATAGATGTGACATCTGCTAATCAAGGGAGGTTCACAAAACATAAAATAATGGTTTGTGTGTGTGTTTTGTAACCTAACTTTTGCCAATGTTTGATTATTTTGAGTTGAAAAATCAGTTCCTGAAGTTTATCCTGAAAAACTCTTTGTTTATAAAATTAAAAAACTTTATTTCTGCACAAAAAACGTCTATTTATTTGTATGTACTTTTTATTTTTGTTTTTTAAGGGTGTGTGTGTGTGCTGAAACCTAACCTAACTTCCCCCCCCCCCCTTCGATTACCAGTTGTAAATCAGTTCCTGTAGTACAATTCATTTATTCTGAAAAAACTCATTAATTTTCATGTTATTTTTTATTTTTGTTTGCTCATGTGTTTGTGTGTATTTGCTGTAACCTAACCTTACCTAACCTAACCTTACCTAACGCAGCAGAGCAAGTGCTTACCGAAACACTTGGAAAAGTTGGTAATTTTGTCGATGAAGACCTTGGCAGATATGACATTGCTCATGTGTTTGTGTGTATGTGCTGTAACCTAACCTTACCTAACCTAACCTAACACAGCAGAGCAAGTGCTTACCGAAACACTTGGAAAAGTTGGTAATTTTGTCGATGAAGACCTTGGCGGATATGACATTGCCAAATGGCGAGAACATGTTGATGAGATCGGCATCGCTGAACTCAGGCGGCAGGTGGTAGATGAACAGGTTGGCGCCTTCTGGTCCCTCGATCTGTTTCCGGTTGTTGTTATTGGCGCCACTTCCGGCCACCGCTGCTGCTGCTGCTGCTGCGGCTGCCGCTGCTGCTATAGGACACACACAGACAGAGAGGCACACACATTGAAAACATTCTCAGACACTGGCTAAACACAGTACAGTACGCACAGCACATCCTAACCTAACCAGCACATTTATAGGATAAGGTTGGGTTGATGAATATTCTAAATATGAATGAATATTTTGGTATCCATTGGATACAGATAAGTACTGTCAACAATTTGGATATTAATTGAATATTTTTTATTAAATTAAAATAATAAGCAAATGGATTTTGTTGGTGGGGAGAAAACTCTTACAGGTAGTTCCACCGTTTCAGCCATTATGGGGAACATGGTGGACCTACAAGTTTAAGTTAGTTTTAAAGTACGGTATGAGGTAAGTGATAATAAAGCTTATAACACAAAATCATAGAAGCGCGATCACCCATACAAACACAGTCTTGAGCACTGAAGACTTAACACCATGCTCACAACATGACCATTACCCAACAAACATAGATAAGTATAGTTAACTATCAATAATATGACAGCTTGCATTATAGTTCATACAGTTGAAAAGCTAAATAATTTCGTTCATAATTTTAAATTTTATCAATCAACAATTGAATGACTCTGGCAATTGATGTTAAAGATCCACTGTTTGTTATTGTGTCGTTATATTATTGAACTGTTGACTCATTAAATGAAACCCATGGAAGGTTAGATATCTGTCGGGTGTTTGCCTTTTCTGGTGTAGCTTTTGACCAAAAAATCTCCTCCAACTCCTCATCCAGTAAAGCATCCCCTTACAGAAACAATAGATCCCATAATATATTGTTTCCAAGACATCAATATATTGATACCGTAAATTGTTGGAATTTATTTTTAAAATATTTGATTATTCCTGTTACAAAAATTACAATTCAATTTCTCATTCACAAAGATATCTAACTTCAAGACACTTCAACTTCAAATGAATCAGTTGAATCACCAAGTTAATAACAATTTATTGAGCTATTGAAGAGGATTAAGATTTTGGCCAACTACTCTCAATATCATCTATAGTAAGTTTATTCAATGTTCATTCTGCCTTCTAAACTGTAACTCACTCCAAGTCATAATTCTATCTGAATTTGCTGAGTCAACTACATCATTTCATTTTATTCAATTATTTTATTATCATTATTATGATTATTATTATTATTATTATTATTATCGAGATATTCAAACATGATTTATTGTACTGATATTACTATTATGAAATATTTCTTATTAAATATTCTGTTGACAACTAAGAATATGCATAATTTATTCTTTTTTTAAATGAATTCAGTCAACACTTCTAGACAAAGGCTTACTTTGAATATTATATCTGATTTTTTCAAGAGATTCTAATACTGTCAGAAATGTACAAGTTCTATTGCGAGATTTGTTTCTTTGAGAGGTTTGAAAGGAAGTTTGCAGTACCTATATAAGTTTTTTTTAAATTTCACAAAATTTTATAAAAATAATTACTAGTATATGGCACAGGCTCAATAAGCTACTAGTTAATTAAAAAAGCCACTACCGCAGTTTTTGAAGGGTCTTGAAAATATAGAAATATATGAAAAAACAATTGAAAAAATATATATATATTTTTTTTTTGAGGATGATAGGTCTTTTTTTTTTTTGTAGATTACGTCTTGGAGACTCCAGTTAAGGAGTATAAGACAAGTCAAATCAACAATATTATACACTATATTACATGATTACTTCAATTAGTTGAGGTGAGGCTTAATTTTGATGTGAAAGGAACTCTTGTACACTATAAAAAGCTTTATCAACTAAATATTTCTTCAATTGTTTTTTAAATATTTCTATATTAAGGTCTGAGACCTGTGCGTGGGTAATGAGTTGGATGATGGTGATTGATGAGTTGGACCTACAGTTTTAGGTGGGTTCCGAACCACCATTTAGTTGATAAAGCTTTTTATAGTGTACAAGAGTTACTTTCACATCAAAGTTAAGCCTTACCTCAACTAATTGATATAGTAATTATGGTATCTAGAGTATAATATTGTTGATCTGACTTGTCTTATACTCCTTAACTGGAGTCTCCAAGACGTAATCTACAAAAAAAAACAAAAACTGATTGTGCATTTTTATGTGGATGAAGCCCACATAAATCTGAGACCTGTGCGTAGGATGATGGTGATTGATGGGTTGAACATAAAGTTTTACGTGGGTTCCGAACCACCAGGAAGTGATTTTACAGTAGAGAAGAACAGGGTCTTTTTGCTGGCCAATCAATCAATCGGTAACCCTTACAAAGAGGGCCCAGGAGTGCGTAGCTCATCTCATCTTATTGAACAGATACCTGCTACGGCTCACGACTATCACTTCCCTATAATATTTTAATTTGCATTCATTTTAGGCAGGTCTGCTTTGTGCATTAATCTGAATTGTTTAATTAAGTTACTCTAAACTTAGTTTGATTAAGTTACTCTGAACTTAGTTACATTTTCATTCAATTTTTTTAATGAGCACCAAAGGTCAACTTTTAGCTATTACGTTCAAAGTAGTTACGTTAACTTATTATTGTAAATTTAACGACTTGCACAGATTGAAGTAGTAGTTATGTTCTATTAGTTAACTAAATGTTGAATATTATACCATATAAAAATGTGACAATTATTATCTATAAAAAATAGAAACAAAATACTCTAGTATAGGAAGTTCTATTACAAATTTTTATTGATAAAATATGTCAGACATACGTTTCAGTATCAACCTCAATTTTTTTTTTTTAGATTACGTCTTGGAAACTCCAGTTAAGGAATATAAGACAAGTCAGATCAACAATATTATAAACTAGATACCATAATTACTTCAATTAGTTGAGGTGAGGCTTAATTTTGATGTGAAAGGAACTCTTGTACACTATAAAAAGCTTTATCAACTAAATATTTTTTCAATTGTTTTTAAATAAAATTTCAATTGTTTTTAAATAAAATTTCAATTGTTTATAAATTGAATCAGCAAGCTAGACAATGGTTGAAATTGGACATTTTATTTGTTTATAACAGGCCTTGACTGCATTTTATACAGAAGATCCCACGTTTAATAATGCTCAATTTTTTTTGTAGATTACGTCTTGGAGACTCCAGTTAAGGAGTATAAGACATGATTCAAGGTGTAGAAGATATATGTAACAACTAGAGTATTTTTCTTGCAACAGCTCGCTATATTAAAGGACAAAAAGATACTTTTCACAGCTTACCATGGGCTCTTACAGTCACATATTAGGTATACTATCTTAGTATGGGGTAATTCATCAAAACAAAACCGTGATAGGGTGTTTAAAAGATCCAAAACAAAGCAGTTAGGTGTATGGAGAGAATAAATAGATTTGATTCATGTAGACTGTTGTTCAAGAAACTTGGTCTCCTAACTGCACCCTGCTTATATGATTGTGTATGGCTACTTTATATTATGTAAAAAAAGTGCTATCAACCAAAATTTTGACATATACCATTATAATAAGCCGAGGAGATTATCACTTGGTGAGTCGCAATAGTAGCTTATTCAAACAAAAACTTAGTTATATTGGTAGGAAATTCTACAACAAGCTACAGCAGTTTTTAAAGAGCCTTGAAAGTATAGGAATATTTAAAAAACAACTGAAAAAATATTTAGTTGAAAAAGCTTTTTATAGTGTACAAGAGTTCCTTTCATGTCAAAATTGAGCCTCACCTCAACTAATTGATATAGTAATTAATTATGGTAACTAGTGTATAAGATTGTATAATTGTTAATCTTACTTGTCTTATACTCTGGAGTCTCCAAGACGTTATCTACAAAAAAAACTAGTCCTAACAATGGCAGATTTACAAATAATTTATTATAATCAATAAACAATAGTGTTAAATTATTCAGTAAAATTAAATGTATGCGATCAATTCTAATACATCTTTTTCTCTTACTGACGAAGGATTTCAGTGTGTGCAGCCTAATAAACTCAACTCTTATTAAAAAAAAAAAACCCCGAAGCAGTTTGGGTTAAATTGTTGAATAGGTTATCCAATTATCTGAGTTACAGGACTGTGACTTTCAAAAATGATTTATCTAGCTTTCAACTTGAGAAGACAGCCTAAAATCTCACAGTCTCAAAAAACAGCCATACAACATGACAATTCAATGTCTAGATGAAAGATGTTAGATTCAAGATGTCTGTAAATTGATAGTTTTAACAATATTCAACTGTATGAATACTCTACGAACTGTGTTTTGGATAAATAATCTATTCCATTAACATGAGTCTGAGACTTGTATCAAGGTAAAAAGTTTGCATTTGAGTTTCCATCTTCTAATTATTTATTTTTTTGAGGATGAAGCCCACATAGGTCTGAGACCTGTGCGTGGGTAATGGGTTGGATGATGGTGATTGATGAGTTGGACCTACAGTTTTAGGTGGGTTCCGAACCACCGGGAAGTGATTTCCAGCAGAGAACAGTGTCTTTTTTGCTGGCCAATCTAATTGGTCACCTTTACCCTGCTTTTTGAGTTTACTTGGATACGGTAAATTCAGATCTACTACTACATACAGAATTTCCAAAAGCGAATATTTGCTAATAATATGAAATATTATGAATATTCATTAATTCAATTTATAAGCAATATATATATATATATATATTATCAATTGGAGGTTGTACTGAAACATCAATATCGATATATAGGTAGCTAAAAAGGACTAAAGGATATATTTATATATTCAATAGTTGAAAATTTATATTGAAATAATAATTATCCATAATTATTATTGCTAAATTACACAGTCATATTCGCAATACTTTTCATCAATAATTAGTGATACACAAAACATATAACAGATAAACTACACATATAATTAACATTATGTGATACATTTATTGTGAAGGTATGGTGGTCTAATACCCTTCTAACATAGGATACAAATATAATTAGACAGTGAACACAGTAAGTTTGTTACACACTTAGTTTTTTGAATTTGATAGTGAAGATATCCCTATTGAAATACTGGTGAGGGGGTTTAGTGAATCCACATATAGCATGCAGAGAGAAACATTAATTCCTAAACTGACAAGATTCTCAAAAACCTGACAAAGAACAAAAAAAATTGGCTTATATTTGTAATTTTGAAAGTTGAAGTTCTTAAAATCCTAAACACTTTTACAAAGTTAATGCAACTAAACCAAATTATTCAAGTCAATTTTCAATAATATGAACATGATGAATCTTCAAAAACTATGAATATTGAGGAGGTTCATAATTTTGTTAAAAATGCTCTAGTATTTTGTTCATAATAATTATGCGTGTTAATTCCATTTCGCACTGTTGTTGTAGTAATAATAATAATAATAATAATAATAATAATATAAATAATAATTATCATCATCATCATTATCATTATTATTGTAGAAAAAGAGATTACAGATTGTTCTGACAACAAGTTTCTACAAAATTAATTAAAAAACTTCGAATTTCCATCTTTATGTTTATCATTTTTTGATATTATTGAATTTAATCCTATAATTCCATTTTTCTAATGTACTGTGTAAATTTCAAACGAGAAACTGATGATAAGTACTTCATAGTGAATTTAAACAGTACTTAATTTATGCTTGTGATAGCCATTTCGCAAAATTGTAATGTTTTGTTAGACACGGTTGAAGGTCTACTTCAAACTAACAGTTAGCCGCATCTGCCGAAGCACTACAACAGTGTGAAATGACCATTAAAGCCTAGCTGTCGATATGCTTGGAATTGGTCCCCAGCCGTCTCTGACAAAGCACTACAACAGTGCGAAATGGCATTGACAAGCATAAAGTAAGCACTATTTATATTCACTGTGAAACATTTCATTACATTTTACGGATGAAACTTTCATTATCATAGGAGATGAAAATACATTTTTCATTTCTTAAGTATTCCTCAGACACCAGCCGTGTCTGAGCAAGCACTACAAGAGTGTGAAATGGCCATCAGAAGTATATGTTTATAAAAATGTTATCTTCGGTAGTTTTAATCATGTAGTCTCATATGTATATGTGTTTGTGTAGATTTAGTTTTAAATGGAAATAAAATATTTATTTATTTATTCCATTCCCAATGTTTCTGTCATTGATGCAACTATCTCAAGTGATCCCAGGCCTACCAGCTGGCTACTAGCTTTTAATTCTTCCATTATTAGAAATAAATTATTTTCCTGGTTTTCTTGTTCCATGACAAACTGCGTTGTTAATATTAACTTTTTATGTGAATTCAACGACTTGCAGTCAAATATTCATTGGTAATTGTATGGAATGGAATAGTGTGAATGTGTAAATGGATAGTAAAAAATGGATCTCAAAGATTCGAAAGCGCTCGGCCTACAGAATAAGTAAATTCTATTTATTCTTAATGAATATTTGACTGCAAGTCGTTGAATTCACAATAAAGTTAAAATTATTTTCATTCCTCCATTCCATTACTATTATTATTATTATTATTAATTCCTAAAACTTGCGGTTTTATTCAAGTCACTACCTATTAATTTGTTAAGAGTATTAGAGCCTTATTGTATGAGCCAGTGCAGTCGTGGCCACAATTAAAAGTTGAATTACAACAGCTGACCTTGTGAACAAGCTCAACAATTTAAAAGTACAAAAATGCCTACACTCTTTAAAGCCATCATTTTTTTTTAAATTCTTCAATTTCTTGTATAGTCAACTTATAGAGAATTCACTCGTGTTGTTCTTCTATTATGATTGAAATTTATTTCACTTCTCTATTCATTCCAATAATTAATGTTATTATTTTTAACAAATTACAATTATTTCACTTGTGTTTTAAGAATAGAATGAGGTATACATTCAGAACTGGTATAGCCAGTTTGAGGAAATATTTTCAATGTGTATAGTGCCGGTGAAGAAATAGCTGATTTGAGAAACAAGATTATTTATTTGAGCAGGGAGAGTTATTACAAACATTAATTTCAAAAGCACATCGATTGCAGCTACCATTTATGGACAAACAACACAATTTCATAGCATTTAACAATTATTTCCAAGATTAAACTATAATTAATATTGATTTACTGAACGCGACCCACGAGAAGGCCAGTTTATGCATTTGTGCATTTGTTTTCAATTATTAGCATTCATTCACCCAAGATCTTATTGATAAGACTGTATTATCTAAATACTTAATACAGAGAGCTTCACATGAAGTTACCAATGGACTTATTTCACTGGCCAAAATATTGAAAGAAGTTCATATAAACATGGTTTGGCAATGCTTCGTTAAAGCAAAGATGGCGCGAGTTGGCAGCTAGCCTTCTAATTTATTTAAACATTCAGAAACTTGTAGCATTGATCAGGGATAGTAAGTTGGTTCTTTGTTAAATAAGCTAAAGAATTGAATAAAAACTGGTTCAAGTCAGTAACTACAGTATTTTTGAGATATTAGAATGAATAAGCAAAAGAGGACAAAAAGCACGTTTTTAAAATTTGAAACTAAGTCAATTTTACAGTTTACATGTACTTTTATTAAACAAATCTTGTAAAAGGTTCAATTCTGAGGAAAAATTACTAATTAGCGAAAAACACACCTCAACCTCATAAAATTAGGATTTCAATCAATGGAACCACACTACATAAAAATAGATCTGTGCAAAAAAAATTTTTCGTAGGATGAAGCCCACATAGGTCTGTGTGTGGGTAATGAGTTGGATTATGGAGATTGATGAGTTGGACAAACAGTTTTAGGTGGGTTCCGAACCAGCGGGTGATTTTACAGCGGAGAACCGAGTCTTTTTGCTGGCCAATCCAATCGACCACCCTTACAAAAATGGCCCAGGGGTTTCGTAGCTTATCTCTGATTGAACAGATACCGGCTACGGCACTTTCCAAGTGTATTTTGGTTCAATAAAATCTGATTTATGAAATCTAGGTGTAAAAATTTGTGTAATGGATATTTTTTCAGAATTAAATTGTCTTCAAAAAGCTTCAAACAAAACTACACGTTATTTAACTTGTACAATTAACCAAGTTTATCCACTTTTAACGTGAAACACTTGTTTTCGGGCAATGTTTGCTTGTTTTATTCGATTACGGTTCAATTTAACTTACATGGAGTTCAATTAAGTTCAATTTAATTTAAGTTCAATTCAATTTAAGCTCAGTTCAATTCAATTTAAGTTCAGTTAAATTTAAT
Source organism: Conomelus anceps (assembly GCA_948455865.1). NCBI lineage: Eukaryota > Metazoa > Arthropoda > Insecta > Hemiptera > Delphacidae > Conomelus > Conomelus anceps. Next base: position 1,592,592 of record OX418220.1, read on the forward strand.
TCAAGTTCAATTCAATTTAACTTACCAGATTACAAGTAAACTGAAGGCACTACAAATTTATGAATGCGTAAATTTTATTCAATTACTCGTCAATTAATCAATTTATTCATTATTTATCAATCAATTAATTAACTTATTTAATTATAAACAGAATAACAACGGATGTGAAAATGCATCAGACCAAGTCCAAAAGTATTTTCTTCACACATTTCGACAACACAATTTATAGAGCTAGCTGCCATCTTCTGCCATCTTCAATCCTGTAACCAAGCATTTTCGGACACCTATACCTACATTCAAATATAACGTTTTTCATTATTTTGGTGAGTAGAACTTTGGAACTTTAGTAAGTATTGGTAACTCTATGCGAAACACTCTGGGCCGTATTTATGAACATCCCTTCAGCTTCTCTTGACTCGAGGTATTCTTGAAATATAATGTATTTATTGAGGCATTTCAAGATTCCCTCGAGTCAAGAGAAGCTAAAGGAATGTTCATCAATACGGCCGTCTGTTTATAATGATTAAAAGAAGATGAGACGCCTTCTCGTTAGTCACGTTGGTTAATAATTGAATTTTATTATCTGTCTGTTAGAAGTGAATATTTTACACAGAATGTCTAAAAGTAGAAAACCTTGTAAAAACCCCGCATCGCCTCATAAATAAAAACAAAATATAAGACAGTGACTGAAGAGAAAACAGTGAAAATAAACACCAGGAGGGGGAGAAAACGAAAGAGAAGAGGGAGAAAAAGAATAGAAAAGAAACGAAAAAAAGCAAAAATTGTAAAGAAATAAAAGAAAATTTCAGTAAGTATTACGAACTTTGCAAATCATCGGAGTCGAGCTTCAGTTGATCAGAATTAAACAGTAGACTAGTTAGAGGTCGACTGCCGTACTGAAGATTCCACCCTAGGAGACAACATTAAAACAAATAAAATCCAGAAATAAAACACAATAGGAGAAACAAATACATGGAGGAAAAACAAAGTGGGAAACAAGATTGTACAGATTGTTCCACGCGTGAGATAGAACGTGTAAATGTAGAAGAAATAAAATTTAAAAAAATGAATGACGATGAAAAGGTGAAAAAATAAATGGAATTTTCAAGGAGTGAAAACAACAAAACAGTGTGAAGAACCAGATTGTACAAATTGTTTCACAAGTAGGGCAGAATGCAGTAACGTAAAGGGAATAACATTTAAAAATATATATATTTAAAAAATGAATGGATGGTGGTATAAAGGTGAATTAATAAAATGGAATTTAATATTTATTGATTGGCCCTGAATGATGTCTGTTGAACAATTACTGAATATCCTATAAACAGCTACTTGCTGTTATCTGTCGACGAAACACTAATGCTGAGCAGTGGAGGATTGAAGGAGGAGAGGAGGAAGAAGAATGAGGAGAAAATGGGGAAGAAGGGGAAAAGAGAAGGAGAAAAAGGGGATAGGAGGAAAACAAGAAGGAGGAGGAGGAGTGCGAAGACGAGGAGGAGGAGGAGGAGGAGGAGGAAGAGAAGGAGGAGGAAGAGAAGGAGGAGGAAGAGGAGAAGGAGGAGGAGGGTTATGAGGAGTTGGCGGAGGAGGAAGAGGAATAGAAGGAGGAGTAAGAGGAATAGTAGGAGAAAGAGGAGGAGAAGGATGAGGAGGAGGGGGAGGAGAAGGATGAGGAGGGTTATGAGGAGTTGGCGGAGGAGGAAGAGGAATAGAAGGAGGAGTAAGAGGAATAGTAGGAGAAAGAGGAGGAGGAGGGGGAGGAGGAGGAGGAGGGTTATGAGGAGTTGGCGGAAGAGGAAGAGGAATAGAAGGAGGAGTAAGAGGAATAGTAGGAGAAAGAGGGGGAGGGGGAGGAGGAAGATAAGTAGCAGTGGGGGAGAAGGAGAAGAAAAGAGGAAGAGAAAAAGAATAGGAAGAAAGAGAAGAAAAACAACATGGAGAAGAAAGAGAAAAAGATGGGAAAGAAGAAAAAAAGGGGGTTGATTCTTGTATTCTCTTCTTTCAAGCAGAGAAAGAGAAGAAGAAGAGAGGTAAGAGAAAAACTATTTAATTAAATTTGTAGATAGCCTATTCTAGCAATCCAGATTCAATTGAATCGGGCAACCTCCTGGTTTTATTAAATAAACATTTCTTTATAACATTTAGATTAGGAGACAATTTCGAAAGTAACGGACATTGGAAAATGACAAAAATATACAAAACGATTGATCATATGAAACACAAAACAAATAATGGAAATTGTATCAAAACACAACAAATGTATATAAGAACACAAAACAAATGAAAATAGTCACATGTAGATTGAATTAAAATAAATTGGCCCAAATATTCATGTGTTAAAATAAAAATAAGTGACACAATCGCAAAAAAGAAACTGAAAATACTGAAATAAAAATAGTTACAGGTGGAGAAATTAATACAAATTTGACGATTGGGTAATTATGAGTATAGGATAAAAATTAATTACAGGTGAAATAATATATAAAGCTGGTTGTGCAATTATTATAAATGTAGAATTAAACCAATTTCATATATTTTAATAAATTTCGATTATTTTTAATATTTCAAGAAAAATTAGAGTAGAAATTACAATAAAAACGCAAAAGCCTAGTTTTATGTAAGTAGTTTATTTATTTGAAATTGGGAATAATTATGCAATTAAAATATGAGGGAACTTACTCTGTATTGTTATCTCTACTTGAACTCACTAACTGCGTTTTTCTAGAAATGAGAAAATTACAAATACAGTAATACGTTGAGATATCGTGACGTTACGTACCCCGCATCTCTTTTCAAGTATAATTAATTTAATATTCATGTAAAATTCATGAGGTTTTGCTGGTGGTAGGGCAGATGTAATCTAATACAGTTCAATAAACATTATTATTTTTGTAATGGGACAAATAATTATTTCTCAAACATGAATGTGATCAATTAAAAAATATATAATACAAACTAATTAGAATAAATTTAAGCTTAATTCATAAGGTACACGAAAGCTATAAAAGCTAGTCGAAATCAGCTTGATATATTGATATTATAATAAATTGATAGAAGGGAACTCAGACTTCGCTACGTTTTTTTATTCCGGATAATGCCCACGAGTCCGGAGACTTGTGCGTGGGTAATGAGGTGAATGGTTGAATAATGATGAGAAACATCCATGGCTGAATGAGATTTGAACCCAAGGCTGCAGGAAACGAAGCCAGCCAGAGCCTTATCTTATCACAGAAAAGCGCTCCAACCAACTGCGCTACCAGAATCGCCTACAATACTTCATTATTCTACTAATCTAAGCTAATTAAACTGTTTTAGCAAATAGATTTTAGCCACAGATGTTTTCCATATTTTGATACATGGGAAGCCTAATACGGTTAGATCTGTCGATTTGAGATCAAGATAAGGTAACGTTTCAGGAACTATTGAAATAATAATCTAGTTAAAAGATGGCCGATACTGCCACAGTCGCCCATACAAGCACAGCCTTGAGCGATAGTGACTTAACGGGTCATTATTTTGTTCAGATAATAATGAAAACTATTGGAACTAGATAACTCAGATGAAAGGTAATTCAAAAATAATAATTCACTGACTGGGAAAAATATTATTGCCACGTCCACCCATACAAGCACAGACTTGAGCGTTCGTGACTCAACAGGTCACCTTTTGTTCAAATAATAATTGGAACTAGATAATTCAGATGAAAGATAATTCAAAAATAATAATTTACTGACTGGAAAAAATATTACTGCCAAGGTCACCCATACAAGCACAGACTTGAGCGTTCGTGACTCAACAGGTCACCTTTTGTTCAAATAATAATTGGAACTAGATAATTCAGATGAAAGATAATTCAAAAATAATAATTTACTGGCTGGAAAAATATTACTGCCACGGTCACCCATACAAGCACAGCCTTGAGCGTTCGTGTCTTAACAAATCGCCCTTTTGTTCAAATAATAATTGGAACTAGATAATTCAGAGGAAAAATAATTCATATGTAAGATAATTCTGATGAAAGATAATTTACTGACTGGAAAAAATATTACTGCCAAGGTCACCCATACAAGCACAGCCTTGAGCGTTCGTGACTTAACAAATCGCCCTTTCGTTCAAATAATAATAAAACTTATTGGAGATAAATATTTTTATTGCAAGGTATTTCAAAAATAATAAATTAATTAAAATTAAAATTTTCAAAAATATTTGCACTTTTAAACTAATAAACAGAAACAAATAAATCAATAAATACCAGCGTACGGCCCATAAGATTCAGCTAGATTTAACCCAGATGATGTTAGACCATTCAAAGAGGATGCTGTTAATGTACCCAGGGAAGATGCATTAGATCCTGAAACACAATTTCTCATTTAATTCTCAAAATTCTGATGGTCTAACTTGAAATTATTATTTAAAAAAAAAATTATTTAAATTTTCATGGGAAGAGTTCAATTTCCCAACTACCAGTACTTAGCAGCTTTACTTTGCATAAATGATTGAAGGAAAAAGTTCATTTTTATGATTGGCCGAACAAAGAGAGGTCTCCGTTACAAGTCGACCATCTTTCATTTGTCTGTTTGTCTGTCTGTAACGCATTTTCGGCTAAACGCGTACACCAAATTGTATGAAATTTGGCGTGGATCTTCCTTTAAGGAATGCCCAGCAAGGTACAGTAGAAACAATTAGTCTGGGCGCACGGTCGTTTGGTAGTCAGACATGGCGAGGGGGGTGTTTATCGCTCATTTCTAAAAACATGTGACCGTGCGATGCTGCAGATGTCTTCAAGGTCAACTAGTCAACTTTAAACAGGACGGCTAGTAGTGAAACCGGAGCCACGCGCCCTGACTAATTATTTCTACTATATGCGTAAGGATTTTCAAAATTTTCTTGCATTTGAAAGGGAAAAAGGAAATGCACTTAGACCTTCTTTAGGAAACAATTATTTTTAAAATGAGCTTCTCCATCATATGGAATTGGAATCAGATTTCAAGATGGCCCCGTAGCCCTCTTATTCATCTGGTTGAGCCTTCATACAAATCAAGTTATCATTGATAAGGATAGCATATTTGTTTGAGAGATACAAATCATTTCCAACATCACAATCCAGTATAATAGACTACTAAGTTGAAATTGTTTTTTAGCAAGTTTTGCAACTTTAGAGTCGCTTCTCGCATCCCTTCCGCCATCGCTCCTTATCTCTCCAGTCCCCCTCTCGCAATCCTCTACTTTCCATTTCCTGCCGAACATTTGCCATCCATATTTTAAGTTAAAAATAATTATATAAATTCATTCATCAGACATGTGAAATCTGATTTGAACAATTAGCAATCTAAAACAACAGGCTGGATGAAAATAGAAATTTGGTGATTTTTGTGGAAAACAGACATGAAATAGATTACTATGCAAATTAAGTCGTGTTAGGTTTGATGATTGTATTCAATTTGGCGATGGTGATTATCATTGAGTACATGGAGTATGTTCCTCTGTACACGCACCCTTATTCTTGGGCTAGAGGTCTACTGTTAACAGAACTACTAGTAAAAAAACAAAAAGTAAAAAGTAAACAAAATTCCTGAGACATGCAATGAATGTCTCAACAAGTTTTGGAAAATGAGTTATGCTCCCCCACACTCTGAATGTGTAATTTTTTTTGAAACGAGTTAATAGAGAAAATGTCGATTTCTTGTTCATGTTCCTCTTATATCTTTCTCTTTCCAATACGAATTAGTTTTTTTTTTTAATTTGATTTATTTCAAAATAGATGGTATCTTCATACATTCAAAATGAGGTTTTTTACTTGCTTCTATTATAAGAGACACTTCATTACGTGAAATGATATTTTCCTATTACTGAAAAGATCGCACAAAAATAGATTTATTTTTCACAAAGTAATTCAAATTCAAAATATACCTTGCACATAGATATTTCAGTTTTCATACACAAGAAGCATAAATATATATTTAGAACATTTCAAGAACATTTGTACCTTACTACAAATAAATAACGTTTTTATACATATTTTTTAATAAATATTATAGACAGTATATTTATTTGTACCTCAACATGAATAAAGTTTTTACACATATAGGTCTAAGCATTTTAATTGAAGATTAAAGACAGTATATTTCTACGTTTTTTTATGGAAGTGTGTGAAGGGCTTAGTGTATATATGTAGCTAGCTTTAAAATTGAACATATTCTATTAAAAGCTATATAAGTTACAGTTTTCAAGTATCAACAAACTACACAAATATTAATCTAATAAACAAAATTTTTCACACGAAATGCATACACACTACACTATTTCAATCAACAACATTCAACACACAAAAGCTGGAAATATACAGTGCAAAAATGAAAAACATTCGAATAATAATTAAATTATTAAACGAAGAGAAGAGATGAATATTAGTGCTGTCAAGAACGCAGTAAGAGAACACAAAAAATCTAGCAAGCAGGACTAGAGGTTACAAAAAATTAATAAAAAATAAAATTGTAAGACATATTTGTGGCAACCAGACTCACCAAGTGTGGTTGATGATTTGCCAAGAAGAGCTGGAAAACAACAGGATAATTTTGTTACAAGTGCCACAAAGAGTAGATGGGGTTTGTAGGTGAAGTGAGTAAATTTGTTTTATTTTATCTATTTCAAGTATGAAAATTGTATAGAAATTGTACAAGTGTCAGAGACAGTAGGTGAAATGCGTAGTTTTTTAATTTTTTTCTATTTCAAGTACAAATTGATAAAAATATAATTGAAAATTGGCAAAAGTTTGAGTGGAAATTGATGAGTATTTCAGGAGGAATCTGCTCAACCGATCAGGGTCATATCTTTCATCAAAATGGGAGAATAATTCGGGTTGCCGTAAACCGTCGAAAACGAGTTCCTACAATGCGTAGTAAATCAGAAGGTCAAGAAGGAAAGGATGAGGAGGAGGAAGTAGAGGAGGAGAAAGAGAAGAAAAACGTAGTTCACCACAGGCAGGATATTACTGGAAGAGGAGGAGGAGGAGAAGGGCAAGGAGGAGGCGATGAGAAGGAAGAGGATGAAGATGGGGAGGAGTAGGAGGAGGAGGAGGAGGAGGAAGAGGAGAAGTAATAGGTGGGGAGGAAGAAGGGGAGAAGGATAAGAAGAAAAAATAAGTGGTTCACCGCAGGCAGGATACTGAAGGAAGAGGAGGAGGAGGAAAGGAGGAGGAGGAGAAGTAATAGGTTGAGGAGGAAGAAAGGGAGAAGGAGAAGAAGAGAAAATAAGTGGTTCACCGCAGGCAGAATACTGAAGGAAGAGGAGGAAGAGGAGGAGGAAAAGTAGGAGGTGGAGGAGGAAGAAAGGGAGAAGAAAAAATAAGTGGTTCACCACAGGCAGGATACTGAAGGAAGAGGAGGAAGAGGAGGAGGAGGAGGAGGATGGGGAGCAGGAGGAGGAGGAGGAGGTGAATGAAGAGTAGGAGGTGGAGGATGAAGAGAAGAATTCGTGGGAGGAGGATGACAAATAGGAGGAGACAAGGAGAAGCGGAGGAAGAGGATGATGATAAGTAGGAGGATGAAAAGGAGGTGGATGAGGAGGAAAGGGTGGAGAAGAAGAAAATAAGTTGTTCACCACAGGCAGTATACTGGAGGAGGAGGAGGAGGAGGAGGAGGAGAAGGAGGAGAATAAGGAGTAGGAGGTGGAGGATGAAGAGTAGGATAAGTGGGAGGAGGGGGGCAAGGAGAAGAGGAGCAAGAGGATGGTGATAAGTTGAAGGAGGAAGAGGAGGTTGATAAGGAGGAAAGGGGGGAGAAGGCAGCAAAATGGAGGAGGAGAAGGAGAAGGAGGATGAGGAGTAGGAGATGGTGGTGGAGGATGATGAGGAGGAGGAGATACATTATCTAAATTAACTTAAGACCTAACTAAATTACAAATTAACCAGAGGTAATACACATTTCTGAATGTGTAAATTGATTGGAAAAGCTGCCAACTCCCTCCATATTTACTTGAACCTGAAATGATTTTTTCCCCCATTTTGATGAGAGGAATGAGATGTTACAGTATGGCATATTACTCCTGAAACCCTCCGTATGATGTAATTAAATCAAATATAATTTTGCAAAAGTGAGCCAGGAAATTAGCAATAAACTAACTGGGGTTGAAAGATGATAGTGACAATTTATTCTGATCTATTATAGCACATCTATTATAATCCACTATAGCACATTCATGGGGTTTCACACATAAGGCCTGGCGCAAATAAACCGCAGCTTTCACTACACAGTAACCGCGTGAATTTTTGTAAAGCACAGAATTAAATGGTAGTCCGCAAATATGAGCGAGGTGTGTCGCAATCCGTTGCTGTTGATTAATTTAAAAAGCACTTTTAACATACAGCATCACTTTTTCATTCTATGTGAGTACTACCATCTAATTTAGCGCTTCACAAAAACTAACGCAGGGCTGCGTGTGAATTGGCGTCAGGCATAAACGTCACAAAAGCATGCCAACAATTGAGTGAGACAATAAAAGTGTTATACAGTCACGGTGATGATAAACAATAAGTAGAAATACAGAGTGTTTCAGAAAGGATTGCCCAATTCTAAGACGTTATAGGTTGTCATCTTACTTCAAATATGGAAAATATTGAAAAAATCTCAAAGTTTAAGGTGAATATGTTGCTTCAAACGATCACCACCGTTAGAGTGAGCATCATAATATAATATATTTTAGCTATATATAATATCTAAATTTAATATGATAGTTATCTTGAATAAAGAATGTATCAAGAACAAGGTTCATAAGTTATATCTTGTTAATATCATACCTAAGTATTGTATTTGAATAATCTAATATTAAAACTGACACTGTATTTCACTTTTAAATAATGTTTTACTCACATATATTGGAGATGCTTGAGGAATGCATTTCACTTCTGAAAAGAAGCTTCGTCAGCCTGAAATGCTTTTCAGAAGTGAAATGCATTCCTCAAGCATCTCCAATATATGTGAGTAAAACCATATATAAAAGTGAAATACAGTGTCAGTTTTAATATTAGATTGTTCATTAAATATTTCGTCATGGAAAACATCACAGACGTATTTGAATAGTTCAATCACTTCCAGGTGGCCTACACTTCAAGAAAAATATGCTTGAAATATCAATTACTACTATATTGTACGAAAGAAATAGACAAAATAGTGGAATCCCGACACATATTTATATAGTGGGAACCACAAAATTCAGAACTGCAATACTTTAGATTTAAAACTTTAATTTATTTTCTGAAATGTTATTTTTTTTTATTTATTGTGAATAAACTCCTCTGGTAGTGCTGTACTCACAACCAGAGAAATTATCATTATTATTATTATTATTGTTTCATTAAAAGCTCTAAATACACCTCAAACAATATAAATACCTAATTCATGAGAAACAGGATCTCTTATAACTTGTTAATATCAAAGTAAAGCATGAATTATTGTATTTGAATGGCTTTACTTTACTTTCCTTTGAATTACTTTAAAATATGTACAAATGAGAATATGCTTAAAATGTTAAAATAATAATAAATTAGTTCACTGATAGCTCTGAATGCAGTTTAAACCAGTAAAATATCTAATTAATAAAAAAAGGGTCTCTATCTTGGTTATAGCTATTTGCTTTGTTATTATTATTATTATTATTATTATTATTATTTTCATTATTATTAATATTATTTTCATTATTATTGTTATTTGTTTCGAATGTTTTTTAATTGAAATATAATTTTATTGGCAATAAAGAAATTCATTCATATCATATTAGGCGTGAAATACTCGAATATGTCAATAATATCCAAATACACATTTCAATGATAATACGCCTGAAATAACAACAAATTGGTTCAGTAAAAGTTGTGAATACCAGATAAATATAAAATTTATCAAAAGTGTTTTCATTAAATTAAGGCGAGAATTGGAGTATTAGAAAGATTCAATCACTTCCAGACAAATTTTGCTTGAAATAACAATACATTAGTTCAGAAGAATACCCAAGTACGGGAAAGACTAGTTCATTATTGCTTTTAACAAGAGCACGGTCTCTTATATCTTGGTATTATCAAATTAAAGTTTGAATTTGTGTATTTAAATGGATCACTCTTTCCAAGATACAAATCAATGAGAAAATATGCTTGTAATAATAAAAAAAATAATAATAATAATAACAATAATAATAATAATTTCTTTTATTAAGGCGTTTTGCCATTTGACATGTACATGAGCATGAACTATTGGCTAAAACCACCTCCAAACATAGAGACCGCCTGGAACTGAATAATAATAATAATAATAATAATAATAATAATAATAATGATAATAAGTTGAGACTGCCTGTGTGGGTGCAAAATTTAATGCAGAAAGCTGTCATATTGTGCACAACATCAATAGTAAGGTGCTTCCTAAATATTCCGAAATAGAAAGGGTGTCATTTTGCTAAATTAGCCAATGTCACCCTCTTACCCAGTAAAATGGAGATATATGTCATTCAAAATAATAATATGCAGAAGGCTTTTATTTGGAGGTTAGTTCCCTTAGGGGTACAGTTGAAACAATTACTCTGGGCGCACGGCTCTCACTCTAGGCTCTGTCACTACTGGCCGTCCTGTAAAAGTTGGCTCACTCACTACACTGCTTTCTACCATTCCACTGACGGCTGAAATGGTGACCTTGAAGGCCAAATGTTTTTAGAAATGAGCGATAAACCCTCCCCTCTCCACCCGCGCCTCGCTGATTACCAAACGGCCGCGCGTCCAGACTAATTGTTTCTACTGTAGTTCTAGCTCACAATTTCAAATAGTTTAATTTACTATAACTGACAAGTTGAATGCGTTAATAGCTGTTTTTCTAATTCTTAATGAACAAATTCCTCAGAGTGAGTATTGAGCACAGCCTGTACAGAAAAATAACAACACTAGCGCACCCATTCTTGTAACAACATAGGTGCTAGAAGTATTTGAGATGACCATGAACGAACACTGCCTGCTTCATTACAGTGACAATGTGAAGCGTTGAAGTTAGTACAGAAAAATCACGGTTCGTGAAAAACATGTTTACAAGGATTATTACTGGAATAGGTAACCATGTAGAAAATTAATAAACCTGGCATGTGTTTGTAATAGAAATGTTTGAAATTTTCTTTTCAATAAATCTCCATACGTGTAAGTACGCAAATTTGTTAGATTTTTATTCATCAATGAAATGTGCTCAATAATTCATGCTCACCTTTTATGTATGTGTAGTTCACTACTAAAAGCATTCCACCTCACAATTTCAAATAGTTCAATTTACTATAACTGACAAGTTGAATGCGTTACTACCTGTCTTGCTAATTCTTAATGAACCATAGCCTATATGCTACCGTAGCCTACCTCGACTGTAGGTGACTCTTTAGAGATCTCAATATTTATAATAGTTGGTCTAAAGAGCGTACTAGAGCATACAAGAGCGTACAAGAGCGTAAACGAGGAGTGAGATCGGTTGCAATTGCTTTCTCACTGAGCTAACAGAGTTTTATCTTTGCCCATGCCACCGAAACAAATTCTGAAGCTCTATGCTTGAAACAGTTCACTCCCACCTTTACACAGGTTCTGTTTGCACAGGTGAGTGTGTATACTATCTAGCACACCTCTGAACAACAAAGCCATCATTCGACATATTCGACATTTGGAGAGCAACACAATATTGTGGCCTTTTTTGTATCTGAGATGAAAAAAACTCAATTAACATCAAGCCTAAATTAGGCAACACCTTGTAAATATGGTTCTTAAATTGGGCCAATCTTTTTGAAGCACTCTGTAGTTGATTGACTATAATTGGGTAAAGTTATGTTAATGTAAGAACAGAATTATGTATGTTATTTTATGTTCGATTTGTAATTCACCACAGATAATAGATCATTAGAGTGCAATTACCATTATAATACTAATCACAAATTTATATTGATGTAAGAACATAGTTTTGCACGTTATTTTATGTTCGATTGGTTAATCACCACAGATAATAGATCATTAGAGTGATCAAAATACCCCTCGAACACTTGAACGGATAATACGGTGCAATTATCATTATAATACTAATCACAAATAGTAGAAAGAGTACACGACATGTAAGTCAAACATGTAAGCAAAACATGTAAGTAGGACATGTAAGTTTTTAGAACATGTAAGAAAGTATAAGTGAACGAATATTACACGAAAAGCAATAAATTACAACAAGAAAAGGTTGACATAAACAAAGATATAAATGTAAAACAAAGAAGTCCTACAGTGTAGTTTGGACAAAAACAAACGCTTTAAAAAAACACAAATTTCACAGCTGTCCAGAGAGACAAAGGGATTTGTATTACAAAATTTAAAAGTGTAGCGCATACTGGAGCGAGGCTAGAGATAGTTGACAGCGAGGTGATGTTTCACTTGAAAGTGGGTATTTGACTTTTTTTCACTTTTAGTCCCCTGAAGTTGAGCATTTTATATCTAAAAAGCTGGATATGCTATTATTACAGTTTAATGATTATTAAAAGTAAACTGAATACTATCTTGAGTCATTGAGTACACTTCTAAAGGGAGGCTTCATCAGCCTTTTCAGAAGTGAAATGCATCACTACAGTATAAGTGAGTAAAAATCATGATTTAAATAGAAATGCATTGTCAGTTTTGATATTAGATTGTACTTCAAGTATTTCCTCAAGGAAACATCACAGATTTTAGTTAGTAGTTTTAGAAGAGTGAAAGTAAAAGAGAATTTAGTGTAGTGTGTAAGAAATGAAGATTTTATACAGCAATATTTGAATAATACAGTATTTAAATCAATTAAATACAAATTATCATACACAAGTTAATCTATACATAGCTAATTCACTCAATAGACAATGCAAGTTTTCTTTGTAGTGGCGAAGGTGATATTGTGGAAGGTATCCATAATGAATAAGACGAAATTGTGATTGAGATTGTTAATGGTGTAACAACCGAAACTAGTTTCTCAAAGTTTTAATAAGTGTGGTTGTGACAATTTCGTCTTATTATTTTCGTCTTGTATATAGCCTACGGTATATCAACAGTTAAGAGTTTGTTCTGGAACTATCCATACATTTTTTTCTATGTTTTATATACAGAGTGTCTTTACTACCATCAGCATATGTTTGTAAGATATAAAAAAATAGATATTATTTAGATCATTATTATTCATCAATGCAAGTTATTGAATTGTTTGTTCTATTGAGTAGGATAACAATAATATTGATTTTTTATGTAATAGACGTTATTTTTTAAAACAAAATTAGACTGCTTACTGAAAATTTTCATTTGCAATTAAAATTAATAATAATTTGCTGAAATGAAAAGAAAATTTATAAATAAAAAATAATATATTTTCTCTTTATTAAACTACTGTAATACCTAATAGAAGAAAAAATAAAGCGATTTCAATGAAAAAATTATAATTATAATAATAATAATTATTATTATTATTATTCTATTATTTATTATGATATATTATTATTCTATTATAATATTGACTGATGATCCATCCGGTGTAACAACACTCAAGATGAACTGGAAGAAACTATTTGCCAGTTGCAGGAAAGAAAATTAAATTCAACCACTGTAAAATGACGTCATCTTACGGAGCTCAATAGGGAAGTCGTTGCACTGGCTCCGTCAAATGACGGAATTTAATTTGCTTTCGTGCAATTGGCCATTATTCTTGTAACGGGTGAAACATAATGTAAATAGTGTCAATATTGTAATAATATTTTTTGAATAAAATGTTATCCACAAAGCAATAATAGAAGAATACATAAAATAACTACACGAGTTAACTTCAATGAGTTACCACAATTATAATTGTTTATTGTAGGAAATTAAGTTATTCAATGATGTTTATTAAATATTTATGGCCGTCTCGCCATAACGTGAGTCAATTTCCATTTAAAAGTGTTTTTTAAGTTCATAATAAGTTATTCAAGTTGGATTTAATTCACAGCAAAGGACTATGAAGTAGAAAACATTTTTTAACAGAGGAATCAAATTTGATTTAAATTTAACAAGATTTTGAAAAATATTGAAAGTTTTATGATTTTTAGTTTATTTTACCTGCCGCCGCCGAGGAGCTTGTCAAGCTTGGTAAAGCTGGAACAAGAAGAAATATAAATAAATAATATGAAAAATAAAACAGGGCTATGTTTATAGGGCATAATATACAAGGGTATAGTATAATTATATAAAGCAAGGGTAAATATATGAAAAATAAAACAAGGGTATAAAAAAGTTAAGAGAGCTAGGTATGGTTTGAAGAATCCAGATAACATTGGGCTTTTAATATTTTTTATGGTACCGTAATTTTAACGCTATATTATAGCGTTTGGCATACAGCCTCCATTATGTATTACATAATTATAGAACGAGGGCCATTTTTACATTTCATTGTTTAACTTTATATCATTTTATTGTATATTTTTCAATGTATTTTTACTTTTTTTGTTGTCTATAGATTATTGTGCTATTATTTGGAACCCATATTTTAGAGAGGCCCAACATTATGAAATTGAAAAAAGAAAAATTCTCTGAGAATAATGTATTCTTATGACTTATGCCCGTTTTTTTAGGATGAAACCCACATAGGTCTGTGACCCGTGCGTGGGTAATGAGTTGGATGATGGTGATTGATGAGTTGGACCTACAGTTTTAGGTGGGTTCCGAACGTTCCTTCAGTGTCTCTTGCCTCGAGGGACTCTTGGAACACCTACATAACATTACAAGATTCTTTCGAGTCAAGAGAAACTGAAGGGACATCCTTAAATACGCTCCTTAGTCATCCATGTCATGAGATGTTTCCTTCAAGGAGATTGTGAGCTATGTTTCAAAACTTTGGGAGTCTAAGCGCCGAATGTTAGCATACATAATTTTGTTTAATCTTCTGAATAATAAGGTTAGTACTGTAGTTTTCATATAACTTGGCAGCAGTTGGGTTCAGATCTAGAAATTCCTCCCATCTACTACATGCTGCCAAGTTATATGAATACTACAGTAGAAAGTTATTGGATTGGCTGACTTAAAGATCCTGTTTTCAATAACCGCAATCGGTAGGAATTCTCAATAAACAGATGCTTCAACTACCATTCTTCAATGAACTTCCTCCTCTGGGATAAATTTCACCTGTTATTCATATAACTAATTCTTAGAAAATAAGTATTCTAAGACATTTTTTTTAAAAAAGGCACTGTTTTCAATGTTTGATTAGTAGGTTTATTGTTGATTCTTTGCCTTACAACCTCCATAGTATGACTTTTTCGTTCTATATAAATTTTGTATCTCTTATTTTTACTTATTTATATAATTTGATTACTTATGTTTTTCATTTTACTATTTATCGCAAGTTATTTTATGGATCTTATCAACTTCATTATTATAACATGTATTTTCATTTTTTTTATTATTGCGAATAAATGACTATATTTAGGTTTTTATTTATCGTTTTATATTTTATTATCTTATAATAGATCATTTGTCTTGTGTCATGAGTTATGAGTGCTTTTCAGCTTTACCAGTTGGACTCAAAGATTGATGTGTTGAAATAAATGAGAAAAAACCGATCGAATTGAGGACCTCCTCCTGCTTGGAAGTCGGTTAAAAATAACTTCTCTTTTAAATACCACAACCTGAGTTCGAGCATTTTGCGTATTATCAACATTCCAACACTTTTAAATCGGCTTATAAATATACAGTATTATTATTTCCATCATTAATAATAATAAATAATAATCATCATCAGAATAGCCGTTTTATGGCCATACATCACTGCTGCTTTGATCACTCAATTCTTCTCACTCTTTCCTTTCACTCATTCCTTTTCTTTCCTCTTTCCTCTCTCTCACAGTGTGTGTATCTCTTCCTAACTGCCTAATTACTCATTTTCTTTCTCACTCTATATTTCAACATTTTCTTTTCCATTTCATATTTCATCTGAATCTCTAACATTGTTAACCACACCCGTTCCTATATAATTTTTTATAACGTTTTTTTTACGTTTTTCAGTTAGTTTCCTTGTTTTATTATTTTTTTTAGTTTCATACAGTTCTCTATATTTTTATTAGTTTAAAGTGTTCATTTCCGTTTATTATCACGTTATGTATTCTGTAATTTCATGAGTTCTAGTGTTTGCCATAGGTCTTATTTTGAGAAGTTGTGATACATAAATATAAAATTAATATATATCTCTCTCCACCTCTTCCCACCTCGCATTCACTCTCTCTCCCTCTCGCTGTCTCTCTTTCCCTCTCCAAATCCATCAATCAACTACATCATGATTATCCTTCTCAAACACCCCGCAACCAATCAGCGATGGCTTTCAAAGCTTTATGGCTGATTGCTTCCTCCATTGAAAGCCCAATGTCACCAGATTAATAACTACCGGTACTATAATATAGATATACACCGACATCGACATGCATATAATATCCATAAAGATAGGCTCTAAATATAGCCTACATATACAACAATATTGATATGCATATAATATCGATATAAATATATTAATTATGTATATACAGTATAAAATAACATAGATAATACACGAAATTGATTGCAGTAACCAGGGCACTAAACACTTGTGATTTGGAATTTGGTTCCAGTCATCAAAATTATCACAATCAGGAATCATTTTTGGTTGATAAAACTTTTTATGGTGTACAAGAGTTCCTTTCAGATCAAAATTAAGCCTCACTTCAACTAATTGAAATTGTTAATAACAATAATTGTAATAATTATTATTGTCACCTACTCGGTGGTTCGAAACCCACCTAAAATAGAAGGTCTACCATGTTCTTCATAACATGGCTCAAACGGCGAGGTTGAACTACCTATAAGGGTCTCCCCACCAATAAAGGCCATAACATTTTATTATTATTATTAATAATAATAATAACTTGTAATTGTGGTAACTGGTGTATAAAATAGTATAATTGTTGATATGACTTGACTTGTATTATACTACATTAATACAAGTTCATCGTTAAGATTCCATTCACTATAATAACCAAATCCTCAATACTTCAGTGATATTAACATAATGATCAAGAATTCCTTGCAAGAAAATGGTGTTTCAAGAAAAAACATCAAATATCACCGTATCAAGAATACAGAACTTTCAACTTTTTTTTAAGAATTTTTTATTTAAGAATACAGAACTAAACCATATCATGATTAAAACTAATAAAACTATCATTTTTACTGGGTTTTTTTTTACCATTATATGTTTATTTTAACCATTTTTTTTTAATACGAAATATGAATTTTATTTTTAATTTTTAAAACAATTCCTGCTTAAAATTGTGAAAATATTGTTTTTACAGGGAGCAGACAAGTGTTTTTCAATGAATCGATGAAACTTTAGTGAATTTCGCTAGAAAACATCAATTGTTCTTGTTCTCTGAGCTATCATATACTATAGCTATTACATTACATACACATATTATACATTATTAGTAGCAAATATCAATGCACTAACTGGATTTGTTCATAACTTTGTCAGATTAATTGAACTAAAATTTTTTTATGTTCATTAAAATGTTGATTTGTGTTTGGTCACCTATTTTCTACTTCTTTATCATTGTTACTTCGCTATTTTTTATCTTGTTCTACCTGGGTTTTTTTATAGATTTTTTTTTGTAAATTACGTATTTGAGACTCCAGTTAAGTAGTACAAGGCAAGTCAGATCAAAGATTATACATTTATAAACCCTAGTAACCATAAACAATATTACCAATCTTTTACACTACCGTACTTAATTACTATATAAATTAGTTGAGGTGAGGCTTAATTTTGATGTGAAAGGAGCTCTTGTAAACAAACTATAAAAAGCTTTATCAACTTAATATTTTTTCAATTTCTTTTTTAATATTTCTATACTTTCAAGACTAAAAACTGCGGTAGCTTGTTGTAGAATTTCCTACCAATATAACTAGGTTTTTGTTTGAATAAACTACTATTGTGACTCACCAAGTGATAATCTCCTCGGCTTCTTGTATTATAATCGTGTACATCAAGATTTTTTTTAAATCACTCTTTTTTGCATATAAAGTAGCTTCATACACATATAAGAAGGGTACAGTTAGGAGACCAAGTCTCTCGAACAATGGTCTACATGAATCTAATCTATTTACTCTTTCCAAACACCTAACAGCTTCCTTTTGGATCTTAAACACCCTATCAAGGTTTAGTTTTGATGAGTCACATCATACTACGATAGTATACCTAATATGTTACAGTAAGAGTCCATGGTAAGCTGTAAAAAGCAGCTTTTTTTTTAATTTAATCTAGCAAGTTGTCATAGGACAAATACCCTAGATGAAATTTTACAACATATTTTCTCAATGTATGGAGCCCAGGTCAATCGTCTATCCAACAGCACTCTTAGAACTACTGTAATAGGCGTATCTAATATCAACCAATCACAGGCCTCCAATTTAGAGTAGTTCAGCCTATGAGAGGCTCCTATTCTATAAACCAATAGCAATCATGAATGATAAGACGAAATTGTCACAACCACATTTATTTTAAAAAAATATTGAGAAACTAGTTTCGGTTGTTATACCATTAACAATCGCAATCAAACTCAAAATCTCGAATCAAATGGTTTGATTGAGATTGATAAGGGTATAACAACCGAAACTAGTTTCTCAATATTTTTTTAATAAATGTGGTTGTGACAATTTCGTCTAATTATTCATTATGGATACCTTCCACAATATCACCTTCGCCACCACAAAGAAAGCCAATAGCAATCGTCCATGCAGAATATTTATATAATAGGCTGCTCTGTATTTTAGTTTCAGTAATAATTGAGATTGAGAATGGTAACACTAAGAGACTGCTGACACTATAGTACCTCGTGTTTATATAATACATGTGATTGTGACATCAAGCCAAGCCTTGTTCATTTTTGAAGATAATTTAGTGAGAGGAGATTGGATTAGATTCGATTAGATTACTTTATTCATTGTAAATTTACAACTTTTTTTCAAATGTGCGCGTACATACTATATTTTAACATCACATAGAAAGTAGACCTGGTTGATACTATTTACATTTTGTTGGAAATATTAAAAGTGATTTAATGGGTAAAGCTAATGAAATGAAATTCATTAAATGAAAGTGATGCATTTACATGAAAAGGCGAAGCTTGGACAAAAATTTCGTTCATTCGAGAGAGAGAGAGAGAGAGAGAGAGAGAGAGAGAGCGAGAGGAAATGGATTTTTAAAAGATTAACATAAAATAAAATTTATTTATTTCGAATTATACTGCTTTCAATTATACTGAAGACTACTTCCGCAATCTGGTGTTCCCCAGAGATTGGTGTTGGGACCCCTTTTGTTTCTTCTATATATTAATGACTTGCCTAATTACCTGAACCCGACATATAGTGTTTTATATCATCTTATGTTACTTGAATTTTTTATTTTATGACTAGCAATAAAAGTATTCTAGTCTATATGCAGATGATATAAGTTTGCTGTTGTGGGCCAAGAGTAACTAGATAATGAGGAACGAATGTGAGAATGCTCTTAGAAAAGTAGACAATTGGCTCCTGGCTAATTTATAGGTTCTAAACTATAATAAAACTAAATATAAATCATTCAGGGCAGAGGATAGTGGAATATTAAAGTCCAACGATAAAACAATCGAAGGTGTAGACGAAGTGAAAATTCTGGTGGTAATAATAGATAGAAAAATTTTCTGGAAACTCATGTAGAATGTTTAAAAAAGAATTTAAACTCCTCAGTATTTGTGTTAAGAATTGATTAGACCTTACAATAAATTATGAAAGAAGTCTACTATGTTCTATTTCACTCCCTCCTGACTTATGGCATTGCATATTTATTTGAAACTGTCTGCTTGATTAAAAGAAGAATGAGTCACATTTTAAAAAAGGTTATAACTTTTATGAAACTAGGTATAGTTTAGGTATATATAAACATGGGCTCAGAGATGAAGCACATCGCACAGATCTGTATGCAAAGGGAATGAGAAGCTCTGGCATAAATCTGTTTAATCTTTTGCAGACTCGAATAACCACTCTTCCACTTGAAAAATTAAAATATTATTTGAAAGCAGAGTGAGAAGCGAATTGTTTTTACTCAAAACTGGAATACATTGAGGATGTTACTCTAAATTTGAGTTTTAGTTTGATTGAGATTAAAAATGTCAGAGCAGTCAGAGCTGTAGTATCACACGTGTTAATTATCTCAGTGATTGTACAACATTCATATTATTATAGTGACTGATTATTCATTTTTTTTGTAGATTACGTCCTGGAGACTCCAGTTAAAAGGAGTACAAGTCAGATTAACAATATTAAACACTAGATACCATAATTACGTACTATATCAATTAGTTGAGGTAAGGCTTAATTTTGATGTGAAAGGAGCTCTTGTACACTATAAAAAGCTTTATCAACTAATTATTGAATGCTAACTTACATTCCACATGTATTCCAAAAATATGCTATAAGCACAAATTGCTGACAGAAATCGAACAAAGCTATTTTTATGATATAAATCTACACAAAATAATAAATTATAAATAATAAAATATAAAAAGTCTACATAACCCTTTGAGATGTGGTCAGTGTCCGCTTGATAAATCCAATCTAATCTAGTGGCAACAGTATTGAATATCTGGGGATGAAGCCCTGAGTATGAATATCTGAGGATGAAGCCCACATAGTTCGAAATTGTTACCGTACCCGTGCTTAATAATATGAAGTATGAAAATAATTTCGATGAATAACTGATTTTCAGGGCAATGAAGTAATTACATTTCAACTGATAATGACTATTTTCTACATCCTAAGAAATCAAGAAAAATTACGACCGAAGTAGTCATGAATATAGCCTTGAAAAGTTTCTTTCAAAACAACATCAATTATTCAATCACCCTTAAAAAATTGATTATTTAATCGATTCATGGTGAAAAGACACTTAAAAGAGAGAAAAAAATTCCAATGAAAATAATTTCTCTATTCGAATCTAGTCAAGAGAAAAAATAAATTCCAATGAAAATGATCGCCCTATTCAAATCTATTGCCCATGGTCCACATATTATTCTATTAATACATAAGAACACTAGGCTAATAAGACTACTAGGCTAATATCATAGAAACTACATTTTGCTAGGTAAATTACTTCCTATGTCTAGAATGCTAATTGAACAAGCATAAACTGATCATTCAAAAGTTATTG
Organism: Conomelus anceps; assembly: GCA_948455865.1. Taxonomy (NCBI): domain Eukaryota; kingdom Metazoa; phylum Arthropoda; class Insecta; order Hemiptera; family Delphacidae; genus Conomelus; species Conomelus anceps. Next base: position 1,613,837 of record OX418220.1, read on the forward strand.
AAAACACAAAATTTAGAAAATATTATACACAACAGAATGCTAATTCACACTAGCGTTAGAAAGCCAGAAAAATTAAAAACATAAAATTAAACACACAACTCAAACCAAATACTAAGCATAAGTAACAAATTTGAAATATTACACAAATAATTTGGAAAATAACACAAATATTTTGAAAAATAATTGATTATTGCCCGGTTTCTGAGTTGTTCATTAACTTAATGGACCATTAACTCAATGCTGGAGCAATGGGTTAATGATCCATTAAACTTGATGAACAACTCAGAAACCGGGTATAAGATGGATAGAGAATGAAATGAATGAGCTAAATAGTTGGGAAACCCTCTCATTTTTAATTAATTTTCGACCTTTTATAACATACCTTGAAAGTAGGCATATAACATTCAAATCTGTAGCATAATATAATTGTTTTGTTTGTTTTTAGAATCTTCTTGTTTTTCTTTATATTTTTTAAATAGTATAGACCAGTCTGCGGTAAATAAGGATTGTTTTGGCGTTTAGCTGTAAGCCTCTATTGGATGTGAATATGTATGTATTTAATAAATACATTAAAGCACTAAAAAAATACATAAGATATTCGACAAATAAAAATGATGGTTTCATACTACAAAGGGAATAAAGATTCTAATGCAGTTGATAAAATATAACCAAAATCAATTGAAGGGTGGTGAAAACCGAAATATCAAATATAATTTTTAAAAAACACTAAAAAGTAATTGATTACTATGCACTCAAGAAAATAACTCTATTAACTCTAGAAATAACTAAATATTCAAAAGAAAAATGCAAATATTCCTTCATTTTTCAAACTTAGCGCAGAGCATATTTTAACAGTTAATTTATTGAAATGATTTCAACAGAAATGCATTCAGTCGAAGTTATAAATTATCTCAACAGAAATGATTCAAAGCATTCAGTCGAAGTTAACTAAGTTAGCATTTATTGAAGTTTCCATTCAGAGGTTATCTTTTAGACTGCCATGCAAAATATTATTTCACATAGAACAAAAATAATATAGAGCGAAAAAAATACTCAAGTAATTTGAGATGCAGATCTAGTTATTACAGAGAAATACAGAGTGATTCAAAAGCTCACGACAATATCGAAATAAAGTCACATAATTCTCTTTGAAATTCAAATTTCTACAAGTTTCCACTGAAATATTATGTGATTTTAATACATTGAACAAAATGAATTAATTTCAAAGTAAAACACAAGTGAATTTGATCAAATATTCCAATATTTACATCAATTATTCACTTATTTATTCATCTATTATACAAACAACTGAAGACGAAGAAAAAAGACGTTCAGCCCTGAACTCTTTCGATTACAAAATTCTAGAACTAAAGTCCAAATCTTTGTTGGTGAAGTTCAGTCATTTTAGCACATTTTAATAGTTACAGCTTTCGAACAAGATTTTCCAGACAGTTCCCTCCACATAAAACATGTTTGATATTTGAAAACCTGGGGTTTTATTATAAGTTGTATCTACACAGTGATATCCATTGTTCCCCCATCAAAAATTATAACATAAAAAAATTAATTATTCAATATATTAACTCCAAGATATTGTTTATTCAAGAGAATTACTATTTATTCCATAGATGTAATCAAAGATTATCAGTGTCCATGTTTGTAATCAAAAGCCTTCATCTTATTTATAAAAAGACCATTTCCCAAAATAATATAGTCGATCACTTTTGTAGCACTCTGCATATTTTTTAATTTATATACATAAAAAAAAATTAATAAATATTATTAACAAAAAAATTAATAAATTATTAACACGCATCCAAAAAATGAAACTTTTTAACGGCAACCAACCTGGACTACTCAGGCTAGATGTACTCGATCCTATAATAAAACAAATAAGTTTTATAAATTTTTCAGAATTGTAACAATTTTGAAGATGGTTGAAAAATGTCTGAAAATATTAGTTTTGTATATACATTGCTAGGAGCTGACATATTCAGTGTCTAATTTCTAAATGACTGTATAATAGCTAAATCTCTAAAAGAATTTTAAATATTTGGAAAAATTGAAAATTGTTGAACATAATTTTGATTATAAATATTGTTAGGAGCTAACGTTTTCAGTACCTAAATTTCTTTATGATTTGTTAGGTACTAGTCGAAACTTGTAATGTTCAAAATGATTTCGAACCATTATTTATGAGGAGGTGGAGGAGGAAGAGAAAGAGGAAGAAGAGGTGTAGGTGGAGAAGGAGGAGGAGGAGGAGGTTGGGGAGGAGGAAGAGGAGGAGGAGGAGGAAGAGGTGGAGGAGAAGGGAGAAATGGTGGAAGAGGAAATGGTGGAGGAGGAGGAAGAGGTGGAATAACAGAAGAAAAATAAGGAAAAGGATGAGGAGGAGAATTAAAAGGAGGAGGAAGAGTAGAAGTGGGAGAAGTAGGAGTAGGACAAAGAGGAGGAGGAAGAGGTGATGGAGGAGAAGGAAGAGATGGCGGAGGAGGAAGAGTTGGAGGAGGAGGTAGAAGTGGTAGAGGAGGAGGAGTAAGAGTTGGAGGCGGAGGAAGAGTTGGAGAAGGAGGAAGAGGTGGAAGTGGTGGAGGAGGATGAGAAGGAGGAGGAGGAAGAGGAGGTTGGGGAGTAGAAAGAAGTGGAGGAGAAAGAGGTGGAGGAGGAGGAAGAGGTGCAGGTGGAGGTGGAGGAGGAGGAGGAGGAGGAGGAGGAAGAGGAGGAGCAGTAGGAGGAGGAGGAGGAGGTGGAGGAGGAGGAGGTGGTGGAGGAGGAGGAGGAGGAGGAGGAGGAAGAGGAGGAGCAGTAGGAGGAGGAGGAGGAGGAGGAGGAGGAGGTGGAGGAGGAGGAGGAGGTGGAGGTGGAGGTGGAGGAGGAGGAGGTGGAGGAGGAGGAGGTGGAGGAGGTGGAGGTGGAGGAGGTGGAGGGGGAGGAGGTGGAGGAGGAGGAGGAGCAGAAGGTGGTGGGGGAGGAGGAAGAGGTATAGGCGGATGAGGAGCAGAAGAAAGAGAAGAAGTGCGATTAGAGAAAGAAGAGACTATAAAATTTAATTTGTAGATAAGCTAGTACAAATTCTAGAATACAGATTCAATTGGATCGGGCAACCTGCTAGTTGATATAAGGACAAGGAGAATGAGAAGGAGAGGAAGGAAAAGAAGACGGAGGATAAGAGAAAAGAAACTATTAAATTAAATTTTCAGCTAGGCTATTACACATTCTATAAATCCAGATTCAATTGAACCTGCTAGTTGATATAATAATAATAAAGGTTATGTAAAAATCCATCCATAACTTCAAACCTAATTGGATAAAAAGAGCTCTAGGGGGGAATCTAATCTAGCAAACGAGTCTAGCTCATGAATTCACACGTAAATCTAGATTGCTCTACGAGAGCGCTCTATCGCAATTAGTGTCCCGTTTGGACAGACATCAATAACCCTAACTTGAGTATTTCTCGACTCAAGGGACACTAAGAAAGCATTCAATCAAATTTTCACTTTTCATGAGGCTTTCACTTTTCACCTTTTTCACTTTTCATTGAGCTAAGAAAGTATCAAGGTAATTCCTTAAACACGGGCCTTATACTAAAAGCTTTTTTACTATTGATTTGCCCAATTATAGTTGTTCTATTTTTTAATTTAGATTATTTTATTTTCATTGAATAATTTATTTATTTACCTGGAGAAACGGGGTTAGCACCAGTCATAGCGGCTAAGGTCACCAAGTTCATCGGATTGACTCCAGCTAGAGGAAAATTAAAAATAAAATTAAAACAGAAAAATTAAAAATTTTGGGTAAAAATTTGATAGTGAAAATGTTGTCAAAAATATTTTTGTAGATAGGTTGGGATTGAAGAAGCGAAAAAGTTAAAGGACAAAAAATAATAATGATAAAATTATAAGAATAAAATCTGCGATGTTTTCCATGACGAAATTCTTGAATATCAAAACTGAAACTGTATTTAAATTAAATATATGATTTTCACTCTCTTTTATTGGAGATACTGGAGGGATGCATTTCACTTCTAAAAAAGCTTCTCTTTGGAAGTGAAATGCATCACTCCAGTATCTCCAGTAAAAGTGAGTGGAAATCATATTATATTAAATAGAAATACAGTGTCAGTTTTGATATTAGAAGAATGAAATAAAATACATGATAGGACTAAAATATTAAAAGACATGAAAGGACCAAAATAGTAAAAGACACGAAAGGACTAAAATAATAACAAGAAGAAAGAAAAAAAATTAAAATAAACAAAGATCTTCTTATTAAGCAAATAACTCGACTGTTAACAAAAATCCTCAACTTATCATATTGATGCTCAATTTTTCAATACTAGGGTTTTTTGTCGATAAACCAAAACATAATCCAATTTTAACCATGTATCTGAATTGTGTATGAGCATACTATTTTGTATGTAAATGCATTCTTATTTGTATTTATGCATTTCGATTTTTTGTTATATTTTTATATTTGCACATTGTGCATATTTTTTATCATTTTCCTGTAGGTGTTTATTTTCATATATTTTCTTTAATGCTTTAGTGCGCTAGGGTTTTGGTCATAATTCCTTTGATGTTTTTTGTAATGCATGTTATCAAGATATTGAAACCGCCCAAAATTTGGATTTTTAGGTTGAAAGAAGCAGTAAAGAAGTTGTAAAAGACCTGTGCGTGGGTAATGAGTTGGATGATGGTGATTGATGAGTTGGACCTACCGTTTTAGGTGGGTTCCGAACCACCGGGAAGTGATTTTCAGCAGAGAACATTGTATTTTTTGCTGGCCAATCTAATCGGTCACCGTTACAAACAGGACCTACGAGAACGCAGCTTATCTATCTGATTGAACAGATACCTGCTACGGCTCGCGGCTATCACTTCCCTAACATTGCCTGTTGTACATTTACTAGATTGTGTTTTTGTAATGGATGAATAAATAAGATAAACTTACTTTTTGCCGTAAAAAAACATTTTTCAATTAAATATGAAGTTGATGTTTTGTTTTTTCTTTGCAAGGCAATTAATTGCTGTTAATAGCTGAAACACCCTCAGGAATGAAATAACAATGTTTATTTCAATCAAACATTTAGTTTATTCGAAATGAAACTTTAAAAATCATAAAATATCAACCTTTCATAGTAAATTCAACAACTTGCAGTCACTTTTAATTGTAAATAAATAATATTTTTACTCACTTTTTGGCCAAACCTTTTTTGAGTCATGGAAACTCATCTTTTAAGGCTAGAACGATTTTTTGGTTAGAAGAATTTTGGTTTCTGTTTAATGGGATCAACATACTTGTGTGATTTGTAATTTAATTGTTCATTGAGGATGTTTTGTTTATCGTGTTAGGCATGTTTGTATATTTTAAATTAAAAAATATTTAACTTTGAGCCCCCATATTTCATAAAATAATTGATTTCTCAGAGCTATGGAAATTAATATAACTTAATGAAATCCAATACAGAAAAACTTCGAAAAAATCTGACCAAAAACCTCGCACACAGACTTAATTTTTAGGCAATGAAAAAGTAAAAGCGTATGTCTTTTATTGGTGGGGAGACGACCCTTACGGGTAGTTCCACCTCGCCGTTTGAACCATGATATTGCAAACATGGTGGACCTACAATTTAAGGTAGGTTCCGACACGGAAAGTGATTTTACAGCAGAGAAATGGGTCTTATTTGCTAGTCAATTCCAATCGACCACCCCTACATAGAGTGCCCAGGAGAGCGTTGCTTATCTAATCTGATTGAACAAATACCTGTTACGGCTCATGGCTACCGCTTTCCTATTTAGGTACTGAGTTTTTATTTCTCAATTATAATTATTCAACTCAATAACTTTCTGAATCAATTTTTAGGAATGCTCTTTACAAATATTTCAATAATGATAAGGTCCGAAATAGAGTAAAACAGACGGAAACCAGATGTTGAGATGTTCAACTTGGCTTTCGGGAATTAAAAATAGAATCGCCTGTCAATCAAAATTCTGAGACGCGCAGTTCATGTTTTTGAGGCTTTTTGGCTGACCGCCATCTTGTCTTTGACAGGAACCACCATATACTATTGTTCTAGAAATGTTAGGATGTAGCTTGCCTAATCTAGAAGTGCATTGAACTATCTCAACAACCTTATAAATAGAAAAAGTACCACAATAGTTCCCTAATACAAACCACTGACATTAAAAAATAAAAAAAAAGAACTATTCATTCAACTTCAACACAGCTAACAACAGTGGAGTAATAATTAGCGTTCCTGGCAACTATCCCATTGGTCCCGGGCTTGCCACTTTCCCAAATATTAATTTATTCAAATTAAAATTATTCAACATTGAAAATCTTATGCTATTTTGATATCTGATGTATAAGTTTCAGTTGAAAACATATAATAATTTATTAAGATATGATGAATAAAACTAGATACTGTTACAACTACATTTATTATAAAAAACCGATAAAAAATATAGCTTTATCTGTCAATCCATTATCAATCCCAACCAAACTCTACTATGGTATGCTATCAAGTTGATTTCTGATTTGGCCTTGAAAATCAAATACTATTATAATTTACGGTATTTTGATCAATACGATTACATGTTGTCACAACCACATTTTGAATGAAAAATAAGACGAAATTGTCACAACCACATTTATTAAAACTTCGAGAAACTAGTTTCGGTTGTTACACCATTATCAATCTCAATCAAACTGATTTTCTCAAGTTTGAATGGTGTAACAACCGAAACTAGTTTCTCGAAGTTTTAATAAATGTGGTTGTGACAATTTCGTCTTATTTTTCATCATGGATACCTTCCACAATATCACCTTCGCCATTACTAAGAAAGACAACCACATTTATTAAGAAAACAAAAGATACTATAGTTTCGGCTGTCACACCATTCTAAATCCTAATTAAACTCCATCATATGCTTAAAATATTCTATAAAACTTGATTTTCCATGTCACTAATCCATGATAAATCGTTTGAACTAGCACCTAATTGAAATAATAAGGGGGCAAATTTGATCTTCTCAGTATTGGTGATATATATAAGCGTATGGTGTCACAGTGGTTTCAAAGACAAAGAAAAGTCAATAAGTATTGGTGATGGTGATATTGTGGAGATATACATAACGAATAATACTGATGTCTCAACTAACTAATTACTGACACACTACATTGAAAATTAAAAGTAAGCAATTTTAGTAAACAGATAATATTAATTTGAATTATGTTGTTTCAAGAATATATTTTCAACAGTGTTTAAAAAAAAAAACAATTATAAAACTCCACGTCTAGTCAGTCAACTATCAATATAAACATGCTACTGTTATTGTGCGATGTTTTATATAATTTTTTATTATTAATATTCAATATAATAATAATAATATCGTGTGACCTGGCTGGCTCAGGTCTGGTGTCAGAGTTATCAGATCGCACCTGAATAAGTTCAGGGCCTCTGACGTGACTGTTTTTTAGGCAGCCGGGACCGACAGCTTAACGTGTCCTCAATATTCAATAATTTCGATATCCTTAGTGCTATTAATTTTTACTCCTTAATGTCGTACGAGTGGACGTGTACGAGTGTGTGAATGTGTGTGTATGAGGATTCAGTAAGCTATTATGATTTAGTATGTATTAAAGTGTTCCCACACAGGTTTTCCTATAGGGAAACACATATTTGAAGATAAGATGATTTTGTTTTATTTTGTAATTGATTGATTTGATTTTTTTAATAAATTTGATATTCGAATATATATTATAGTAATATATAGATAATATATAGATAAATTTACACTGGAGACTTCCGCAATGATGTTTCTATAATTATATTTGTCAGTATTTACATTGTCCCGTCTTTTTTTAAATTGTCGCCATCTCCAAACCCAAATTATTATTACATATTATTAATAAAATAGAGATAGAATAAATATTGCAGGCCTATTGTATTGTGTATTAATGAATTTTTGTTTTGGCAATAAATCATTATTCTATTCAATTTCGCATACTATCAACCATAATGTAAAACGAACCTAAGCCTTTCTTATTACAGAAAAAAATTAAAACAAATGTTCCCTCAATTGGTTTTTTCAGCCATCTTCACCTAAATATTTCCTCTAGCTCTACTCATAGTTTTATTAAATGGATTTTAATCTTTACAAAAAAACATTTATCACATGCATTCAGATTGGCAAGAGTGTCTTTGAGGATGGGTATAGTTGGAGCTATACTTCTATTTCTTTTCCTATCTTTGGAAAAATATGTTTTTCTAGCTTTACACACAATTTAAATGTAGAAATGCAATAAATTACCTGTATTTAGATTGGCTAGCGTCGCTAATCCTTGCAAGTTGACCGGGTTGATGTCAGCTAGGCTGGGATTCGATCCATTCAACGAGGCCAGACTTTGCAAGCCTGCAAAACACAACACAATAATTATTACAAAGAAGACAATGAACTTGCAAAAAAAAAAGAAAATGGAGATGTGAAATATTTCTGAAAGTTGATGGGACTAGCTGCTTCCTTCCGCCATCTTCAACTCTGTAATCAAGGAATTTTGGACCTTTTTTTTTTCATCTTTTACGACCCTAATCGACCACTTACGTCAATCTATGGTGTTTCTTGACGTTCTTCACGTTTTCCAATAATTTTACATACTATTTTGTTTTCTTTTTTTTTTTGAGGATGAAGCCCACATAGGTCTGAGACCTGTGCGTGGGTAATGAGTTGGATGATTCCTATGTAAATATGTTTAAAAAAAATGGAAAAAGTGAAGTTCAAGGAAGTTTTTTTCAATAATTTAGTGAGTACAACAAACCCACAAAGTCTTGGTGAGTAACTCTATGCGTATTTATAAACGATCTTGAAATGTAATTTATATATAAATACATTACAAAATTTTAAAAAGGATTTTTTTATACAGCTACTCAGTTTGTTTGAATATTTTCTACAAGTTTCAATTATTGATAATAAATTATAATTTATCACTTACTAGCAGTATTGTGTAGCAGTAGTTGAGCTCCTAAATTACTTTGGCCATTGCTTGATGCCTGCAACTGCTGTAACAGTTGCAACTGAGCCAGGCACGAGTGCGAATCATTCTGCAACACAACGTATCAAATTATTGTAAACCGTATCAAAATGCAACACATAGTAACATAAATTATTGTAGTTTGTATCAAAATATGATACAAAATGCAAATAAAATAAGGAACCATTCGGTCATATTCTTTGTTGTGCCTCAGATAAGGTGAGAAAATGATGGCATGAGGCTAATATGTCTAAAAATCAAAAAAGTGCCAGATTATAAAGAAATAAATAAGATAACTACACAAAATTGAGAAAAAGAATTGTTAGTTCAATATTTTTCTCGAGCCACTCCCGTGTTTCGGAGGACACGTTAAGCCGTCGGTCCCGGTTGCATATAAAAAAGCAGTCGTTAAAAAAAACGGCGAGGTGGAACTACCCGTGAGGGTCTCCCCACCACGAAAAGCCATACGAATTTACTTCAGGTCAATTCTTTTCTGTGTAGTGATGAGGAGAGAAAATGATGGCTATAGGCTGACAGAATAAAAAAGTGACAAATTATGAATACTGTAAATAAAACTGATGGAAAATAAATAAATAGGTGAGAATTAAAAAAAAAAATAGTTTTTAGCCTGAAAAATCGTTTTTTAAAATAATTATTGGCCATGACATTTCAAGAGCTGACTATAATAAGAACTAATATCAGAGATTTTAATAACATTATTTTCTATCAACTTTTTGTTGTAAATTTAACGACTTGCAGTCACTTTTAGATTGCGAATATATAAAAAATGTACTCACACTTGGCCGAACGTTTTCTAGTTGTTGAAACTCATCTTTAAGGCCTTTATATTCGCAATTTAAAAGTGACTGCAAGTCGTTAAATTTACAACAAGTTAATATTAACAACGCTGATCGTTATTTATGGAACAAGGAATAACTTTCTAGTTGATTTGAAAATGTTAAATTGAGCTTTCAAAATTGAAATAAAACAGCTGGAAGCTAATTAATTCATTTTCATACCTGATACAATTTAAAATATTAAAAAGCAAATTAATAGCGACTGAGAAAACTGAAAAAAAAGATAATGAAAGAGCATACAAAATAATGAAAAGTTAATTAACAGATGTTTTCCACTTACATTCGAAATTTATTTCATTTTAGTTTATTAGTGAATCAATGACAATAACCAGATAGCATTATGAGACCAAGTACTACACCACGGATGGATCACACTAATGCGAAACGGCTATTACACGAATAAGAAAGTAATCAATTAACCACTGAATTATTATCAATAATTATTTATGTTTAAATATAAAATGAAAAATTACGAGTAATATGGAACTACACCGTCAAAATAACCGTTGTGTTTCATGTTTGTCCACATTATTTTATTTATGTCCAAATACCAAGTGAAAAAGTAATATAGAACTAAAATGTCAAAACATGGTACTTTTTTAGGTACAATTTGAAATAAACTGCAAAGTAAATGACCATTTTCCAAAATAGAAACTATTTTTCCAACATTATCCAAAAAAAATTCTCAAAAATACAAGAATTAATAAAAATATTAAATTTATATACCTCCCAGTACGGATATGGCATTATTCCAGAGTATTATAGAAGCAGATACTGATCCAAATCCAAGCTGAGAACTTATTTTCAACTCAAAACTAGCAACTAAATCCAAGAAGTTCTCGATAAAGTATTAACGCTTGATAAAGTATTTGTAATATTTTAAAATTATTACGAAGTTACAATTTAGTTCGATAAAACTTTGTTAAAAGTTGAAAAATACAGAGATATTTTAGTTGGAGAATAAAAATTATTAGGAAATTTACTAAGCCAGTACTTGTCCGCACCAGAAATATGAAATAACTGATAGAATGAGCTCGAAGCAATGCTTGAGTTTTGTTCCTGTAGAAATCCGGCTTTATCTCGCTTAGGAAGATTAGGAAGCTACTTATAGCAATAGAGTTGATAAGACAGTATTCTACCGGTTAGGATATCTAAAAACAGCACTGGCCACTACATAAAGTTACAAATATATTCGTCTTTTCACAAAACAAACATTTCCTGAAGCCTGAAGTTCAACTTCTCAGTCGTGTTCACCCAATCAATTTTAATGAAGTTTAAGAATACTACTAAACAACAACTAATTTTTTAGGGATAGATCGTAGAATTGCATAAGCAAATACGAAGTATCACTCTGGTAGAATATGAAGTGAGGTTTGCAGGTGTAAGATTTTCAAGGTCATTAAATAGAAAGGGAGATTTTAAATAAATATAAATCCTGTTAAAATAAATAAATAAATGATCGTAAATGTATTTTCAAGAAAAATATGAATGGAAACAAATTTCATAAATTTTATTCTTCAATTCCTCAGGATTAAATGAACATTTTACATGCAAAAAAATAATTAAAAAATAATGAGTAAACAAAGAATAAAGGATAAAACAAAATGTACAGAAATAAATCGGTTGAGAGTAGGATATTCAACTGAAAACTGGGAGGACACCATTTGTACGACTGTCGTTTTGACCGACCTAGTAAACGAAGGTGGTTCAGTCACATCTAGCCAGGTTAGGTTAGGTTTGGTTATGCAGTTATGGCTGCGCTAGCAGTAGGTCGATCAAACTGTTAGGTCGTCCTAAAGGACACCACCCCTGAAAACTATCCATAGATTATAGATATAGATAAATCCATAGATTTGATGGTTCCACCGTCTTCCCATAAATAAATATTAAACACAGAAAATATTTTTATGCGGAAATGAATACTTCCATTGTGTTGTGTTACAACTGTTTCGCACTGCTGTTGAGCGTCATCAGTCACTGCAGTCACAACTTAACTTCTTCTCACATACTCTGACAAAATAATCCCAATTTCAAACCTCCCGCCTACTCATCCCCCCACCCCTTCATCATTCCAACATAACTAACCCTCAAACTCATGCCTTGAATCAGTGTACTGTGGGTCGTCTGATGATGCTCTAGACAACAGAGCGAAACGGCCTTCACGCCATAACGTGAGTCAATTTCCATTCAAAAGTGTTTTTCAAGTTTATAATAGTATCTTTTATATAAATGGTATTTACATAAACATTAGTTGCCATAATTACCAAATTTCATTCTTATTGACCATCACTCTAACTTAAATAGATCTAATCATATTTGTTTTAAAATCTTGAATTTATTGGTCCATGATAAACTGCTTTAATGACATAAATGTTTAAGAATAAAATCTAGCAGGTATTGTTTTATGAGAAAAAATACTCCAGCCAAGTGAGTAAAATTAATAATTTTTATTTATACAAGATTGTGGGTATTTCCATTTCTATTTATTGCTAGCATAAAATATTTTCTTGAATTTCTTGATCCCATACCGATCTGCGTTGTTAAAATTAACTTTTTATGATGAATTTAACGACTTGCAGTCAATTTTAACAGAGAATAAAAAAAATCAAACAAGCATTTTTTATTCTCTATCAAAATTGACTGCAAGTCATTAAATTCATCAAAAAAAGGTTAAATTATCTAAAAATTGTACAATAAACAATGAGCATTCATTTCTAGACGATTCAAAGATGAATAGCTAAAAGTGAGAGATGTATCATCTGCAAACAAGATTATATTTGTGCTGATAGCACGATAGCAGCATAGTTGAAAGAAAAGAGTTTCAAATATTGTACGGTGCTTATCAAGCATACAAAGTACCTTACTCAGTATTTCATGAATTTCAAGTACCATGGAATAATTGGTATTCCTAATATTCAGTGCAATGCTGCTTGGTAAGCATAATGCTTAACTGAACTTAGTAAGCAAGTGATAATGCATTCAACAATGTTAGGAATTCATCAGCAAACTTATCATTGTGATTAAATTATAATGTATTCAGTGGAGGAGCATAACTAGTGATAAAGCTGATTTTCTCAGAAGTGCAAATTATTGCTTTTAGATTTGAGACAAGCTAACTCTGGAGGTTTGCTATAAAGATCACAGAACAATTCAAAAACCTATGATAAATAAAACAGGGACAAAGTTTAAAGAACAATACCCAAAACTTGTATTTTTTTGACATAGAAACATTCTGAATGGAAATCCATTATGAGATATGAGGAGGAGGAGGAGGAGGAGGAGGAGGAGGAGGAGGAGGAGGAGGAGGAGGAGGGGAGGAGGGGGAGGAGGGGGAGGAGGAAGAGAGGGAGGAGGAGGAGAAGGAGGAAGAGAAGGAGGAGGAGGAGTAGGAGGAGAAGGAGGAGGAGGAAAATCAAGAGGTGTAGAAATAGGAGGAGCACGAAAAGAAGAAAGAGGCGGATGAGGAAGATAAGGATAAGGATAAGGATAATGATGATGATAATGAAGAGTAAAAGGTGAAGGAGGAAATGGGGGAGGAAGAGGAAGAGGAAAGGGCAAGAGGAGAAAAAGAAGGAGAAGGATAATGATAAGAAGGTGAGGGAGAAAGAAAAGGAGGAGGAGACGGGGAAGGAGTAGGAGGAGGAGGAGGAGGAGGAGGATAATGATAAGGAAATGAGGGAGAAGGAGGAAGAGAAGGCGAAGGGGAAGGAGGAGAAGCAGGAGGAGGAGGAGTAGAAGAAGAAGCAGGAAACGGAGGAGGATGACGATGATAAGGATGATAATGAAGAGAAGGAGGAGGAGGAAATGGGAAAGGAGGAAGAGGAAAAAGAAGAAAATTGTAAGAAGAGTAGGAGGAGGGGAGGAGGAGTCGTAGGAGGAGGTGGAAGAGGAAAGGGTCAGGAGGAGGAGGAAGAGGAGAAGAAGGAGCAGGAGAAGCAGCTGAAGAAGGAGGAGAAGGATGAGTATGAGGAGGAGAACAAGAAGAAACATACTATCGAATTGTAGATCGGTTGATAAACATTCCAGAGTCCAGATTCAATTGAATCAGGCAACCTGCTAGTTGATATTTTACTCTGATTGCATTGTTCAAATTTGTTGTTTAGTGTCAAGTATAGTGTTTCAAGTAGAATTATGAGTGTTTAGGAGGTTGGATAAGGCTATAATATATCAAGCTGTATAATCTCGGTACGGAGCCCACCTGAAACTGCTGACTCACCATTCATAACATAATTACCATATAACATAATTAATTTATAACATCATTACCCATGCAGAAGCTTCAGACTCAAGTGGGCTTTTATCATCACGGAAAAAATTCTTAGTTATACGGAATATCTTCTAGGGAAATTCTTCTTCTCCTCCATCATCTACTTCTTCTTCAATTTTTTTCTCCTTCTAATCTCATTCTCCTTTTTTCTCTCTTTTTTTCTCTCCTCCTAACCTAGTAGAGGGGAGGGTTAAGTGGAAGAGAGGGCCGGCTGCGCTCTAACTTCGTCCTCTCAGTTAATAAATAAAGGCAGCCATTCTATTCCATTCTAGATTGAAAGTAGTGGTCAGATAGGCGGTGGCGGCGAGTGTAGGGGAGTGTAGGGAGGCAATATTCTATTTTTCACTTTTTTTATTTTTTACCTTTTTTCTCAAGTATAATGAACTATTTACCAAATTTTTGCACATATTTAGTGTATTATTCTTGCTCACAAATTGTTGGTTGACAGCCGTGATGAGGTAGGCAGCTGCCGCTGTGGGTGAGTGGTGGGAGAGGCATTTCTATTTCATATCATTCTTTACTCTTGAATTTTATGATCTATTTATCTAACTTTTGCACATATTTACAGTAGAAACAATTAGTCTGGGCGCGCGGCCGTTTAGTAGTCAGCCATAGCTAGGGGAGTGTTTATCGCTCATTTCTAAAAACATGTGGCCCGTGCGACGCTGCAGATGTCTTCAAGGTCAACTAGTCAACTTTTACAGGACGGCTATAAAACTATAAAACACCACTTTTATAGTAGTGGAACCAGAGCCACGCGCCCAGACTAAGGCGGGTTACACACATATGCATCTCGCAAGGTGCTACTAGCATTTTTGATGCGAGATGCACTGTGCGAGATGCATGCAGGCTGCATGGTCGTGGCACATGCTAGTAGCAAGATGAGAGAGGTGGGTACTTCTTGGCGTTCAGTTCATTGGAAAATGTCATCGTCAGCATCGGATGATGAAATGCTATTAGAAAACGCCATTAGAAGGAGACGTCGTATGGTCATGTGACTTGGAAATGTGTTCTGCGCATGCCCCATTTCGAGATGCACGCTGCATGCCACGCCAAACACCGACCCAACGAACCCATAAGACCAATAGAAGGGGCGTATGCACTAGCGTTGCATTACAGGAGGTGAAGCCAAGTCCACTATCCATGTAGTGGATAGAAAGACGAAATCGTGTTTTTGAGAGCAGAAAATTTCAATGCGTGCTCTCCAAATAAACTGCAGTTTAACACACTTAGGATTAAGATATAACTTTCAAACTTGGCATGAGTATAGACAATTAGTTTCTGACGATAACAGTGGCATTATAAAAGTTAATAGTTACATCTATAAATTTTAATTAGTTGTTTAAAGTTATAATTTTTGTCAGAGTTTTAAACATGACATAAAAAAGTGAGTCGGCTACCAAAATTTTCATCTTTTGGGTAGAGATGTGATCAAAGCGAGAAACTTGTACAGAAATAACTGATTTTTTTTCATGATTTTTATTTTAATCTATGATCTATACTTTGGATACAATGTTAGGTTGAAGTGCAACGTTGAAACGCGATCGGGATGGCGCGCTCTCGTGAGCCGGCTTGTGCATCCAGAACCAGAAAGCCAATTCTTCACTTATTTCTTGTGTTTGATTCAATACTTCCTTGAAGGTTTATTATTGTAATGTAATAATATTATAGTTAGATTGTTTTTAGGAAATTATTGATTAAATTAGTCTAACCTTTAATTCTTTCCATTATGAACACAAATGAACAAGATCTAAATAGGAAAATGTTTATTAGAACAATTTTTTATTTTATCTTATTAATCATATGTTGAGCATTGTATCTTGCACAATATAAACATGAGCCAATATTCTTAAAGTATAAACAGTCATCTCCATTAAAATACATAATAGATACAATATAACTCAGTTTTAATATGAGTTATTATAGAAATAAATGTCACAACTTTTTAAATTTCTCTACTATGCTGTTACACAATGAAATTATAAAATGAAAATTCATCTTCAAAGTCATGTAACTAAATTGAATCGTATAAATCAATGACTACAAAACGTTGAACGTTTACTTACTTTGTCTAATGGGGAAATAGCCTATTGTGAAGACCAGAATGATATAATATTTCGCTATCCAAAATGATATAATTTCTATATGGGCGCCAACCAGACCAACTTTGGGTTGATAAAAAAAGTATTCTTCAAGCACTCGCGAAGACACTGAGTATTGTGCAATGTATTGTGCTATGTGTTAGAGGAAGAGACTATTCTATTTATAGAAATTATGAGTGAGAATGTCAAACAACGTTAAGATTATTAATTATTATTGTTGTGACTACACAGCGATAACAAAAGACAATAATTGTGATAGTGTTTTTGTGATGTCTTTTATGATCGCTGTGACTAGATTTGCAAAGTAAATACATTATCCAGTTCAGTTCAGCTTTTTGTTTTCTCTTTTTCCTACTGTTCTATTTCATGGTAAAAGGTGGCAGTCAAATGACAGATATTAATGATATAATGACAGGTATAATATAGGAAGGTATGTGAAAAAATGTCACTCCATTAGAAAATTAACTATTTTTCGAGTAAAGTTTGAGTAATCATAATGAATATTTGAGTAATCCTTGTCAACAAAATTCATCACAGAATGCCTCTACTCATAATTAACATTTCAGAATTCAGAATTAGATCAAATGAGAAATGACATTTCTATCATTTATCCATCTCAAGAATAAGCAATTCATATTATGAAGAAACAGGCTGGCGATGTAACGCGTGCCGTACTGGTAATAGCAAAAAAAGGCTTATCAAGTGCTCGCCACTTGGGGAGTCATCCCTGCGCCGCCATATTTGTAGTGGATGAGCGCCTAACAAGTGGCTTCACCTCGGCGACAAGAAGCCCCTTCTATTGGTCTTATGTGTTCGCTGCACCGACCGATCGGTTCCTAGTGGCGCTGCACGCTGCATGCGAGATGCATGATGCCAGTAGCACCATGCTAGTCGCATAAGTGTATAAGCTCCACGTAATTAACACAGGTTGGTCTTCAAGCTGCATGCTAGTAGCAAGAAAAATGCCAGTCGCACCGTGCGAGATGCATATGTGTGTAACCCGCCTAATTGTTTCTACTGTACGGCCGGTTGCACGAAAGCTAATTACATTTAATTCACGTAGAATGACGTCATTCTACGGAAATTAAACAATGGAGAGACTTTAGTTGCACAGAACAATTACAAGCGATAACGTCGATTAGGTTATCCGGCGTAGAAGATATTTAACTGCCCAATCACCGATGATTAAATCTCACTAATGCCCATTCAGTTTTATTTTATAGGTTATGTTTATTGTAGCAGAACACGGAACTGCAAATTAGATCGTAGGTGTTAAAAACCTTTCATAATGAATAAAATCTATAAAGAATATGATAATATTGAGACAGTTGAATAATGATTTATATAATTCACAATGAAGTGATTCTAATTCATTTTTTTTCACAACTTCAGAATCAGCCGTTGATCAAATTACAGTGTTGCCAGATTGTGCCCATTCAATTAACGAAAATTAACTAATGGATCTTTGTGCAACAGAAATAAACCCGTTACACTTACGACGGTTAGTTAACTGGCATTAAACTCCTTATTTAATTGACTTTTGTGTTAGTCTGTTATTTTTGCACTTACCAATTGTTGATTGACGGCAGTGGTGAGATAGGCGGCTGCCGTTGTGGGTGAGTGGTGAGAGGCATTGGCATTGGCGGCAGTTGGCATCTGAATACCGGCCAGGTTGTACAGGTTGGCCTGAATCTGCTGATGCAGCCTTTTCTGGTCCTTCTCTTTTTGCGTGTCAGCAAATTTCACAACCAGCGGCGACGAGGCACCCTGCAAAATGGCGATACAATCATCAGTGATACAGAAAAACCAACTACAAAAATTTATAAAATTCAAATTTATTCTAATATCAAAACTGACACTGTATTTCTATTGAAATATTATTTTCACTCATTCATACTGGAGATGCTGGAGGGATGCATTTCACTTCTGAAGAGAAGCTTCTGTCTCCCCCTTATTATAGAGAGCTTCTCTCTCTTATTATAAAGCTAATCGAGAGAAGCTTCTCTTCATATCAACAATCAAAAGCATTTAAGGAATGACTAGATCATTTTTTTTTGTCATTTGATTGATTGGCTGCCTTTATTTATTTCCTAGGAGGGCGGAGTTAGGTCGCAGCCGGCCCTCTCTTAAGCCGCGTCTCCACCAACCGAACATGTCTGCCGATCATTGTTGGCAAATACAAAAAATGGTCAAACTTTAAACATATGGGTCACCAAACATGTTCGTGAGTTCAATTGAAATGTTCGGTCTGTGAGCGAACATTGTCGACCAACATCAGGTTCCCACCACACCGATCATAATGTTCGAGAAGGCGTCCACACCAAACCAACTCCAAAAAATGTTGGGCGACATCAGCTGATTCCAGCCAACACTGTTCGCCGAGCATGTTTGGTTGGTGGAGACGCGACTTTACACTTAACCCTACTATACAATTCTGACTAGAATTTCTAAGACCATTAGAAAGAGAAAAAAAATTAAATAAATTTGGAGTCAAACTAGGGTCTGTAATGCAGTACTGTCTTCATACTCTTCCAAGAAGCATTTACACAGTTTCGCCTATTCGATTAACACAATAATGACAAAAAAAGAGATAAATGATATTGGAGAATTTCTCAAGAATGATGTATACTCTAGATATTTCCAATGGCGATTACACAGATAAAGATCTCGATCTTGTTTTTGAAGAGTGATATTTCTGGAAATAAACAATAAATGCGTATGGCTTTTATTGGTGGGGTGAACCCAGCGAACACATAAGACCAATGGTGACCCTACGGGTGGTAGTTCCACCTCGCCGCTTGAGCCATGTTATTGGAAACATGGTGGAACTGCAATTTCAGGTGGGTTCCTAACCACCGGGAAGTAATTTTACAGCAGAGAACAGAGTCTTTTTTGCTGGCCAATCCAATCGGTTACCCTTGCAAAGAGAGTGGTCCAGAAGAGCGGTTCTTATGTTTATCTGATTGAACTTGATACCTGCTACGTCTAGTGGCTATCACTATGTTTATTGAACGTCAGTAATCTGACGTACTAATAAAATTACCACAGTATTAGCTCATTTTCGTCATAATACGTTTACTTATTTGTTTTTTTAATTGAAAAACGTTATAATTTAATCACCGTTGAGTTTTTTATACTGTTATTCATTTATTTAGAATTATTTTAAATCTTTTATCATGTGTTTCATTTTATTATAATTTTATATTTGAAGAAATTCATTATCAAAATGATAATCTCAAGTTATTTTCCAGGTTGTTACAAACTAATTAAATTGCAAAAATATTCACAAAAAAGAGTTTTGTAATAATTTCTTATTCATGATAATGTTAAAAGGGAGCAGAAAATTCTGAAATAAATTAATTCAATTTCAAAGAGTTCGAAAAGATTGGTCTGCCTCACAGAGAGGACCCAGACAAGCGTTGCTTATCTAATCTGATTAAAAAGATACCTGTTACGGCTCACGGCAATCACTTCCCTTATTTCTGAAAATGAAGAAGCTGAACCCCAAGATGAACTAATTAAAAATACTACTTTAGTGACTGGACTTTTCAATATTTTAATATTAATTTCACTTTCTAGGATCATAAACGTACCTAAAACCAGATGTACTCAGAGACCCATTGTGGTAAACATTAAGTCAAACTTAGCTATGAATTTAGGACTGGAATCATACAGAAAATATGAAAATTTGGCCATAATTTTTTTTTAAGTTTCTTGTATTGAATATTATTAGGGCTTTGAAATGTCGCAAAATTGCTGTGAGGAAACATTCTTTCTACAATTATTTTATAAAATATGGGGGTTCAAAGTTGACATTGTTGGGGGCAATGGATTTCACTTGAGTTATTTTAAACTTTTAATAAATTTGCCATAACTAAAAGACACATTGAAGAATAAAATGACATATTTTTATTCCAATTTAACAAATAGTTTTTTTGTTAATAATTTTTTAAAATTGATTTTTTACAGATTAAAAAAATGTATTTTGAAAAACGAATTGCTTGATTGGAGTGAAAAATATGTCAGTTTATTCCTCAAGATGTATTTTAGTTAAAGAAAATGTATCAAAAGTTTAAAATTACTTGTTGATGAGATCAATTGCCCCCAAAAACCGAAAGATTTCAAGTTTGAGACCCCATATTCCACAAAACAATAAATGAAAAACGTTCTTCTCACAGCAACAGATAACATTTCAAAGCCCTAATAACATCCAATACAATAACCCCCGAGAAAAAATTATGAACAAAAATCCTGCAAACAGCCTTAAATATAAAAAATTAGATGTCATTCCTGAACAAATAACAAAATCTCTCCCATTAAATACACAAAAGTTTAAATAAAATTATTATTATCACCTTACTAATATGAGAGGGATACGCCCTGAAGTGTGGCCTAAAACTATATAGCAACTTGTCATCCCAATTATATGCACTTGGAAAGAATGAGAATCCACATTATTGAATGAAATTATTTTCAAAGATTAGAAGCTTTATCAGAAGTTTGAATTGTTTATTTTATCAATTAATTGGGACAAAATCACAATGAATGAAAAAATGCCAAAACAAATTTCTTAACAAATTTTGAATAAGCTTTATTGCTTATAAAAATGTTTTTTACTAAAAAATTATACGTTGAGTAAATTTAAAACCAATTTTTCCTCCTTCCTCCTGCATTGCAATCTCTACACAAGCTATGATTTCCTGTCATTTAATCTCTAATATATCATTGTAATAATATCTCTTATACAATGCATAGGACGTCAAAGAGTTTGAGCTGTATTCTCGTTCTCTATTTGAGCTTAGTCTAACATAAACGACTGTTCAAGTTAAACCAAGTTTAAACTCAGCTCCACATTATTGAAAAAAATTTACAAGTTGTTTTAGTTTAGTTTAAACTAAGGTTTAAATGCAATTAAAGTTGAACTCAATTTAACTATTCTTTTTTTTTTTTGGAGGATGAAGCCCACATAGGTCTGAGACCTGTGCGTGGGTAATTAGATGGATGATGGTGATTGATGAGTTGGACCTACAGTTTTAGGTGGGCTCCGAACCACCGGGAAGTGATTTTACAGCAGAGAACAGTGTCCTTTTTGCTGGTCAATCTAATCGGTCACCGTTACGAACAGGACCTACGAGAACGCAGCTTATCTCTCTGATTGAACAGATACCTGCTACGGCTCGCGGCTATAACTTCCATAGTAGGTTGGCAATAGTGCTAATGTTATCTGCTCTTAGATGTGAAAATAAATGTAAGTTTATTGAAATTCTTTATTGAAAGAAAAATGTACAAATACAATACATTATATTCTACTGATCATAGAATGTCTGAAAAAGTATTTCTAAGCCTAACAGACTTAACTATACATATAACAAATTATGGAGTGTACATGTATTGTAATAAATACAAATAAAATATCTGCAAAGGCTGAGCCTGAGCGCAGGTATTAGCTTAATACATATTACCGGAAAATTATACTTGTCTCATAAATTTGATTAAAAAATAAGTGATTTTCTGTTCGGTTCTATATTGATAATGGTTGACATTATCACGAAATCTAGCCATAATGGTGAGGCAGAGGCAGTTGGATCAATAAATTGAACTAGTTCATTTTTACCCTCTAGAGTTTTCAACCTTATCTAGCCTGCATGAATTCTATAAATAATTATTTTCAAGTAATTCCTGGATTTCTTGTTCACTGACGAACTGCGTTGTTTCTATTGACTTTTAGGTGAATTCAACGACTTGCAGTCAATTTTAATTGAGAATAAATAATATTTTTACTCACTCTTTAGGCCAAACGTTTTTGAGTTATGAAAACTCATTCAAAGCCCTTTGAAGATGAGTCTCCATAACTCGAAAACGTTTGGCCTGAAGAGTGACGAGTTTAGGGTTGGAGAGGGTTGGGAAGAGGGCAGAGGTTGAAACAATTAGTCTGGGCGCACGGCCGTTTGGTAGTCAGCAATGGCGAGGGGAGTGTTTATCGCTCATTTCTAAAAACATGTGGCCCATGCGATGCTGCAATGTCTTCAAGGTCAACTAGTAAACTTTTACAGGACGGCTAGTAGTGAAACCAGAGCCACGCGCCCAGACTAATTGTTTCTACTGTACGTCATGGTTGCATCAGATACCTGTTTTTTAAACTACGTACTATAGACATTCTTACTACAGATCGTTTCACGGTGCTTGGCGTCTCGCTGGTGGCAGGGGAGGCAGTGTGAGAGAGACAGAAAGTCTTTCCCACCACGCTTCCCCTCCAGCCGGTCCGTCAAGTACAGTCACGTCCAATACAGTCAACTGCTGGACTTTGTAGCGGTAGCGAATGGTGCTGGCGGCCGGCGCTGAATAAAACTGTCATCTAACTATATTTATTATATAAACCTATATTTTTGGGGTTGTAGTATGTGGCAGAACAAAAACACGACTCATATTCTTTCACTCAAATTCTAATTACATACTTTTATCATACTTTTTACTATGTCCGACACAGAAACATCAAGTACTCCAAACAACCGTTTACGTAAAGTAATTGTAGCCAAGCTACATGGTATATAATATACGTAATTTTTTTGTAAAATTATCAAAAAAAGAATTTCGGGACAGTGTAAATTTTGAACAAGTTTTAAACTAACTTCACAGAGGCTACAAATATTAGTGATAGGGTACTATTGTATGTAATATTTTTATGCTTTATATGTGTTTGTGGCTGTGCGATAGGTTTTTGGTGATTATTCTTTTTTGGAGTTTTTTATATTAGCGATTATTAATGCATTAAAATGTTATCTTTTTTAACTGTTCCATTCTGTGTCATTCAACAGTTGGGTTTTTCAAAATAAATTTTAAAAAGTACAGAAAAGTTTAGATTATTCTTTTTAAAACTAATTTTTCAATCATTATATAAAATAGGCAATGTATTTTTAGTCTCTGATGTGTCTTAGTTATAAGAAAATTATCAGAAGTTCAAAGTCAATCCTATAGGGGATATAAACATCGTCAAAAAAACCCCGAAATTTCAATTTTGAGCGCCCATATTTCATTGAATATTTTTTACAATTTTTCATAGCCGCAATACATGACATTTTAATACCTTAATAATTGCCAATACAAAAGCTACGAAAAATAATTCCAAAGACCTATCGCACAGCCTTAAAACATAATTGTAATCCTAGTAACATTTGTGAATGTCACACGCTTAAATAAACCAATTCACACTAAAGGAGAATAGTTATAAATCAATAACTCGTGAAGTAATTGTCGCACAAACATGGGATTTGGACTGAATTCTTCTTTGTAATGTGGCGAATAGATTAATTACTGATGGATGGCGTATAATGTTTTAATTATTAAAATGCAACAAGTAGAAGAAATAATCAGAAATTTGTCATGAACATAGTGTGGTAGACGGCAGCGAGCGGTATTAGGGAATATTTGAACTTGACTGTACCTCGAGGCAGCAGGTACAGTAGTGGGTGAAGGCGCTCAGTGCGCATGCTCCATCGAGGCGCCATGCACCGTGAACGGATCTGTACCTGAAGTTATCTTTTAGTTATCTTTTCCACGAACCAACGTACTACCAAACATTTAGTGCATATAAAACAGATCTAATAACTATTGAAATATCCTTACTAATGAAAAATACCTAATCACTCATAAATTAACAACAAAAATTGTTAATAAATGAGTAATATTCAAAATATTTTGATTAGGTTTTTTGAAGGATGAAACCCACATAGGTCTGAGACCTGTGCGTGGGTAATGAATTGGACGATGGTGATTGATGATTTGGACGTCCAGTTTTAGGTGGGTTCCGAACCTCCGGGAAATGATTCAACAGCAAAGAACAGTCTTTTTGTTGGCCAATCCAATAGGTCACACCCTTACAGAGTAATAATGGACAGGAGAGCGTTGCTGATTGAACAGATACCTGCTAAGGCTCACGCGGCTATTCTTAAGCACCACATGACTGACCCCCCCCCCCCCCCTAACCATTGGAAATTTAATGTGGAAGGGGGAGGAAGGAGAGGTAATGGCGCAAAAAAGGTCAGAAAAATCTCACTTGAAACCCATCCTACTTTCCAGCAGATGCGCTCCTGGTTATACTTATCATGTAGACTACGGTGGTCGGTGGTGATACGCTCTTACGCAACATTCTGTAAATATTACTACTGTACCATACAGTCACTCCATTCAAATATTTTTCTATTTTAATTCATTACCATTTCAATTTTACTTTATCCAAATCATCAAATCTACTAATGACCATCTTCGTTCAAAATGAAATGCAATAATTATGACGTCTCTTTTGAACACTATTAGTTGGTACCAAGACTAACATTTCCTACCCCTTTCTCCCCCTATCACACACTCTCGTACCCTCTCACACTCTATCTCTCTCTTATTTTCTTTCTCTGTCTTCCTTTTCTATTTTGTAGAACACATTTGATGTCCTGTCAGTAGGTTTTATTTTCACTGGACCAAATCCAAACTCAAGATAGAAAATCACAGCGCCTTTTTCACTACATTTCATGACGTGTTTAGAGAGTGAGAACGAGAAACAGGTAGAGAAAGGAAGGATGGAAGAGAGAGAGAGAGAGAGAGATAGTATGTGTGAGTGTCTTAGAGGGGTGAGAGAGTGAGGAAGATTGAGGGAGGGAGGATGAGAAAGGTTTCCTGCTTTTTCAGTTAATCATCAGTTTAAAACTGATTGATGATTGAATGCTCTACCGTTCTCCAGAATTTATAAATAAAAATTATTCTTTATTAAAATTAAAATCTTTATTAAAAACACCTTTATTAATCAAGTTATTTATTTATTATATTCAACCTGCACTTCCATATCAAAATATAAACTTCATTTTTCAATGATGTGCCAATATTCTACCGTAAGAGATTAATTGATATTAATATATTGTTATGGAAGCTGGAAGAAGAAAGAAGTAATTATCTGCCTGTGTCAATAATTCTTCCGGTCTAAGCTATAATTGGCATGATTGTTTACTCTTCCCCTGTTTTCTCCTCGCATTGCAATCTATCGAGAACTTTCTGGTCGCTTCTTATCTGTTTACTTTAGTTTTACAGAAGGATATCGAATTCTCTCGTTCTTTCAAGAAAATTAAATTTTTTTTAAAAGCGGATGCTCTCTTAAACATTAGTTTAGTCAGTGTGATAATCCAGAAATTTTTTCAAAAATTATTAATTAGAGAACATGAATTCATAAAATTGATATTCATCAATTCTAGTTATTTTTATCTTCCAAGAAAGTTGATTGATTCTGACAGTATTTTAGTGATAATACTGATGTCGATTTTCAATGAAAAATTGTGTAGAAGTTCAGACTTGGAGATATCTTCTTTTTTAGGATGAAGCCCACATAGGTCTGAGACCTGTGCGTGGGTAAAGAGTTAGATGATGGTGATTGACGAGTTGGACCTACAGTTTTAGGTGGGTTCCGAACCACCGGGAAGTGATTTTATAGCAGAGAACAGTGACTTTTTTGCTGGCCAATCTAATCGGTCACTCAAGAGCGGCCAGGGAAAGGCAGCTTGTCTCTGAACAAAAACCTGCTACGGCTCACGGC
This sequence comes from Conomelus anceps, assembly GCA_948455865.1. Lineage (NCBI taxonomy): Eukaryota > Metazoa > Arthropoda > Insecta > Hemiptera > Delphacidae > Conomelus > Conomelus anceps. The sequence continues at coordinate 1,639,667 of OX418220.1, forward strand.
TATCACTTCCCTAGTATCTTTGATACCTCTCTTATACATTGATCTCTCTCTATCAATTATTGATTCAACTTGAATTAAAAAATCTATAGACAATAGCATAAGTGCTATTAAAATGCTCAAAAAAACTACAAAATAATGTTAAAAGTTATTTTATCTTAGTGCTATTAATAACATTTCAACAGATCCCCAACTGAATAAATCGAGAGAAAATTTAAATTGAAATTTGAACCAAAATAGGAAATACAGAGAAAGCACAACAAAATTATTATTCTTTGAAAATTCAATAAAAATCAGTAAAAATGTAATAAAAGTCAATGTTTGCTCATTTTTATATATGCACTGAATTGTATTAAAAGTTTGTGAAGAAAGCAGTTTTGGGATACTAACCTGTCCTATTTCCACATTAATTTAGTCTTGATAAATATGATTTGCTTCAAAAAACCTTAAGCATTTTGGCTTTGAAGCCAATATTTTTAAACTTAAGACAATATTTTTAAAATTATTTTCAGGTTCCACCACATGAATGATTAATACAAACATGAAGTGATATGACAATTGCACAAAACATAAAACATATATCCACAATAGATGCTGTAAAACTTCAGCACATGGTGGTTTTTTCCAAGAAAATAAATTTTATACTACTCACATATTTTTCAAGACTTGACAACAGCGCATTTCGCCTGTTGATCATCTCTAAAGTCTGTCCAAACTGAGACACGTGTTAAGCTAGAGTTCTCTCTTGGAGCAATCAGACTCCTAATTGACTATAGCCCAGGCAATGAATGTTTTGTGTCGTAACAAATTAGGGGAAAGCTGAATTTTTGCAGGATGTTAGTATACATAGTACTTACTCAAAAAAACCAAAGTCCCGACCCCCACCCCGCTTATAACTCGGAAACTAATTAAGGTATAGTTGTGATTCTCATCTCATTTAATACTCAAAACTGTTCTCTAAAAAATATGTCATATACATTTTCTATGTAGATAGCCTAGTTTTTCAGTAAAAAAATAGTTTATAGAAAAAAATGTCACCACGAACCACAAAAATCAACTTCAACTGATCATATCTTTTTTAATATCGCGTTATTGGTTGTGCCGTTCCTTACAAAACTTATAGATAATTTAATAAGCTTTAAAATGATGTGTCTATTGATTACTATAGTTCAAGTTATGGCGTCATAGTGAGTGATGAAATAGTAGCGGACACCGCGTCGCCGAACCCTACAGCACTGTGTATTGCATGGCGCTTGGCTATCCAGCCCAATCCAATAAATAATTATTGTCAGACAAGCAAGACTAGATAAGCCAATCAATAGTACACGTTTGAAAGTACATCTTCCGAAAAGTCCCCAAAAATCCCCCCTCATCTTTTCCCCCTAGCCCCCTCAAAGTTGAAAATGTTTCTAATTATTGGAAATTCGATATCTCTGTAACTAACTATCGAACAGAGTTGATTCTTCTTCCATAATATCAGTCATATAATGTTCTGCAATAAATGTGCTGTTCACTTTGCCGGTAAACCTGATAGTTTCTTTTATAAAAATTGAAATATCTTCAAAAGAGAAATCTATCAACTAGATTTTTCATTATTTAGGGGGACATTTTTGTATGTCAATTTACAGAAAATAGCGTTGAATAGAAGTTATAGAACTTATTTTTATGAATCCAAAGATGTGTATAGCAGCATACTGACGATTAGAGATAACGATTTGTTAGGATGAGTGGTGTAGAGGGGGGGTGCCCCTTTGCTAACATTGTTGGGCCCTTCTCTCAGGAACGGTATGTCGCACTCCATATGACATATTTTTTAGAGAATAGTTTTGAGTATTAAATGAGATGAGAATCACAACTATACCTTAATTAGTTTCCGAGTTATAAGCCTTTAACTGAAGTACTGCTCTTGCAATGTTGATAGGGGGGTGGTGGGGGAAGCAAGCGGGGTGGGGGTCGGGACTTTGGTTTTTTTGAGTAAGTACTATGTATACTAACATCCTGCAAAAATTCAGCTTTCCCCTAATTTGTTACGACAATGGCCATTTTTTTGCATTCATTGCCTGGGCTACTACTTCTGAAGTGTTGATTGGTAATAGACTAGAGTTAGACCAGTCTATACTCATGCAGCTATAGAATCTAGATTGCTCTACGAGAGCTCTCTATTGTAATAAGTGTCTCCGTTTGAATTAGCGACCAAAAAATGCATGATTCTCTCTAAAACACACATCATAAACATCTAAACACACGTCATAGCTAGAACGACATTGATTGCACGAACTGTTTTATACCAATTTGTAAAACCAACTCTTATCACTTTAACTTTCTTTTTAGTGGAGAAGGTGATATTGTGGAAGATATTAATAATGATATGAAGTTGTCACAACCTCATTTATTGAAAATAGTAAGATACTAGTTTCGGTTGTAACACATTATCAATCTCAAACAAACTAAAACTAAAGTCAATAATAAGACTTGAAGTAGTCACAACCACATTATTTATTCCAAACCGTGAGAAACAAGTTTCGGTTGTTACACCATTGTGTATTGTTCTTGTTAGTTGCTTTCTATGCGTTAACGGGTTTTTGATTCTTGATTTTGTCTTGATTTGGTTGTTGCTCCTCCCACCAGTGGGTGGGTCTTGTTTTGGCCTTCAGCCAATCACGAACCTTCAATGAAGGTCAGTCCACTAGAGACACTTTCTCCCTTAGCCAATAGTATCGTTCCATGTTTAGTATATACTATAAAGCAACTCTGTGCTTTAGTTTTAGTTTGTTTGAGATTGGTAATGGTGTAAAAACCGAAACTAGTACCTCACTATTTTTAATAAATATGGTTGTGACAACTTCAGGTCGTATATTATCTTTATCACGTTTGCAACTTGTCTAGCTCTACAATCTACACTTGTAGATCTGCTCCAAGCTTTCAATTCTTGCAATTACTGTCGCTTTAGCTCTCGCCGTTGGGACGGTGTAAACGACGTCTAGACACACCTCTGCGTTTTTACAACATCTACCGTTAGAGGGTACACAGAAGAGTTGATAAATAACGAAATTCAATACATATAACATAAATATAAAATCATCTTGGGCCTGTTTCATATAGAAAAAGCTACAATTTACAAGTACACGATTTGTGTCTAACGAGTTGGCAAGTATATATAACGTACATTTAAAAAATGTTATAATAATGAGCAATAAAGTTAAATATGTTAAACCTGTTGTTGTGGGACGTACGCAGTGAAGCCTGGGGGGGGGGGTAGTCTCATCCCCTCCCCACCGTTTTTTGAGAAATGGAAAAAAGTGGGGGTATAACGTCTTTCAGTGTAATACCATTAAGTATTCCATATCATTACAAACTTATCAAGATATTGAGTAAAATCGGTAATATGAAAAACTTCATTTTTTTTAATGGAAAAGTGTACAAATATAGTTAAAATTTGCAAATTTATGGTAATTCAGAACAGAGTGACGTCATGGCTTTGTTGATTTGAGCAAGTTATGGAACAATCTTGTTTCTATTAACCTTCGTGTGCACTCGCTGACCAACTCACCTGATTGAAATTTTAGACTATCGGTTTTGTTGCTAGTTTTCAAGCCGGGTTCACACTATACCCTACACTTCACCGGCTCTCGACGTTGAGTAAGTAGTGTGTTCACTATCAAGGTAAACACCCTCAAGGTTCTGTTTTGTATTACCCCATGCAAAGATAGCATACCTAATAATATTACATGTGACAGTAAGAGCCCATGGTGTAGAAAGTAACTTTGTAATTTAATCTAGCAAGCTCTGTCACAGGACAAATACCCCAAATAAAATTTTAAAACATATGCTCTCAATATATGGAGCCCAGGTCAATTTTCTAGCCAACAAAACTCCTAGAAATTCAATGCTTTCTTATTGCTCTTTTTTTTAGGATGAAGCCCACATAGGACTGAGACCTGTGCGTGGGTAATGAGTTGGATGATGGTGATTGATGAGTTGGACCTACAGTTTTAGGTGGGTTCCGAACCACCGGGAAGTGATTTTACAGCAGAGAACAGTGTATTTTTTGCTGGCCAATCTAATCGGTCACCGTTACAAACAGGAGCTACGAGAACGCAGCTTATCTCTCTGATTGAACAGATACCTGCTACGGCTCGCGGCTATTGATTGTCGTTTACAAACACGTTTATAGCCCTATCTTCATTTGAATTATGGTTGTTTTTGAATTGAAGGTATTGGCATTTTTTTACCAATTATCGTTAATTTTGATTGATTCAAGAATTGAACAATGGAGTGCACACCTTAGGTCTTAAATAGGGCCGCTATTGAATCAATAAGGGCCGTATTTGATGAGCATTCCTTGAGGGGCCCTTGAGAGGCTTATATGAATAATTACAAGAGTTCCTTGAGTCAAGAGAAACTGAAGGAACGTTCATAAATAATACGGGTCTGAATGATTCACTGAAGAAATGGAAAAGTTTGTATACTAGAGTATTTTATAAAACAGGCCCCCCAGATGATCTTTGATTAGGTTAGTACGATATGATTATTTAGAGGTTATGTTTTTGTGTGGTTATGACATCATCTTCTAAACCTACCTCCATGCTCATTGAATAATCATGGTTTTGTCATTTGGTTTTGTCAAGCCGGGTTCACATAACTCTACACTTTACCGGCTTTCAATGTAGAGTATAGTGTGTACTCGGCTTTAAATAGAATGGAAAAACGTCAGTTATGCAGTAAACTACTAGTTCCAACAATAACATAGTTTGTGCTTTGCTATATGAAAAAGGCCCCAGATGATCTTTGATCAGGTTAGTTTTGTATGATTATTTAGAGGTTATGTTGTGTGTGTGTTGTGTGTGTGGTTATGACGTCATCATAACCTAACCTACCTCCATGGTCATCGAATGGTGCATGGCTTTAATGGCTTGACTAGCGCACAGCTTCGAGGTGAACGTCACAAACGCACAGCCTGCGCGTGCGTGCGAACGGGAGCCGACCCACAAACAGAAACAGAAACAGACAAACATAACAGGCATTATACACAGAGCCAAGAGACCCAAAAACACACATTACAAACATATTTTTATCAATTTACCAACAACGTACTATACAATACATAGAGTGAGAAACAATGTACAGGCTCGGAGTAGACTGACGTTGAAAACGTTGGCGTTTTTTGGAGGACCCACTAGACATGATTATAATTAATCTGATGGGTCTAGAACATAAGGGGTTGAATCAGTGGCAAAACTATGGAGGAGGGAGGTAAGAGGGATAGATCCTTCCCCCACATACAAAAAATGAGACTTTCAACAAGCCCTGAGAGACAATTTTTGACGAGTCTTAAATTGCTGAAATGTGGTTTTAGATGGATTTTTTCAATTTCCGGGACAGTACCCCAGGACTCCTCACCCTTTTGATTGAAACAGCAATACAAACTTAAACCACTCTCTCAAAACCCCTTCATCTCCTTTACAAAATACATTTTCAAGTATTGTACTATATGGTACCTCAGTGAGATGTTATCAAAAATAGCTCAGTTTCTATCAACCAGAAAACCAAAGTTTAAAGTTGGCGTGCTTTAAAGTTTGGTTACTTAAACAATAAAGTTTTAGCTGAGAGTCCAGATCTCCCATTTGCAAACTAGAAAATCACTTTGACACACAAAATGTGGGTTAAAATAATAAAACTTTTAAAAACACTTTCAAGTGGAAATTATGACTTACGTTATGGCGTGACGGCCGTTTCACTCTGTTGTCAAGAGCATCGTCAGACGGCTCACATTAAACTAGAGTGTGGGTTGTCTGACGATGCTCTTAACAACAGAGTGAAACGGCCGTCACGCCATAACGTGAGTCACATATTTCACAAAAGTGTTTTTCAAATTTTATTATGTATTAGTGGGAACAAGATGGTTCTTCAACATCATAATTTCGCCAAAGATTTAAAATGTTTAAAAAATCGAATTCCTGTCTAGAATCACTTAAATTTGTTGGAGAACCCCTATGGTGTATTATATGGTGCCTGGAGCCCTCTTTTCGCTTTAGAAAGAACACTATAGAATTTTGTCTGGAAAATCTGAAATAATTATGTAACTAGTTGAATTGATTTATGATCAAATCTTTCACCTACTGAGGTATTGATTGGTTAAAATTTAAATGCGAATGGCTTTTGTTGGTGGAGAGACCCTTACGCCGTTAACCTAGCCGCTTGAGCCACGTTATTGGAAACATGGTGGACCTACAATTTTACGTGGATTCCGAACCACCAGGAAGAGATTTTACAGCAGAGAACAGTCTTTTTCGCTGGACAATCCAATCGGTCACCCTTACAGAGAAAGACCAGGAGAGCGTTGCTTATCTTTATCTGATTGAACAGTAACTGCTACGGCTCACGGCTATCACTTCCCTATTGAGTGGTAGTAGATCTAATTGGGAATAATTGATTTTTTGTGGGTTTTGTTTGATCTATGATCTTGATTTATGATTTGGATCGACATGAACAACACAAAACAAAATGTGAATTAGGACATCTCAATAAGTGAGAGGTGTCTATGAAGTGGGCTCCAATAAACTTGTGGAACGTCTGAACGCCAGTGTAGTCCGAGCCTATATCAGAATATGAGGGGTTTACTTTGCTAAAAATCTAAAAAAGAATTAGAACAAATATGGATTCCGAGATGTGAAGGTTATATGTTCAACACAGAGCATGCAACATTTACTATCTCTGCTTTTTTAGATTGTATTTGGGCTTCAATTGACTGTCAAAATGAATTCAACTCATGAATTAATCAGATTCATCAATAAATGACACCCATTCATCAACTTAGCATTGTTTGGATAACTTTATTGAATCACTAGCCAGCTGATATGCCTACACCCATTTCATACTGCATCCATTGTCATTATTATCACTTTAAAAACTATATAGAAGATTCAAAACATTTTCAAAGCAAAATACATCTGGCATATTTTTATGAATCTCATCAGCACAACATTTATTTACTCAAGTAATCAATTTGAAGCCAATATTTTTCAACATAAGGACAGTGAAAAATTATTGCATTGCTAAGAATTACTAGCATGCCTAGACCCATTTGTTACTGTAGCCATTGATTTTATTACATATGCTCATCAATTTTGAAACTAGTTTGAGGAGTCAAAATATCCACCAGTATTTTCAAAACCAATGCATAATCTGCCATATTTTTTTTTTTTTTTTAGGATGAAGCCCACATAGGTCTGAGACCTGTGCGTGGGTAATGAGTTGGATGATGGTGATTTATGAGTTGGACCTACAGTTTTAGGTGGGTTCCGAACCACCGGCATCTTATTAGGCATTACCGTTATTTAATCACTACTTATTAATAAATTGAAAGCCAATCTCTATATATGTTCTCAACACACAGATACTGACAATATTATTATAAACTTAAAAAACACTTTTAAATGGAAATTGACTCACGTTATGGCGTGACGGCCGTTTCGCTCTGTTGTCTAGAGTATTATCAGACGACCCACAGTACACTCAATTGACACTCTGTACTGTGGGTCGTCTGATGATACTCTAGACAACAGAGCGAAACGGCCGTCACGCCATAACGTGAGTCAATTTCCATTTAAAAGTGTTTTTCAAGTTTATAATACATATTATTGGAAACAAGATGGATTTTCAACATGACAATATTATATCATGATTGTGTAAAAATCCTTATTTTTATTCAAATTATTTTACATCCTCATTTTTATGTAAATTTATCCATCTCGAATGTGAATCTAGGGAGAAATAATGTTACAACATAAACTAATGATCTATTAAGCAACATAAAATCATTGAAACCATGATATACAAGTATAAAAATCATAGAAACAGAAGCAAATTAAGTCAATTTAAATGTAAACACATAGTTAATCGGCATATTATTTCCCCAAGAATCGAGTAATTGAAACAAAACAGAAGTTGCCAAATCTCACTAAACTTTAATAATTTGAATCACAGGACCAAATGTGTTTCGTGTTTTACTAACACAGGCATCGGTTGTTGGGAAGTGATAGCCGCGAGCCGTAGCAGGTATCTGTTCAATTAGAGAGATAAGCTGCGTTCTCTTAGGTCTTGTTCGTAACGGTGACCGATTAGATTGGCCAGCAAAAAGACACTTCTCTGCTGTAAAATCACTTCCCGGTGGTTCGGAACACACCTAAAACTGTAGGTCCAATTCATAAATCACCATCATCCAACTCATTACCCACGTGCAGGTCTCAGACCTATTTGGGCTTCATCATCAAAAAAATAAATATATATGTACTGGCCTGCATAGTAAAACACGAAACCATGGTCCTGTGACTTAAACTATTAAAGTTTAGAGAAATTTGACAACTTCTGTTTTGTTTCAATTATGGAGATATTTGACAAGATCAACACCAGTTCTACTAATTTTATGAATCCAATGCAAATGAAGCGTACAATTCCATGAATTCGCTCAATGTTTGTAAAGAAAATTATTTTGAAATGGGACAATGAAGTGAAAAAAGACATACCAGTTTAATTTAGAAAAAATGGTAATCGAATAGTTTTAGATCGGAAGGAGAAGGAGAAGAAGTGAAAGAAGAAAAAGAAGTAGAAAAATAGACAATCAATTGAAGTAATTATCAAAGGATGTGAGGCAGACAAAAATATTTACAAAAAATATCAATTAAAATATACTAAATTTCCAGGAATTGTAAAGAAAATTGTTCAATTTGGTCAGTTTACATCTAGTAGCATCCATTACAATATAAATGGGTGTTGATTATGCTATTCGAAAATATTTAGCTCAAAAGTAGTACCGTGAAAGATAAAAAAAAAATAGAATAAGAACAAAAAAACAACATAACAATCAAAATAAAAACAAAGAAACATACACTGCAGCCTGTTCACATAATATGGGTTTATTCTAGAAGGAATTTTTATACAAACTGGAATACTATGGGAAATTAAAACATAGTAATTTGACAAAAAGCAACAGAATAATGTTGAGAGAATTATTGATGAAATATGGATAATGAATGATAAAGAATTATACAGCAAACAGTATGATAAACATGAAGACAAAGAGAATGGCTAGTGAATATTGCCAATGAAGAACAATCAGAAAATTAAGTTTTCATAAGCACGTACACGAGGAGATGCTTTGCACTTAGCAGAGCTTGATAGCGTACTTAAAAACAGATACTGATGATGATAAAATGAGAACCATCTTAGTTTAGTGAACTCAAACTACCAAATAGATACTGCTGTGGGAAAGATTTAGTTTGTTGGCAAAAAAGTATTGCTTAAAATATAAAATACATGGATATACGACTGGACAGAAAATATTTCTAGGGACAATTTTATCTTGATATGGCTTTTATTTAAATATATATTTATTTATTGATATTATATAGTATTATATTGAAGCTTCTGATTTCATATTTTCCAATAAATATTTTTATGACCTCTCTTCAATTTTATTCAAATATATTCACAGAAAACCAAACTAGAATTTTTTACAGGAAACACTATAACGAATCACAAGCTACATATTGTAGCGAGAATAGAGAGGAAGAAGGAACAGTGGTTCTCGGTGTTATCTACTATGTAATATCTATGTTCACTTTTAAGCAATTAATTACTCTGCTTTTGACACTTTTATGGTGTTTGCTTGTATCTCTGAAGAATGTTCTAGTTGTTTGATTAGAGATTAATGGAGTCTTATCGAATATTGTGGAAAGTTCGAGTTTCCTTGATTGTTTATTTAGAAGTAGAGATATCTCAATTATGAAAAATTATATAAATAGAGGTAGACTTTTGTAAATTAGTTCAGTCTTGTTTGAAATTCGTCTTAATAAACAAGTTGTGACAGTTCTATATATTGTGCCTATATAGTGATAATTCTCTCAATGACTATAGAGATAATTCTTTTTCCTATTTAATTCATACCAGTGAACTACTAAATAGTTTTTATTATATTACAGACTAGTGCTACGTAAGTTAATTGTTCTTTTTCAACGTTTCTTTTTGAATATTATTGGACAGTTATTGTACAGTTATTAATTAAGATTAGATCGGCCTTTGAATTTTTAGTGATTGATTTTGTACAGTTTATTGAAATCTCTTTCTAAGTTGAACAATATCGATTTATCTGTTTTCAATTGCTTATTTTTCTGTAAGATATTCCTGATCAGTGGGTATGTGATTATTTGTGTAAATAAAGTGCGAGTGATAAATTTAAGTGTTGCCAGCGTTATTTTTTACTTAGAACCCGTAACAATATCTTCGGGAAATGCTACACAGAACAGTTACATTAATAGTACGTGGTTTGGGGGTTTGACAAGACTCATTTTTACATGATTAGAGGTTTAAACCACCTTTTAATGAATTTTTATGCCTAAGGAAAAGGTAGAGAGTTAAAAAAAACCCGTGTAAAACTGTCACCCAAAGTAAGTAAGTTTTTTTTATCAATTTTAGCAAAACTTTCCCCTATTTTGTGATCTGACAACCACTACTGCCCCCCCCCCCCCCCCAATATACACCCCATCCCCAAAAACATCTACAACACAAACTTTAGGGTATAAAGAGTTCAAAAACATTGTTAAAATATCATCCAAACAAGGGTTTCCTTGTTTCTAGACAATTCTGTCAATTTTGTGGGTCAGCCCCCCCTTAGTCATTCTGTATTCACTACAGCCTCACAAAATTTAAGGGGTAAATCAACTTTTTACAAGTTTAGAATTTCAAGGAATAGGAAGAGAGTTCAAAATCATGGTAAAACTCTCCAAATTCAAGTTTTTCTTACTTTAAGGTTACACCATAGCTCCACAAAGTCTACTACACGAATTTCAGGGTATAAAGAGTTCAAAAACAGTGTAAAACTGTCACTCAATCCCGGTTTTTCTTGGGGTTTTTTTTTTCAATTTTTAGTAAGTTTTTTAAATTTCAAGGTCCGGCCCCCATGGTCCCCTATAAACACCACATCCTTACAATATTTACTACACTAATTTCACATTTACACAAAACTTACCTGACAGATGACAATTTCTCTGCAAAACACACCTTTTTTCTCTACTGCACTGTTACTAGAAACGCTACAACTTAGCTGACTCTACAGCAACAATAATCTATGCTTGTTCTAATGCTAGTGAATGAGTCATTGTGTGTGACGTCAGACTATTAAAAATAACACAAAACTAGAGAACAACCTATTATAAAATGTGAGTTTATATTGATTCAGTTGTTTCGCCGCTAGATGAAAAACCAACTGATTGTTCACACATAGGCTACACTTTGAACAGAATTGAAACGAAATCAACCGAGAAAAATAGGAACAGAGAGAGAGAGTGTGTGTGTGTGTGTGTGTGAGAGAGACAGAAAGAAGAGAGAAAGAGCGAAAAAGAATTAGACTTTGCTAAGCCTATTGCAACAATCACATCTATACAGGAATCAGGAATTCAGGTAGTGTGATATGAGAGTGAGTGATAGAAAGATAGTGAGTGAAAAAGAGTGAGTGGAAGAGATTGAAAGAGAATGAGTGAGAGTGAGGGAAAGAGAATGAGTAAGAAAGAGGAAGGGGGAAGTAAGAGAGAGTGGTGAGAAAGAGCCTAGTAAAAATTAGACTTTTTCAAGCCTATTGCAGCAATCACATCACATATAGGATATAGGATATACATAGATAGTTTTATGAAGGATAGTATACCTATATTTTAGCCTTCAGCTATAGCTATACCCACTACCTATAAGTAGAGGACCTTGTATACATACATGCAGGTAGGAAAAGAATGAGGAAGGAAAAGAGAGAGCACAATAGAAGAGAAAGAGGGAAAGGAGGAAGAGAGAGTGCGTGTGAGTGAGAGGAGAGGGGAAGAGAGATAGAATTGTGGTGAGAGAACTGGGGGGGGGGGGGGGATGATCTGCGGGTTATCAAATTCTAGACTAGATACAGTACAAGAGTGTACATCTATTTCAAAATGGAAGGCTTTTTTAATAGAAGCCTAGTTTAGCCTATAGTTGAAGTGATGTGATACCTAGTCAAGGTATAGGTCTACCAGCTAGTTGATAGTTTGATGGGCTTTTTAATAAAGCCTGGTACAGCCTATAGTTGTAGTGAGGTAGAAAAATTCTACTACCTAATCTAATACCCTAATCCTTGGGGAAACTCGAAAAAAGAAGAGGAGGTAATAAGATATAAGAGGAGGCAGAAAATGAGGAAGATTGGGAAGAGGAGAAGAAAGAGAAGGCACGGGTGAAGGGAGGAGGAGCGGAGGAGGAGCGGAGGAGGAGCGGAGTAGAAGAAGAAGGAGGAGGAGGAGGAGGTGGACGGGAAAGAGTAGAAAGGAGAGAAGAAAGAGATGAAGGATGGTGAGGAGGAGGAGAAGATAAAGAGAAGAAGGAATAGATGAAGGATAAATGCGATTAAATGAAGAAAATAAGATGAAGATGGAATGGTAAGAGAAAAAAAGGAGAGAAAGGTTAAGGAGAAAGAAAAGAGGAAGAAGGAGAAGTGCCAGAATAAAAAGAAGAAAGAGAAATAGAATGATGATTATTATAAACCAGAAACTACTGCCAAGATAATGTTAAACTGTACTTTTTTGAAGAAAATAATAAAAAAAGGAATTGGAGATGGACTTTTATTTAAAAATTGAAAATATTAAGATAATATAATATATTATATTTTTAAACTGAAGATTATATTTAAAGATACTGTAAATGGAGGAAGCTTATAACCATCTTGTGACAGTGTTTCAAGGCCTACAAAGGGAATGGAGCACAACTTTATCATTCAAATCTGGAAATTAAGATTCTTATTTTATGAATATGCAATATAATTAGAAGAGCTTGATCATTAAACATGTATGATTATCAGTCCAAGTTTTTTGAAAAATGAAAGGTACTACATTTCCAATGCAAATTATTTTATGAATCATAAGGATATAATTAAGTCAAGTATGAGCTTCACATCATTAAACATTCAATAAAACTCTATGATAGCATTTGAAATTCATCAAGTTGCCGATATTTCAGAGTCTTTTTGAGATCAAAATCATTTGCGATGGAGTTTTCTTGAATTTTTAAAAATTATTCCAGATATATATTTGCATGAAGAAAGTGAATACTAATAAGCTTACCGTGAATAAGAAGAATTCAATTGAACATCATTTACTACTACAAAAATGAAGTTCTGTAATATTAAGTGAAGATGCTTAGTTCTTATAAGTTTCAAAATACCTATATTCTCAATATTTTTTGAAACAGTATATCTAGGGTATTATTCAAAATAATACCCATTAATGTTTTATCAAATAAAAGTTACAATCTCAAGCATTGCTTAGTACCACCATTTGAATCGTCAAGTTTTAGAAAATCAAATATTAATATTTAACAATAAAATTAACATTAACATTGAAATTTTTAATATAATAAATGAAAATGAATCTTGTAATAAAGTTTGCATATTTTGAACATGAATGCACAATATTAATCATTTGAAACGTTGATAATCATCAAAATATTGATTAATTATTCGTAATTTTTTTTCTGAGGATGAAGCCCACATAGGTCTGAGACCTGTGCGTGGGTAATGAATTGGATGATGGTGATTGATGAGTTGGGCCTACAGTTTTAGGTGGGTTCCGAACCACCGAGAAGTGATTTTAAAGCAGAGAACAGTCTATTTTGCTGGCCAATCCAATCGGTCACCCTTACAAAGAGCGCCCAGTAGTTTCGTAGCTTAACTCTGATTGAACAGATACCTGCTACGGCACTCGGCTGTCACTCCCAATTTTTACTTAAATGTTTTTAGAATCTGACACACCACAAATATTTAAATATAATCTTAAGGGACATAAGATAACGCTCAATGATTTATGGTTCAAACTTTTACCAGCATATAAAGGCATGGCCTATACATTATGTAAAATATTTGATGTTAATTAATTTTTTCAATACCAAAATTAATAATATTAGTTTAATAAATATTCTATTAGTAATTAGTTCATAGAATATACTCAAATAAAAATTGTAAAATATTCCTGTAAAAATATACTTGTGTTATATGTTTATACTGTATTTATATATACTCAAAATAAAAAGTATATACTCTATATTATATAAACTATATAGAATATACTCAAATAAAAATTGTAAAATATTCCTGTAAAAATATACTTGTGTTATATTTTTATACTATATTTAATCCTACGCATTGTATTTTCAAATAGAAAAAATACTTATGTTTATTTATTATAATATTAAAAAATGCTTATCAGCCTCAAAACATTTGTTTAATGTTATGTTTTTAAAAGAAAATTTTTGTATTCCATTCTCCATTTTATTTTTTCTGTTTTATTCTAGTTGTGCATTTTTACTTGTTTTAAACAGTATCACATTTCATGTGCAAATGACATTATAATTTGTATAATACGTTATTAAACCTTGTAAAGTAACCTTATAAAAGATTTGCTTCCAAAGTTATGTTTTGCTTGAAACGTTTGTATATTTCATTTTGATTGTGCTTTTATGTCAATTTAATTGTTTTAAACAATATCACATTAATGTAACCACAAATAACAGCATTATCTCAGATGCACAATACCCTGAAAAAACGTGGGCCTAGATCTACCAGCTGGCTAATGTCTTCTCAACTTGAAGCAAGGAAAATATTTATATTGAATATAAAATCAACTATAAGAAAAACAAATATATAGGAAGATGTTGAAATATAGAAAGGAAGAAAACCCAATAAAAAATTAAAAAAAACAGGTCGAATATAGAACATTGTTCTTTTTGGAAGTCGGTTAAAAATTGAGAAGAGATATTGGAAGAAAAGCAGGATAAAAAAAAATGATAAAAATAATAAGGAAAGGGAAATGCAGAAAAGCAGGTAGGTGTGAAAATTACTCAATAGAATATTGAGAAAATCTTGAGACAAAAGAATGAAATAAAAACTGGGTGGATCATCCAATCCACTAGGTCTATCAAATAAAATTGACAAAATATGTTTTTCTTAAAGTTGAAGCTTACATAGATCTGAGACCAAGTGCATGGGTAATGAGTTGGACCTACAGTTCTAGGTGTTTCCGAACCACCGGGATGTGATTCTACAGCAGAGAACAAAATTGAAAGCATAAAAAACAATTGAAAAGAATGATACTAAAACAAACATTGAGAGAATTGATGATTAAATCCTACATTCAAGATTATTATTCATGTTATGTTATTGTCAATTATGGTAAAGATGATTCCCAAAAAGCTTATTACTTGTGCGCAGGCAATTTAATTGAAAAAAAATTTAGGAGCCATTTTATTAATTAAGAATATTCAATAATTTCTATCATTTATGTAGCAGTCTACATGGATGATAATGATGAATTTCTATGAATGTTTTATGTTATTGTAATTAGATCGACCCCACACAGTTTTACTCAGGGGTGGCATCCATTTTATTTATCATTATTGTAATAGTTTATACTACTTGTTTATTTTGTAGATTTGAAAAAAAATTCTTTCTTTCTCTCTTTCTTTCTTTCTTTCTTTTACTTTTTGCCGGAGAATGAAGCCCACAAAGGCATGAAACCTGTACGTGGGTAATGAGTTGGTGGTTGATGAGTATGAGCTACAGTTTTAGGTGGGTTCCGAACCACGGGATTAATATTAATGGAACAGTTACTGTATCTAGTATCAAATTCCACTATTGCTATTTTTTCCAAGTTTTATTCTGTAGCTGTCTAGCTTTTATGTTTTATTTTGTAGCTTTCTAAAAAAGCTTGACGCTTGTGCGTTGGCAACTGAACTACTCACCTTTGCTCTGTCCGTTTGTGTCTCTTAGCACTGAACACTCCTCAATTACACCGTAAACGCTGAACATTGTCCTAACTTCACTTTCTGTACACTTCTTCGATAGCATTCCGACAAACAATTTTCTTTCTGTAACAGAGAAAAAGAGAAAAATCGTTAGAAAATAACATAATAGACTACTATAACAATATGAATCAAGTATTAAACGTACCTGAAATGAGTACTGTATATGATTGAATGAGTACCTAAAAGATACAGTTATTAACATAACAGAAACGAAGAATAAAGAAACAACAAATTAATTGAATCGTTGACAAATTAGATTAATATTTATTTAATTAATTTAGCAACCACTTAAAATATTTTTGGCTAAAAGATTTTTATAAAATTGTATATCATCAACTCTTTTCAGCTATTTTTTAGTTTCAGTTTTGGGTGAACTTTCAAAATAATAGCCTTTAAGTGAATTGGTACACTTTTTTAGTGAAGTTTTCAGTGAATCTAAACTTGTCCAGTGAAGTAGCCTCAATGTTTTGGATAATTTAGTGTTTTGGTAATGTAGACTAGTGATCAAGACATTGAAGCACGGTCACCTATCCAAGCGCAGTCTTGAGCAATCGTGACTGATGTTTATCACCAGCACATCACACATAAACACATCATACAAACACACGTAAGAAACTAGATACTAGAATTTTGGCATATAGAAGTGAATAAACAAATAAATAAATTTATTCCTCTTACGTGTCAAAACAGCAGTATATATTCAAAAATATAATTAACTTATAAGACTACTGAAATTTCAAATAAGTTATAAAAGTAAAATTTCAACTGAATTAAGCCCATAAATTCTCAATAAATATTCCTCATAAATTAGGTACCCTTCATAGACACTATAGTCCGTTTTGAGGGTTACCATCACAATAAAAAATATACACCTGTGCTGTTAGCACTCCAGAACCGCTTCAATAAAACAAAACATATACAAATGTTTTTTTCTTTTTACCATGCTTTGCAAACCCAACTGTCCCATATACCAAGAGTCAGTACCATCTCTAGATGAAAACTAAACAATACATCCCTCAGACAATTACACTAGAAACAACATTAAAATAGAATAACTACACATGTAAATAGACAATACATATATTGATATAATATTATACAATAGACTCAAATTGAAATCGTTCACTTCACTTTCAGTTTTTAAATGAATTCAGTCAAAGAGTAGCCTTTCCATATTCTCAACTTCGAAAAGCCAAGCAAATAAGAAGGATCCAGTAATCTGTAAATGGAAGTGTAGATTATAATAAATAATGAATATTTAATGTTTTATTGCTTAAATAGATATGTAAGCAATAATATACTGTCTATGTATTTCCATAGCAACGGATAAGGGGAACTTATGAAAAGCAATATTGAAGCCAGTTGAGAATATGTAAACTAATAAGTTATGGTTGATTTAAAGACTTAAGCAAATTTTCAAAAAAATATGTTCTGTATCACAGGTAAGGAGGTGCTCTCTGTGGAATATAAAATTGATAATATAGTCGTGAATTATTCTACTCCTAAAAGTATACAAACCAATGCTAAATGATTTTTCATTTATAATGAAACATGAGCATTTAATTACCTGTAGGATTTCTTCCTTATTATATAACTTTTATCGATTATAGCCCAGGTTTGCTTGTCCGCAACCATTTACATGTTTGTTAATGTTGTTCTTTAAATTTTCAAAAATAAATGTAAAAATGGGATTCTTTTATAAATTTGAAACTGTGACAACGGGTTGTGTACTCATAATACGAATTAAGATCTAAATTCATCTTTTCATGTAAAAACATTCAAGTATCATTTTACTCACTTTTCTTTGCCATTTTTCTTGACATTCTTAATTTATTTTTATCGATTTTTAAAGTATATGTATAATGTACAATGTATAATGTTACTGGTATATATCTATTATAAAAAGTAGGTTTTCAATTCATCTTTTCATGTG
The DNA here is from genome assembly GCA_948455865.1 of Conomelus anceps. NCBI lineage: Eukaryota > Metazoa > Arthropoda > Insecta > Hemiptera > Delphacidae > Conomelus > Conomelus anceps. The sequence goes on from OX418220.1 coordinate 1,657,458, forward strand.
AGAATTTTAGTTTAAATTTCATTTTCTGTTCATATTCTCTTTCATTTCTTTTTGATTTCTTCTTCATAATTCGTTTAATGTAATATGCTAGAAGGAATGCATAAATTTATTAAAAATAGTAAGTTTGAAGTTCATCTTTTCATCTGAGAACATTGTTTCAAATTTTATTTTCTGTACCTTTTCTATTTCACTTTTTAATATATTTTTCAATTTGTTTAATGTACGGTATGCTAAAGAAAATGCATGAATTATTAAAAAAGTTACAAATCCCTCGTATTCGTGTGAGAGCAATTTTATTATTTTCTCTTTCTTCTTCTTTTCCTTTCAATTTTTCCAATATGAGCTGAAAGTTGAGCTAGAACAATTGGAAGTTTTAAATTCATCTTTTCATCCTTCCTTTTGTATTTCCATTTATCTTTCTATTTCTCTTTTTCCAACCACTTTCTTTTCAACTACTTTTCAATTTTCTCTTCGTGATCTTTCCATGTGAGAACTTTTCTCCAAATACATTTTCTATTTATTTTCTTTCTATTTCTCATTGTATTTTCATTCTCACTTCTAGTTCTCTTTTTCTTACCACTTTCTTTTCAATTCCTTTCACATTTCCTCTTCGTGATACCGTACTGTAAAAAACTATCAGAATCTGGCCCTTCAACCATTCTAAAGCAAGCTCAAAAATTTAGGATACGCACTGAAAGCTTTAAAAATAGCTCCATACACTCACCAACTCCACAAGTCAAGAGTGGTGTAGTTATCCAGAAACTATTAGTTCACTCAACAATAGACTAGTATATCTGCAACTATTTTCAGCTAGAGCAGTCCTGTATAATAGCAGCAAATTGATCTAAATACATCAAATTTAATGCAGGCATCACTGCGACAGTGAACAAATAGAAACGCAGGGTTGATTACAAAGAGTGAGTTTTTGTGCCATACAGAAATAGATTAGACCTCACCTCGGTTCTATTTGTAAAGTCCAATTCATTTCTGTATTCCACAAAAATCACCCAGAAAGGCCAGCTTGGTAGCATGACAAGGTGAGTTTTTGTGAAACGAAGAAATAAATTAGACCTTTCCACGCTTCTATTTGTCAAGTCTAATTCAATTCAATGTTCTACAAAATGTCACCCAGAGTTCTTATGAGATTGAATAATATATTTTGCCCATTAATTTCAGTGTTTCACTTGAAGTCACCCTGCTTCACGTCTCCTAGACTGCGTTCCAATTAGCACAATTTCATAAAAGAATGAACAGTTATTTCAAAATGAGTTCGCCTTGTGTGTAAATCGTTCAAAATGGCCCATAAATCGCCATTTTATTGCAAACATCACCCGTTTTCTCAAAATAGCTGGGCTTTTGGTCCCCGTTTACCACATTTTCAAAATTGATTTTTCGGTTAACTGAAGATAATATCACGGTTTTTTATCACTTACAACTTTTTGTATTGCTTCATTTCTTGAAAATAAAATTTCAATTTTAGCTATTTCAGCTCTCACTCAATCTCATAGTCTACTCTCTCTATCCAATGAACTAGCTCTCTTACACCTCTCACTCTCCAAAACCTCACTCTCGCACACGATCTCTTTCCAGCACTCTCTCAGCTCTCACACACCCTCTCTTTTTATCACTTACTTGTACTCGATCACACTCCCTCTTTTTTTTCTCTCTCTCTCACTATCTCGTTCTATCATTTCTTCTCTTTCTCACACTCTCTTTCTCAGTCCCTCTCTCTCCAACTCCCACTAGATCTTACTCTCTCTCTCTCTCACACACACACTCTCTCTCGCTAATAAACAAGCTCTTCATATTTTTCTCCATTATCATTGTTCTACGAATAGATTCAGCGTTTAATGACTTTTTTTAATGCGTAGTACGTGCTATTCCTAGCATATTTTCCTCAGCACAATCTCAAGTAGTAAAGAGTACACTGGCAACTAGATTGTTTGGAATAATCTTTAAATAGCTTTCTCTGGGCATTCAATCAGTGTTGGTTTTCAAGAATTATGCTTGCATCATTCAAGCTTCAGTTGGAGAATTTTTTAAAATATGTGAATCTTATGCTACAATATGCAGACGACGTAGTTATTCTAGCTGATAGTGTACCGGATGTAAGGAAGAAATTGAAATGCTTGTTTAAATACAGTGAGGAATTAGGGCTGAGAGTTAATTATAAAAAAACCAAGGTGTTGCCATTTCACAGGGGTAGATCAAGAACACTTAGAACTTTCACCCTAAATGGTTATGAAATAGAAACTTGTAGAGAGTATAATTATTTGGGAGTCACTTTCCAGTCATCAGGCAAATTTACAACAATGTGTAAAAATTCAATTAATAAGGCTAAAGCTGAAACAAGTGCTACTATGGCTGTTCTGTCAAAGGTAAAATCAGATGACTGGGAAGGGAAAATAAAACTCTTTGATTCGATTATTTTGCCTTCTGCATTATATGGTGCTGAAGTTTGGGCGCTCGGTTGCGAGGAAGCTGTGGAAAGAATTCAGTCGTTCTTTTTAAAACGAACTCTTTTATTGAACCGATCTGCGCCGAACTGGGCGGTTAGAATAGAGACGAATCGTTCCAGTTTAAAGCTACAACTTTTCATAAAGCAGTTGCAGTGGCTATTAAAAATCTTAAGTATGAGTGAATCAAGATTGCCCTATGTATGCTATCGGGTACTGTGTCAAGCTAAGTTTGATAGAGATAATAATTGGGTGCATTGTATCAGGAGGCAACTTGGTGATATGGGCTTGAGCAGCTTATGGGGTTCAGATGGCTTTGACGCGGTAGACTTGTCTAATAGTTATTTCGAGGTTTTGAATAGGTACTCCGCGCTTCTCAAGGATTCAGATAGGCTGAAGGCATTGAACACTCATAGTTGTAAGCATTATTTAAAGCTGAATCCCAATTTGGAAATGGCTGAGCAGTTGGTTTTTCCTATTTCAATAAGAAAAATGCGTTGCTTAACACAGCTTAGAATTCTGACAGCAACAGGCACCCATTTGTATTTCAATTATAAAAAAGCACACATTAACCCGGATAAAATATGCCCAGCCTGCAATTCTGCTCTGGAAACACTTGAACACTTTTTCATCAGATGTCAAATAATTATATAAAGAATTTAGAGCTCAGCACCTGAAAAAATATATAATTAACATAGTTTATCCCTCGAACCAAATCTTAGTATTGCTGTCAAACCTAAATAGGGAAAAAATTGATAGTATTCATTTGTATTCAATAAAGTCACTTGAAGAGAGAGAGAAGTTGCTACAGACGGCCAACATTTTTGATTAGTATGTAGACCCACTTTTGACAGTGTTTTGTTATTATTATTTGTATAATAGTGTCGTTTTTCTTTTGCATTGTTATTGTAGTGTTTGATGTTTTGCTCATTGTTGTAATCTATGACGGTTTTCAACATTGTTTTTCTTGTTTAAAGCACAACTCATTTGTATAGTTGGTAAAACTTTGTACAAATTAATTGATAAATAAAATAAATAAATAAATAAAATATGTGAATCAAGAAGGTATGATTCTGGTATTAAATGGCTAGTGTGGTAAAATAATGATGATGAGGAGGAGGAGGAGGAGGAGGAGGAGGAGGAGGAGGAGGAGGAGGAGGAGGAGGAGGAGGAGGACAAGGAGGACGAGGAGGAAGAAGAAACGAAGAGAAGAAGGAGAAAGAAAAGGAAAGGAGAATGAGGTGGAGCAGAAGGTGGAGGGGAAAATGAATAAAAAAGAAATAATTCCCTACAAGCAGGATTTTGGAGAAGGATGTGGAGGAGGATGTGAAGGAGGAGGAGGAGGAAAGGATGAGACGGAAAGGTAAAAGGAGCAGGTGGAGCAAAAAAGGAGAAGGGAATGAACATGACGAAGGAGAAAGAGATGGTGAAGGAAGAGGATTTGCGGGAGGAGGGTGGTTAGGAGTGGGTGGCAAAATGGTGAAGAAGAAAGACGGGAGGAAGAGGAAAAAAGGAGGGGAAGAAGAAGGAGGACGAGAAAAGAGTACGAGGAGAAGACGGATAATCAGGAGGAAACGAAGGAGGAGAAGGAAAAGGTGATGAAGAAGGAGGAGAAGGAGAAGAATATAAAGGTGAAAGAGAAGGAGGAGAAGGAGAAGAATATAAAGGTGAAAGAGAAGGAGGAGGAGGAGGAGATGAAGAAGGAGGATAAGAAGAATATGAAGGTGAAAGAAAAGGAGAAGGAGAAAAAGATTAAGGTGGAGAAGAAGGAGGAAGAAAGGGAGGTAAATGAGAAGGGAGTGGGGGGAGAAGTAAAAGGAAAATAATGAGGAGTAGGAAAACGAAAATGTGGAGAAGGAGAGAAAGAAGAAAAATGGATGAGAAGGCGGAGGAGGATGAAGAGAAGAAGGAGTAGGAGAAAAAAGAGGAATATAAAGAGGATGAGGAGGAGAATGAGGAGGAGGAGGAGTAGGACGACGAGGAGAACGAGGAGAGTACAAGGAGGAGCGAAGTAGAAGGAGAAAAAGTGAGGAGAAGGAGGGGAATGCGGAGAAAAAGGTAAGGAGTGGTTCAAATGGAGTGGCAGAATATTTTGTCTACAGCTGAGTTTATTATACTTAGTGATAACAGAGATAAGAGACTTCTAATGGATATGGACAGAGAGGGCACTCCAGACGTCTGCTGTTCAAAGAGGAAAGGTCTTCCAACTGCCACTGATAAGAAGCCTGTTTCTATTTGTATACACTTGCCCTACTGTTGCGCCACCACACTTCAAAAATGAATCATCATGTTCGGCCCCGTCCACATGTAGACACTTTTGGCTGTAGAGCGGTCTCGTAGAGCAATCTAGACACTCGTCAAAGTCTAGAAGAGTCTAGCCTGAGTTTACAATAGTGCAGCAGCAGTCAAGATTGAATTTTTTTAATTATAACTGTCTATCAATTGAAATAATGTTAAAACATTACAAGAAAATGGTACGCCCAGAGGTGACCTACTGAAGCGAAACACTAACTATACAAGGTGACGCAGGAAATATGAGTTGACAAAATCCTAGAAATAGAGAGCACGTCTACATTGAAATTATCAAAATGATGAACAATGATGGGTAGTGTCAAATGATGTAGTTTTTTACAGAGAGCTTAAATCCATTACAGACATTATACGGAAGAAAAGGAACGGATATATTTTGTTGGACACATTCTAAAGGACACCAGATACCAGATTATCAAGGAGAATAATAGAGAAACTTTGGGACATGAAGCAACAAGTAGGATGGATTCGGGAAGTTGAATAGGATTTAAATGAACTTGAAAGAACCTTGGATGATTTGAAAAATCTTAAGAAATAAAAACAAGATTCAAATCAAATATGCGAAAAGAGAACTTATTAAAGAGGACCAGGAAATAATTGATAAAAGTGGTTTAATGGGGCTGTCAAAGTAAAATAAATAGACAACTAGCAGGTTCCCCGATTCAATTGAATCAGGATATCTAGTATATTTGACATAACCTATTTCCTCCCCCTTCTTCTTATCATTCTTCTTTTGTTTTCACTTCTTAACCTTCTTCTCCAGCCTCCTCTCTTTCTTCCTTGTCTCTATTCTTGTCTTTTCTGCTCCAATTTTCCTTTTCTCCTTTTCTGTTTATCTTCTCTTTCCGCTTCTTCCTCCTATTCATTATCTTCACCTTCCTCTGGTAATTAATCTCCATTTTTTGCAGCATGTTACTATACGTTTATCCCTAATTTTCAGAACTAATCAAAAAATACGACCCAATGAACTTAGGGAAATGATAGCCGCGAGCCGTAGGAGGTATCTGTTCAATCAGATAGATAAGCTGCGTTCTCGTAGGTCCTGTTTGTAACGGTGACCGATTAAATTGGCCAGCAAAAAAGACACTGTTCTCTGCTGAAAATCACTTCCCGGTGGTTCGGAACCCGCCTAAAACTGTAGGTCAAACTCATAAATCACCATCATCCAACTCATTACCCACGCACAGTTCTCAGACCTATGTGGGCTTCATCCTCAAAAAAAAAACTACTGCAATCAAAAAATACAAGGTCTACTTTAACTTTATTTCAAAATGAACAGTAGAGTGGAAAAATTGGGTTAACATCACCCGGATATTCGAGATCAGAAAGAAAGAAAGAGGGAGAGGGAATGAGAGGGAATGAGAGGGAATGAGAGTGATAAAGAGAGAAGAACGTCTCTTAGCCGGAAAAGGAAACGAAGCAAGGACGAACAGGAAAATGGGAAAATGAAATCAATCAATGACAGACAAGGAAAAAGAGATTTTCATCATCGATCCCAACAGAAATATGAGAAGATGCTGCTTCGTCTCTCAGCTCTTGGGACGCTCAAAAAATTGAATCAGCCCCCAAAATGAAGAATATCAATGTTCACTCTGTCTCTATCTTTTACTATCTCCCCCCCCCGCCTCTTTCTACTTCTTCCTCTTTTTCTCCTTACTGAATTTCTAGTGTAAATCAACCTCAATGTTGTGGACAATAACGTTCGATGCACACTTGCGTTTTTTCAAGCTGCGTATACGCAGCTTGCGAACGCCGGCGGTTCAGCAGTAGATAAGTTCTAGTGGAGAAGTACACACTTGAGCGGAGCAAGTGACTTGCAAGCGGCGTGCACGCAACTTGCAAATTGAGCACGCAGTTTTCTGCCCAACCGCCGCGTGCACGCAGTTTTCACAACACTCCGGTCGGTCTGGCAACCTGCCAACCGCTGAAAACACGCTCTATAGTCTGTTCAGCGAGACTACGGAGTGGCGTAAACAAACATGTGCGTGCGTGCAAGCCAAGACTCAACGAAGCCCGATTCACACAAAGCCTAGTTTTCGAAACGCATCAAACAGGTAACAGGCCTACCCATTGAAAACGACTTTCAATAATCATTTGCAAACACCTACTTGGATAATACTTATTATTTATTGTAAATGGAAATAGATACATGAGAATAATGAATTATATGAATGAGATGGCTATTTTCTTATTTTCAATGCTTAGGTAATGTATCCAAACATTCAGCAATCACTGGTATCACTATTATTAGAATTGTTCATAAATTTGTCGATTGAATTATTTTACCTATACATTTGAAATGAAAATACTGAATTGATAACTGAATTTAAAATCTAATATGTTCTTGAAATAATGCAATAATAATTCATTAATTTCACAAACTGGAAGTGCGACATCAGCTGTTGAATGAACAGTAGTTGGCAATGAATGTGAATAGGCCGACCGACCGATGCCAGTACAATTCTCGGAATTCCTCACTCACACACATGCAAAGTTTGTTTACTTCATTCCGTAGGCTCGCTGAACAGACTATAGTGTGTATTGAAGAGAAAAAACAAGCGGCGTGCACGCAGCTTGAAAAAACGCAAGTGTGCACCGAGCCTAGAATATAGTCAAAATTTGTGAAGAAAGTAGTTCTGGACTTTGTTGTATTTTCAAGTTGTCAATTTATCTACTGCATAAACTAATAAAAATAAAGAAATAAATTGAATTTAATATATATATATATATATATATATGCAGTAATTGGGCATTTTAAATCTCACTCCATGGCACCATGGGTCCGATCCCACTAGGCGTTAAATCTGCAAGAAAGAAACAAATCTGTCAAACTATACAACCTGTGATAACAGTTCTCCATCAGGTCTACCCTATCCCTTTGTCTTCTTCTATCCTATTTGGGTAGCATTCTTCGCCCTTTTCTTCGTTTTCTTCTTCACCACAACTTCCTCGATTCCGTTTTACTGTTGTGTTTATTTTAAATAATAGTGTTTTAGACGGACCTGCTGCCTACACGCCTCATAAATCTCACTCACAGAGATTTGTGTGGCAGTGGCAGAGCCAAAAACTCTCCGAGACTTGACATAAAATCTAATGGCATTGAGGGTTCCCCTTCCCCTCGCCATACCTGTTTCTGCTTATGACATTTTTTATGATTTATTACAAAAAATATTATTGTAGCTACTATACATTCTAATTCGTACACGATGTATTCTCGAAATAGAGGAAATTATAAAAAAGATTCAGAGTAAAATCTTTTAAAATTTTTCATTTTGACATAAGATTGTTATTAGCATGTTTTTCCATGTATTTCCACAAAGTTTTTTTCCAAACAGCGATACTTGTAGCAGTAGATCGCTTTCTAGTTAAATAATATTTAAAAATATATATAGAAAATAATAGATTACAAACCGTTGCGAACAATTGCTAATCTATGGGACTATAAATATAAATTCAGAATAAAATAAATCAATTTATAGAATAAATAATATAAAATTCCCTAGAATATTCACACACACATGCAAAGCTCGAGGAGCTTGTACGCACATGGGAGCACAGTAGCCTACAATAATGATTATCATATGAAGACCAATTCAATCAGCTGTTTAACATTGAAATTGAATCAACTTTCTCAGATATGTAGTCTAAATTTCAGATTTTAAATAATTAAAATTTTTTAAAAATTCATAAATATTTCGAGTGTATTGAATAGAATCAAAGTACATGAATTTAACTTAAGAATAATAAGAATTATTTATTGCCACTTTTTTCTATACGAAGTACAAAATAACATAATTACATGACTTGTACATCCATTTAACAATCAGCAAAATTTAACACTTCGTATAATACATTTTATTTTAAGCCTTGAAATGTTTCATGTTATACCTTATATTACATTACATGTTAGATATGCTTTACATGTTACATGTTTACATGTTAAAATGCTTTACTTGGTAATTGTTTTTTCCAGAAGATTCAAGTTATATTTTAATCAAAACGTAAACATAACCTACGCTTAAAAATATTTGGAAAATACTTTAAAATACTTGTAAAAATTTTGTAATAGAGGCAGTTTTGGGTTAAAAGCCTGTTGTTTCTTTACAATAAGTTGTATTTTGACTGTATCAATAAATAAATAAATATGGTAATACATGAAAAAACATCTTTCCCATGATAGAATACAAAAGATAGTCAGGAATGAAGTGGAAAATAACTGATTATAAAGATGACAAAAATAGACAACCATTGACAGTGATTGGTTTTGATGCCTAATTTAGATAAATTATTCAAAAATACTACTTTTTGACTCCATTTCTTTTTTATTGAATACACACACAAAAGACAGGAGTCTTATTTAGTCTGTCTGGTAGCCTACAGGAGGGTGTTTTCATTGTATTCTGGGACAGTTCAAGTCATATGACAAGATAGATATGTTTATCTAGAGTTCTGGTGTCAGGACATGCAAATGCTCCCAGTTTATCTCGTGTTAAGAGATTGTGGGGCAGAGCTATGCCTTATTCATAGGACAGCAGATTATGGTGATAATATTCAACATAATATTCAAATAGGAAATGATGTTTAGAACTGGAGTTATTCAAATAAGGGAAATGATTTCTGGAGCTGGAATTTACCAGCACACATCACTTCAGGTTTCCCATTAGATATAGAATATTCTGAACTATAAATGGAGATTGGAAAATTATCTAAAAAGATAAGGAGGAAGAGATTAAGAGAGAGAAGAGAAAGAAATAAAGTAAGAAAGAGAAAGAGTAGGAGATATATTTATTACAGAGAGAAAGAAAGAGAGATAGGCTAACAAGAAAAGGGAATGAGAAAAAGAGAAAGATATTTTTATAAATAGTTCATTTCATATTACAAAATTATGAAATGATTTTGTAATGATTACAAAGATAAGAGAATGTAGATGATGAAGAATATAAAAAAAGGAGAAGAAATTAGAGATAAGATAAATAAGTAAGAGTAAAGAAAAAATATATATAGGTGATAACGAATAAAGGGAGAAAGAGAAGAATAGGGAAGAAAAGAGGATGGAAGAAGTACTAGATGATGAAAGGTTGGGAAAAATGTAGGGCTAATAGAGGGGAAGGGGAAGCAGTGTGAAGAAGAGACAGAGTGTGTGAGAGAGAGAGAGATGGAAGAGTAAAGAAAAAGAAAGGTGATGAAAATGAAGAAGGGTGATTGAAGTGAAGAAGAAGTAGGAGGATTAGAAGAAGAAAAAAAGGAGGAGAAAAAAAAGGAGAAGAAGGATGAGGAGGAGGAGGAGAAGGAGGAGGAAGAGGAGGAGGAGGAGGAGGAGGAGGGGGGGAGGGGGAGAACAAAAAGAAGAAGCAGAATTAAAAAAAGGAGAAGAAAAAGAAGAAGTAGAAGAGGAGAGAGGACGATTGGAAGAAGAGCAAGAAAATAAAGAGGAAGACGGAAGAAGAAAAGACGCAAGAAGAAGAAGAAGACGGGAGCAGAAGGAGATGGAAGAAGAAAGAAAAAAGGGGGAAGAGGAAGACCAAGAACAAGAAGAACACGAAGAACAAGAGAAAAAATTTGAAAAGAAGAATAGGAAGAAATAAGAAGGTAGAAGAGGTGCAAAGACAGAAGAAGATAAAGGACGATGGGAAGGAGTTGAAGGAGAAGGATTATGGGTAGAATGAAAAAAGGGGAATACAAGGCGAAAAGCAGAAAGAGGTGGACTTAAGAAGGATTTAGTGGAAAAAAAGAGGAAACAGATTAGATGATAAAGAAGAAGTAGAAGGTGAGGGAAGAAATACGATGGAAACGGGGAGGAGGAGGAGGAGGAGGAGGAGGAGAAGGAGTGGACGAAGGAAGAGGAGGTGAGGGAGGAGTAGGAGAATGAGTAGGATGACTAAGAGGAGGAGGAGAAGAAGTAGGAGAAAGTGTGATAATGCGGAGTATGTAGAGCAGGAGGAGGAGGAGGATGATGATGAAGAGCATAAGATATAACTGAAAAGATGCACAACACCAATAAACAGAAACTAGGAAGATGATAAAGAAAGACAGATAATGCTGTTAAAAGATGTCCTCTAACCTCTTTGTCTTTCCTATGAATAACAGATTTGTGTTTCTATTATGTAAAACTGTTCCCTCTTCCATATTTCCAGTATGTCAATTCTTCACCACTCACCCCCCCCCCCCCCCCACAACCATTACTAAACTACTTTGGGTCAATGCATAAGAGTGACGTTCAGTTCTGTAATGTGATGTATAATATGGCTGTCAGAACTGTCAAATATCCAAACAATAATATCTCTGTATTTCGAAATGCACATTTCAGTATTTCGAGTGGCTCTCACTGTCGAATGTAGAAGATTCTATTGGAATTTGTCATATGTTTCATTTTTTGAGTGTTTTTCAATGTGATGAATAAATTCAAATTTCGTTTTGAACTTGAAATGTTCTTTGGACGTGAGAGGGGATTTTTCATCTTTCTTGGCTTTCTTGGCTTGCTATTTCGCATTGCACGGTAGGAGACCGTGAATCAGGTTTTTAAAATTGTTTGTGTGAGGTGAATTAGAGTTGAATTGAGTCAGGCTGTCGTTTCATGGTTTTATAAATTTCATATTGCTCCAATACGGTTAGTTTTCGGATTTTTGAACAGTGTTATATAATTATTTAAATCAGTGTTGAATTAAAGTTTGTTGAAATGATGTGTTCTGCAAAGGTGGAATGGGTGTTATTTAGGCTCTGAACAGTTAGCTCTAGTCTACCAGCTTTGCAGAGCACATAATTTCAACAAACCACAATTTTAAACAGACATTCTTTTAAAGAAAACCGTGAGCCAACAATATCAGAGCAATATGTAATTTATAAAAACACAAAACTACAGCCTGACTCAATTCTAAATTATCAACTCTAATTCACCTCACACAACCTGTTTGATTGCATAATTCCAGATATTCCCGCCTTCTTACCAATTCACCACCACCCCACCACAACACCACAACAACACAACCATAACCCTAATTTTCAAGACCTAATTCAGTAACTTCCAACGCCTTAGTAAAAATTACAACAATGCGAAATAGCCCTCACACGAATGAGTTGGTATTGAATTCCCCAGTCAACACTTATTTAGGTTCACTATACTAAGAAAGCCGTGAGACGTAGCAGGTATCTGTTCAATCAGATTAGATAAGCAACGCTCACCTGGGTCCTCTCTGTAAAGGTGGCCGATTGGATTGGCCAGCAAAAAAGAAGTGGTATCTGTTAGGAATCTGTTCAAAATAGGTATAATAGGGGATAGGTATCTGTTCAGATTAGATAAGCAACGCTCACCTGGGCCCTCTCTGTAAGGGTGGCCGATTGGATTGGCCATCAAAATAGACTCTGTTCTCTGCTGTAAAATCACTTCCCGGTAGTTCGTAACCCACCTAAAATTGTATGTCCATCATGTTTCCAATAACATGGCTCAAGCGGCGAAGTGAAAGGTCTCTCCACCAATAAAAGTCATATGCATTTACTATCAAGTGAAAAAGTAATATGGAACTACAAAATCGTATAATTTTATCATAAATTTCAATTGGTATTCAGCAATTCTTGATAAATCAATTGGTATATTTTTTAATATGGCCTAATTTATAGTTTCCTTGCGTTACCCTTGGAATACCGTATTCAACATTGCAACAAAACTCAGAAGCAATAAAAATTTCCAACAATGAAAACTAATTATCACCGTGTACTGAATACAGTAGAGATGCAAACTACCAAACAAAACCAATTTGAAAAAGTGAATGAGGTAAAATTTGAAATGTACAGTCATGCAGAGAATATGACCTTCGCTTACTCTTTATCTTATGAACTCTTTTCATACGACTGTCACTCGACAAGAGAACTGTACGTTTTGCTACTTGACTTTCCAATGTTCTACCAAAAAGAGATAACAATAGAGCGGAAAAGAACAGAAAATGTGGCGAGCATATGTGTGTCAAACGATGTGTCACTATGATAAATTCGAGTGACGAGTTTTCGATTCAATGGAGGTGCAATAGTTCAAATTCAAATAAGTTTTAGACAACAGACTACCAAGTTACTAATTTTACAATTCAATAGAGAGGTGCCACAATTCAAATAGGTTTTGAACGGTACACTACCAATCTTCATGTAAAAATATTATTGGATATAATATTCTTCTTACATCTTCACAGATGTTTATTCAAGCTTGTTTGTTCATCACATGAAGACTATTAATGATGATGTAATGTTTTACTGAAGGAAGATTGAAATGTTAATTTATATCGTTTACTATTGAGAATTTTGTTATATAATTGACAGTAAAATTGATTTTCTTGAGACTTAGAAAATCGTTTTAGTCATTCAATTCAAGATAATAGTAAACAATATAATAAATCAATTTTAATGTCAATTATATAACAAAATTCTCAATAGTAAACGATATAAATTGACATTTCAATCTTCCTTCAGTAAAACATTACTAATCTTCATCATTGATAGTCTTCATGTGATAAACAAACAAGCTTGAATAAACATCTGTGAAGATGTAAGAAGAATATTATATCCAATAATAGTTTTACACTCATATGCCAAAAAAAACTTGAATCCGATAGAACGCAATTCAAAAATACAAGTTATGAAATTCAAACTTGAAAAAATTGTTTTTCTGATGTTGAAGATCCATCTTGTTTCCACTAGTATGTAATATAAACTTTAAAAAACACTTTAAGGTGGATATTAACTCACGTTATGGCGTGACGGTCGTTTCACTTTGTTGTCTAGAGCATCGTCAGACGTAGTAGATGCGAGTGTACTGTGGGTCGTCTGACGATGCTCTTGACAACAGAGTGAAACGGCCGTCACGCCATAACATGAGTTAATTTCCACCTTAGTGTTATTTAAGTTCATATGAAATAGTTTTTCATTGTTGAGCTGATACTAAACAAATTAGGCTGACTGAAATTTAAACCTTGTAGACATGGAGTTTTTTTAACCAATAAAATCATGATGTTGTAGATCCATCTTGTTTCCACTAATATGTAATATAAACTTAAAAAAACACTTTTAAATGGAAATTAAAAAAAACACTTTTAAATTGAAATTTATGGAATGCTCTAGACAACAGAGCGAAACGGCCGTCACGCCATAACGTGAGTTAATTTCCATTTAAAAGTGTTTTTTCAAGTTTATATTAAATAAAATCATATCTTAGAATTTCAGGTTCTATTCTGTATTAGTTTCGAAAAATTTGCTACCCAAAAACTTAGGATATTGTGGAAAAATAGACTGTTAGTGCTTTGTAGAGTTAATTACACCAAATTTCAATTTATAAATTTATTTTTATTTATTAATAAAATACAAAACATACATATACAACATGCAAAAATGAAAAATATTTAAAAAAATAACAGAAATCCAATATTATTCAAAAGTGAAATCTTTAAACAATTTAAAAATTTACGTGGCACTGTATTGAATGCAGAGAACTGGAGATGAAAACCCAATCATATCATATCCCAATCAAACAATATCCCATGTCTATTAAATTATTATTATTATGTCTATTAAATTATCCCAATTGTTTTTATATTTGCTTCATCTTTAGCGTTTAGTTTCCTTAAATTGGTCTGCCGTGATTTCTCTATTTAATATCACATAAAATGAGAAGCATCACAAGGGGATTTCAACTACATTTCCTGGATGTTTTACATCTGTATCAAACTCAAGTGCTCCAATATGGGAATCAATTTTGAAAACTTCTTTACTGTTGAATAATTTTAAATTTATATTATTGAACTGCACCGAAGTATACATTTATTTTCTCAAATTTACATTTGCTCAGTTGTTATTTAAATTTTCTGCTTCTAGTGAGAAGACTCAATATATTTTTCTAATCTAAAATAATATTCATTTAAGACGTTATTAGACGAATATCAGACGACTGCATACTGCATGCCCTAGAAACATTTTATTGCCTTCGGACCCTTCGATAATTGGGCACATTTTTCTGGGAATCTCTTTCCCGCATATGGAAAGGTTTACTGTTTTTGTTATAGTAAAAACCTGATGCACCCATGAGAAGACAACCCACAACCTTTTAGATACCTTTAAAACTTTTTAGAAATGACATTTTCGAGCAGTCATCAGACCCTTCAATAATTACACACATTTGGCGTGAATCTTTTTCCCACATATGGATAGTCGTTCCAGCAGTAGACCTGCACCTGCAAAAGTCACAGGCAGTCACAATAGGTCACAGATGTGACAATCTACCGCACCTGTGACTACCACAGTTCATCCCATACGTGTGGGAATCATCAGTTACATTACAAAAGAAGTCTATAATATGACCCTACTACTTCAACACTTGTGCACAGCGGGTTTTGTTATTATTATATTATTTGTTTCAAGTTTCGTTTATTGAGTGTTACTATTAAGGCAAAAAAATTGTCTAGCTTTTATTGGTGGTCAGACCCTCGCCGCTTGAGCCATGTTATTGGAAACATGGTCGACCTACAATTTTAGGTGGGTTCCAAACCACCGGCAGAGAACAGTCTCTTTTGCTAGTCAATGCAATCTGTTACCATTTATTGAGGTATTGGGATGTTATCTATAGCCTTTAATGTGTTATATATTGTCATGAGAAAATTTTTCATCAATAATTTTGTGAAATATGGGGGCTCATAGTTTAAAATGTTTCGTTCTCTGGGGGGCAATTGATCTTCTACAATTTATTTTAAACTTCTGGTAATTATTTTATAACTCCGACACCTTCAGGAATAGAATGACATATTTTCAATTACAATAAAACATAGTTTTTCATAATAAATATCCAAATAACACAAAATATTTCATGACATTCAAGAATATATTTTAAAGTAACTGAATGTTTATTCGAGATAAAAAATATGTCAATATGTCAAGGTATCTTTCAGTTGAAAAAATCATTAAAAGGTTAAAATAACTTTTAGAAATGAACAATTTCCCCAAAAACCCCCATATGAGCCCCCATATTTCACAAAAATTGTTGATAAAAAAATTGGCTCATGGCAATAAATAACACCTTAATTTTTATTTTTGAAGATGATGTCTTGAAGACTCCGTTTATGGAGTATAAAACAAGTCAAGTCAGATAAACAATTATATACATACAATATTACCAATCTTATTCACCTGTTACTACAATAATTACAATTTAAATTAGTTGAGAGGTTCAATTTTCATTTGAAAGGAAGTCTTGTACACTTTAGAAAGCTTTCAAATAAATATTTTCTTTGTTTTTCTAATTGTTTTTCGTGACAAAATACTTCATGAATAATCTATAGAGGTTCATAGACAAACAATCTTTAGATGTTTAGATGTTCACAGACTTAATGAACAATATAATATCAAAACTGAGACTGCGTTTCTATTTAGATTATGATTTTTACTCACTTATATGATGAAGCTTCTCTTTAGAAGCGAAATGCATCCCTTCATTATAAGTGAGTTAAAATCATAATTTAAATAGAAATACAGTGTCAGTTTTGATATTTTTCAAATATTTATGTTGCTTTGCCTATATTCCAGGCTTTTTATCAACCTAACAGATTTACAGTTAACAGATTATCACTTGGTGAGTCATATTAGTAATACCTAGTTATCTTAAATATAACTATATTAAATAGCTGGTTATATTGGTAGGAAACTCTTCAACAAGCTACCGCAGTTTTCAAAGAGTCTTGAAATAATATAGAAATATTTGAAAAAAAAAATTGAAAAATATTCAGTTGATGAAACCTTTTATAGTGTACAAGAGTTCCTTTCACATCAAAATTAATTAAGCCTCACCTCAACTAATTAATATAGTAATTAATGTTAACAAACTAGTGTATAAGATTATTGTATAATTGATAATTGTTGATCTGACTTTTCTTATACTCCTTAACCGGAGTCTCCAAAACGTAATCTACTAAAAACAAATAATAATATTAAAACAAGCCGAGAAAATTATCACAATAGTAACTTATTCGAACAAAAACCTATTTATATTGGTAGGAAACTACAGCAAGCTACCGCAATTTTTAAAGTCTTGAAAATATAGAAATATTCAAAAAATCAATTAAAAAAATATTTAGTTCAGTGGCGGATTTACAGGGGGGGCTTTCGGGCTGAAGCCCCCCCCCCCCAAAACCTCCAGAGTGTAAATTTTTTCCAATCAAACCTCCATTTTGAAGCTCATAAAATATTCATTGTAGCAAGAATTACCTAATTCCACTACCAAGTCTTCAATTGTAACATTAGATCCCACATTTCTATAAGAGGAAAACTAATCGTCAGATAAAAACTTTAGAAAAACATCTCTTTTTACAGTGTGGAATTCACACAAAGTTTATCTATTAAATCTTGATGAAACATTAGTTCATTGATAAATTTGTATCTTATTGAAGCTCCCACATTGATTTTCATTCTTAAAAATTGAATAATATGACCGTAATACCGGAATAATGTTCTAGGTCTATGTTCCTTGACAAACTGTTGAACACACCAGATTCAGCCATAATTCAATCAAAATTTTCCAATATACTTTAAATTTGAGTCAATTTTATCGCTGATACGGTTCATCAAAGCACTAGTAAAGCTATTTTTTATTTCCCAATCATATGAATAGTTATAGTTCGGGTATGATTGATTATGAAAAATTCAAAAGCTTTCACAATACTTGTTTTCAGTTCACCTCTACCCCCCCCCCCCCCCCCCCAAATCATATCATCAGTAGCAAACCAGCCACCCCAAAAACATTTTCTGGATCCGCCACTGATTTAGTTGGAGGTTTTTATAGTGTACAAAAGTTTTTTCACGTCAAAATTAAGCCTCACCTAAACTAATTGATATAGCAATTATGGTAACTATTGTATAAGATTGTATAATATTGTTAATCTGACTTGTCTTATACTCCTTAACCGGAGTCTCCAAGACGTAATCTACTAAAAACAAAAACAAAAAAACAACAAGCTACAAAAAAAACCTCAGTTTGTACCTCAGTTTTCAAAGAGTCTTGAACCTAATATATTCTCCTCAAATTTTCACATCAAAATTGAGTCTCACCTCAACTAATTTATATAGTAGTTATAGTAACTAGTGTATAAGATAATACACTATAATTATTGTGTAATTATTGATCTAACTTGTCTTATACTGTGCTATTATCAACTTTTCATGTTAAATTTAACGACTTGCAGTCAAATATTTGTTAAGAATAAGTATAACTCACTTAATCTGTAGGCCGAGCGCTTTCAAATCTATGAGATCCATCTTCAGAGGCGTGGGTTCCTAGATCTTCATGTCAGTTTTTTGGTTAGAAGTGTTGTGGTTTTTTTTTAAAAAACAACACTTTTTAAAACCACAACACTTCTAACCAAAAAACTGACATGATGATCTAGGAACCCACGCCTCTGAAGATGGATCTCATAGATTTGAAAGCGCTCGGCCTACAGATTAAGTGAGTTATACTTATTCTTAACAAATATTTGACTGCAAGTCGTTAAATTTCACATGAAAAGTTAATATTAACAACGCAGTTCGTCATGGAACAAGAAATCCAGGAATTCTGTACTATTACTTCTTAACCGGAGTCTCCAAGACGAAATCTACAAAAAAAAAAAAACAAAACAAAACAAGACGAGGAGAATCACAATAGTAATAGCTTATTCGAACAAAATCCTAGTTATATTGGTAGGAAACTACAACAAGCTACCGCAGTTTTTAAAGAATCATGAAAATATAGAAATATTTAAAAAGCAATTGAAAAAATATTTAGTTGAAGCTTTTTTTGTTTACAGGAGTTCCTTTCACATAAAAATTGAGCCTCACCGCAACTAATTTATATAGTAATTATATTAACTAGTGTATAAGATTGTATAATTGTTGAATTGTTGATCTGACTCTTGTCTTATACTCCTCAACCGGAGTCTCCAAGACGTAATCTACTAAAAACAAAAAAAATAAAAGCAACCGCAGTTTTCAAAGAGTCTTGTAAGTATAGAAATATTAAAAAAACAATTGAAAAATATTTAGTTGAAGCTAAATATTCTCATGAAAATTTTCACATCAAAATTGAGCCTCACCGCAACTAATTTATACAGTAATTCTTTTTTCTAGATTACGTCTTGGAGACTCCAGTCAAGGAGTATTAGACAAGTCAGATCAACAATATTATACACTAGATACCATAATTACTATATCAATTAGTTATATCAAAAGTGAGGCTCAATTTTGATGTGAAAGAGACTCTTGTACACTATAAAAAGCTTTATCAACTAAATATTTTTTCAATTTTTTTTAAATATTTCTATACTTTCAACACTCTTTAAAAACTGCGGTAGCTTGTTGTAGAATTTCCTACCAATATAACTAGGTTTTTGCTTGAATAAGCTACTATTGTGACTCACCAAGTGATAATCTCCTCGGCTTCTTGTACTATAATCATGTACGTCAAGATTTTGGTTAATATCATTCGTTTTTACATAGTAACGTTCTATAGTAACTAGTGTATAAGAGTATAATTATTGATCTAACTTGTCTTATACTCCTTAACCGGAGTACAAAAAAAAACGTCAGCCTATTTTTAGGCTGTACGAGCACCAGGACTGGCAGTTAATATAGGTAGCATACAGTGTAGCAGAAGCGGCTGAATAACCTCTGAACTGCATGTATGACCTTCTGACCTGCTTTAATTTCTTTCGGCACTTATTATCATTGACAGTGTGCCTGTCTGCTTGCCTGCCTGTTAAGTGTCTTCCATTCCATGTATTGTTTCTACATACTATTTCCGTTCACACTCTTCTTTCTCACTTCCTCGCTCGCTTTCGCTGTCTTCTTTCTTTGTCACTCCTTTTGTGTCATACTATATCTGGCGCAGGTGTATAAAGGTGCGGTGCTACAAACACACCAGCTTTTTAAGCGCATGCATTTGTGTCACACTTCTTCTTCTCCTTCTTCTTTCTTGTCATCTCCTCCTTCTTCCTTGTCTTCTCCTTCTTCTTTCTTGTATTCAACTTCTTCTTAATTATTATTGTTTCAGTTGATTGTTTAGTTTTAGTGTTGAATTTAATTTTTCTTCTCTATTCCCTGACCAATTACTCAGTTTTTTCTCTGAATCGTATAAAGTTTAATAATCAACTTCAACTATTAACTCATTCACTTTCATTGTATTCTGTGAAATATCATACTAAAATGTATTCTTCTATTCTATATAAACTAATTCTAGTAGAGTTCACTGGAAGGTTGAGTGTAAGATAGGACTTTGCCCTAACTCCGCCCTTTTGTGTAAATGCATCACCTTGATATTACAATTCATTTATTATGCAAATATTCTTATTAATGTCAGTAATCTAGCTCACAAAACAGTGTAATAGTAACGTATCTATTTTTTATCTATCTTCCATGAATTAAGGTGATATCATTCATTGTAAGGTAATTATATATGTCAGTAATTATATAAATAGTACTTTTACTCGAATAAAGCTATCTGAATCTGAATCTTCTTCCTTGTCTTTTCCTTCTTCTTTCTTGTCTTCTCCTCCTCCTTCCTTGTCTTCTCCTTCTTCTTCCTTGTCTTCTCATTCTTCTTCCTTGTCTTCTCCTTCATCTTCCTTGTCTTCTCCTTCTTCTGCCTTGTCTTCTCCATCTTCCTCCTTGTCTTCTCCTCCTTCTTCTATGTCTTCTCCATCATCTTCCTTGTCTTCTCCATCTTCTTCCTTGTCTTCACCTTCTTCTTCCTTGTCTTCTCCTTCCTCTTCATTGTCTTCTCCTTCTTCTTCCTTGTCTTCTCCTCCTCTTCCTTGTCTTCTCCTTCCTCTTCATTGTCTTCTCCTTCTTCTTCCTTGTCTTCTCCTTCTTCTTCCTTGTATTCTCCTTCTTCTTTTCTGTCTTCTCCTGCTTCTTCCTTGTATTCTCCTTCTTCTTCCTCATCGTTTCCTTCTTCTTCCTTGTCTCCTCCATCTTCTTCCTTGTCTTCTCCTTCTTCTTCCTTGTATTCTCCTTCCTCTTCCTTGTCTTCTCCTTCTTCTTCCTTGTATTCTCCTTCTTCTTCCATGTCTTCTCCTTCTTCTTCCTTGTCTTCTCCTTCTTTTTCTACTACTTATTATTATGCTTTTTCACACTTCTTCTTTTTATCCTTCTTCTACTTCTTATTTACTTTTTCACACTCATTTTCATCCTTCTTCACACATCTATTGCTTTTTCTCGTTTCTTTATTTCGTCTACTTCCCGCTTTTTTATTTACTTACAGTATTAAATATTTTTCTTAGTTGTCTTCTTGATTTTTGTTTTTCAACTTCTGCTTTTCTCGCTTTTTCTTCTACTACTCATTTTCCTTCCTCGTTTTCTTCTTTTTCTCCTCCCACTTCTCAATCTTTTTCTTCTCCTTCTTCTTGTTCTTTTTCTTCCGGGTCTTCTCCTTGTTGTTGTTGGTGTTGTTCTTCTCCTTGCTGTTGATTCTTCTAACTCTTTTTTCTTCATCTTCCATCTTTTCATCGTCTTCTCCTTCTTTTGTCCTTCTTTTGTCCTTCTATTTTTCCTCCGCTTTTCCATGTACACCTCCTATTTCTTCTACTACTTCTTTTTTTCTTCATTTCTCATTTTTTATTTTCTTCTACTTCATCTTCTTCTCCTCCCACTTCTTCGTCATCTTCTACTTCTTCTTTCCCCTTGTCATCTCCCTTTCTTTTCTTCTTCCTTATTTTCTCTTTCTTCCTTATTTTTTCTTTTACAATTCTTTTTCTTCTTCACACTTTTTTCTTCTCGCTTCTCTTTTGCTTCGCCTCTCTTTTTCTTTATTTTTATATTCTTCTTCTTACTTTTGGTTCTTCTACTTCTGCTTTTTTGTCGTTTTTCTTCTTCTCCTCGTCATTCAACTACTCCTTCTACTCTTTCGTCTTGTTATTTTCCTTCTCCTCTTCTACATTTTCTTCTTCCTTGTCTTCTCCCTCATGTTTTTTTCATCCGTGTCTTCTCTTTCCTCCGTGTTTTCTCCTTCTTCCGCGCTTTCTTCTTCTTATACTCCTCCTGTTCATCTTTTTCTTCTTATTCTGCTCCTCTTTTTCATCTTATTTCCTCCTTCTCTTCTTCTTCTTCTTCTTCTAAATGTTCTATATTCTTCCTTTTTCTTCTCACGCGTCCATTTCTTCTTCTTTTTTTCTTCTCCTCTTCTTATTTTCTTTTGTCTTCTTCTACCATCCCTCCTCCCACTACCTTCATAACCATTTCCAATATTTTTTCCCCGCAACAGTTGGTAGACATTGTTTGCCCATTAATTTACTATATTTAGGGATTACATCAATTTGAGCTGAATATACCTCAAATCCCGTAGCAAAGCACGGGTGGACAGGCTATTATAACTATACTTTACTTGTAACATACTTCACTTGAAAGAGGTATTGATTGATACGTATAAATCTCTTCAGATATGTTTGAATGGTAACTAAGGAACCATCTTGTCATTAAAGTGGGGGGGGGGGGGGGGGGGGAGTGACCAGAAAACCACCAAACCCTTTTATAAAGGGGGGGGGGGGGGTAAGTTTAAACTAAGCATCCTAGCAACCTGTGAAAGGGTTCCAGACGAAGAAGGGTGGAAGTTAGATTTGATGGTGGGAGGAAGGAGAAGGAGCAAGTGTTTGTTGCTAGGGGGATGGTAAAGAAGGGGTATGGCCTAAAACAAAATCTTGTGGTCTCTCAATATCACTGAGCAGACCCTTTCTCTAGGTTGGAGCCCTTCCCAAACCCTTACACTTGGCCCAAACCCCTTATACAAGTAATATCCCTTTTCCAAAATGCATACAGACCTTTCCTGAAACCCCTCTCCTCATTCCTTCAGACGATTTTGTGCTTATCCTTCTTCCCAGGGGAAGGTCCCTTCTTGTACCTTCCTCCCCTCCACCAATCTTCAAAACCAAGTGTACCTTATTACCTTCCCCAGAATGTACACTTTGTCCTCTGCTTCGTACCTAGCAACACCCCATCGTTAACATTAACCCTTTGCCACCAAAGGTTTATCTTATTCATTTTCCTCCTCCTTCTCTTCCTCTTTTTTTCCTTCACAGCACCAGCACTAGCACCTCCTCCTCCTCCTACTACTCCCTCCTCCTCCTACTCCCCCTTTCATTACAAATTTAGGATGACGTCTTGAAGACTCCTGTTCTGGAGTATAAGATAAGTCAAATCAGATCAACAATAGCAACAGTATTTCCATTCTTACCTACTAGTTAACACAATTACTATCTCAATTAGCTGAGGTGAAGTTCAATTTTGAAGTAAAAGGAACTCTTGTACACTATTGAAAATAGGAACAAAAATTTTCTAATTTTTTAAAAATATCACCAAGACTTAAGAAATTGTGGTATCTTGTTAAATTCTTTAATTTCTTGATCCCTAACGATCTTCGTTGTTGAAATTAACTTTTTATGATAAATTGAACGACTTGCAGTCAATTTTAATAGAGAATAAATAGCCTACTTACTGTAGTATTCATATAACTTGGCAGCGTGTAGCAGATGGGCATGCTACATCTGAGCCCAGCATACTGCTGCCAAGTTATATGAAAACTAGTATACATAGTTAGAAACTTACATAGAATCCTCATGGCTGTTGAAAATGAATAATCACTATTCGAAAACATTTCAGCCTACGAGAGTAAATATTTTTCTATTTGTATTAAAATTGACTGTAAGTCGTTTAATTAATCATAAAAAGTTACTAGGTTTTTGTTCGAATAAGCTACTATTGTGAATCATCAAGTGATAATCTCCCCGGCTTCGTGAATTATAATCATGTACGCCAAGATTTTGGTTTAAATCACTTTTTATGCATGATTTTTTTTCTGAGGATGAAGTTCACATAGGTCTGAAACCTGTGCGTGGGTAATGAGTTGGATGATGGTGATTGATGAGTTGGAACTACAGTTTTAGGTGGGTTCCTAACCACCGGGAAGTGATTTTATAGCAGAGAACAGTGTCTTTTTTGCTAACTTCATTGTAACTTCATACACATTCAAGCACGGTACAGTTATGAGACCGATTTTGTATTGTAAGGTATGACAGCAAAATGTTGATAGCACTCTGGATGAAGAAATTTTCATACATTTTATTGACTTTGAATTGAAGGAGCCAAATTTATTGCATAGCATTGCAAATTTACTGCAAATTTATTGCATATCATTGCAAATTTATTGCTAATATTTATTGGACATGCGACACGTTTTCAAGTAGCCTAAACTTGAGTAATGTTTACCTATAACTTAGGCTACCTATAAGTAATGTTTTTATTATGCTGAATCACGTTTAGGCTTTGGTGAAGGCAAAGCTTTGTTTGAAGTTTGGCAACATGGCACAGCTTATATAATATACCTATAGATGTGGCTCATATAGGCTGAAGCTATATACACTCGAGTGTCAATAATTGCCAATAGAAAGTCATGGAGTATCGTAATCTTATTTGCCTTTTGGCAGTGTGAGTACTTGACTGAATGCTTTCCAGGATGAGGTGACTGTACAAATCTTTTTGGATGGGAATGTACTTCTCTAACGCAAGAATGTAAACAATGTAATTGCAAAAATGTGAAGAATATGGTGGATAGTTGTTTTTTTTTTTTAGGATGAAGCCCACATAGGTCTGAGACCTGTGCGTGGGTAATTTTTTTTTTTTTTTTTTTTGTAGATTACGTCTTGGAGACTCCAGTTAAGGAGTATAAGACAAGTCAGATCAACAATATTATACACTAGATACCATAATTACTTCAATTAGTTGAGGTGAGGCTTAATTTTGATGTGAAAGGAACTCTTGTACACTATAAAAAGCTTTATCAACTAAATATTTTTTCAATTGATTTTTAAATATTTCTATATTTTCAAGACTCTTCAAAAACTGCGGTAGCTTGTTGTAGAATTTCCTACCAATATAACTAGGTTTTTGTTTGAATAGGCTACTATTGTGACTCACCAAGTGATAATCTCCTCGGCTTCTTGTATTATAATCATGTACATCAAGATTTTGGTTAATATCATTCGTTTTTACATATAAAGTAGCTTCATACACATATAAGCAGGGTACAGTTAGGAGACCAAGTCTCTTGAACAACGGCCTACATGAATCTAATCTATTTACTCTTTCTATACACCTAACCGCTTTCTTTTGGATCTTAAACACCCTATCAAGATTTTGTTTTGATGAATTACCCCATACTAAGATAGCATACCTAATATGTGACAGTAAGAGCCCATGGTAAGCTGTAAAAAGTAACTTTTTGTCATTCAATCTAGCGAGCTGTCGCAGGACAAATACCCCAGATGAAATTTTACTACATATTTTCTCAATGTATGGAGTCCAGGTCAATCGTCTATCCAACGTAACTCCTAGAAATGCAATTTTTTCTTCCTGGTCTAATTGATTATCGTTTACAAACACGTTTATAGCCCTATCTTCATTTAAATTATGTTTGTTTTTGAATTGAAGGTATTGGCATTTTTTACTATTTATAGTTAATTTCAACTGGTTTAAAAATTGGACAATGGACTGCACACCTATATGGGCACTTATTTCTAAATTATCTAGAATGGAATTGCTGAAAATGAGTGATGTATCATCAGCAAATAAGAGGGCTCTACCACTAATTAATTCTTTAGGTAAACTGTTGACATATAACAAAAAAAGCAATGGACCTAGTATTGACCCCTGAGGCACTCCAGCTTGCACCTCTAATTTATTAGATTTATTCTTTACTATACTATTACCAACTACTGTAGTTAGTTCTACACATTGTTTTCTCCCAATAAGATATGATTCAAACCATTTCAGTTCAACCCCATTTACACCTACATTTTGCAGTATTTCCAATAAAGTTCTATGATTAACACAATCAAATGCCTTTGACAGATCTAAGAAGATTGCAGTAGCTTTATCACCTGAATCTATTATATCTATTAGTTTTTCAACTAGAGAAACTATGGCTGTTTTTGGCGATCTCCCTTTCTGGAAGCCATGCTGTTCATCACAGATAAAGTTAGCTTCTTGAAGGTGCAAAAGTAACCTATTTAGAACTACTCTTTCAAAAATTTTACTTATTACATTTAAAATACTAATGGGCCTATAGTTTTCTACCTTTTCTCTATCGCCACTTTTGAAGATTGGCAAGATCTTCCCCTCTTTTAAATTATCTGGAAAAACACCATGTTCTAATGAATGATTGATCAGATGAATCAAAGGGTCTAACAATTGATCTTTACATTCTTTCAGAATTTTACTGGATACCCCATCCATTCCTACAGTTTTTTTATTATTTAAACTATCAATGATATTTGACAACTCGTCTTGGCATACTGGGTGGAATTTTAATTCGTTCTGAATCCCCTCAGTATTCCTCATGTTTGCATCACTAATACCTGTATTAAGAGATTTTTGAAGATCCTTAGCAACCAGTTGATAATATCTGTTAAAGAAATTACAAATGTCTACAGTATCATCAATATATTTGTTATTTTCGTTAATTATTCTGGGGACACTAGTATAAGCATCTACATGAGCTACTTGCCTATTTTTGTTTATTACATCCCACACTGCTGTGTTAAAGTACACACTATTATTCAAAATTTCAGCTGTTTTCTTACATTTCGCTCTTTTCACTTTTTTCATATAGTTTTTCTTTAGAGCTTTGTAATTATCTTCACTTAACATATTTCTAGATAGTTTGAATTCATCATATGCATCTTTAACCCTATTTCTTTCTGCAAGGATATCATCAGTTATCCACTCTTCAATCTTGTCTAATTTGTTCTTTACAGGGACTTTTTTAACTGGACAACTCATAGTAATATGAAACCTTAAAATATTAATGAAACTATCATATTTGTCATTTAAACTATTGCTATTGTAAACCCTACTCCAGTTTTCTTGTAGCAGATTCTGCTTCAAACAATCGATATTCCCCTGTTCACATTGTTGAATTTCTTTCATTACTCTACTCTTTTTAATTGATTTATGACCTTGCAACCCCACCTCTAAGATTTGATAGTCATGATCAGATAGTTCCGAGCCGCCTAATCTTGTTTTAGAGTAATCTATATTAGTAAGGATGTTATCAATTATTGTTTGAGATGTTCTTGTGACTCTGGTATATTCATGAACTTTTATTTCCAAGTTATTCATGCATATAATATCCTTTAAATCTTCTGTCATTTTATTCTGTGTTGCAAAGTCTGTATTGAAATCTCCCGCTACAATAACGTTTGTAAAACGAGTAGTAGTAATCTCTAAAAGCCTATTGAATAGTTCACAAAAATTGTTCCATTCCCCATTTGGTGACCTGTAAATACCTAACACCGCTACTTCGAAATTATTGTCGATTTTTACTCTCAAACCAGTAACTTCTAAATCCATTTCCACAGCAAATTTCTCTACATATTCTAAATTAAATGTTTGCATATTCTTAGCATTTTTAGTGAAGATAGCTACTCCCCCACTTCGATGAGATGTCCTGCAATACGACGTTTTCAATGAATAGTTTGGAATATTAAGTTGTGACAATTCATCTTCTTTTAAACCATGCTCTGTGAAAATAGCTATATCAGGAGCCTCTTCTTTAAAAAATACTTCGATTCTATCTATTTTGTTACGAATGTATTGAATATTCTGATGGAACACAGTGAGTACCGGTACTTCCCTATCATCCCTTATTACTTTATCGTTGCTTTTGCATATTGAAGTAGATTTACTTAATCTCTTAGAATCTTGAGAGCCTATCAGATAGAATGAGTTGGATGATGGTGATTTATGAGTTGGACCTACAGTTTTAGGTGGGTTCCGAACCACCGGGAAGTGATTTTACAGCAGAGAACAGTGCCTTTTTTGCTGGCCAATCTAATCGGTCACCGTTTTAGACAACATTTTGCAGTAATTTTGAGGCAAGGATTTGAAATAAATTTGTGAGATTGCTGTTATTTCTATGTGAATATCTGTGGGGTGTAAAGAATGTAACATATTTGTAAATAATTTGCAATAACTGTGGGATTGATATTATTTGTATTTGTAGTCCCATAGACAAATTCAACTGTAGGTGACTCTATGGACTTCAACATTATGCTTTGGTTCCAACAGCTTATTACGCAAACGAGGAGTGAGGTAGGTTGCTATTACTTTCCTCACTGAGCTAACAGTTGTATCTATGCCAAGCCCGCTGAAACAAATAATTCTAAAACTCTATGCTTCACAGACCACTCCAACCTATTATGTTTTGGTCCAGAGCTCCCTACGCAAACGAGGAGTGAGGTAACGATTACTTTCACTGAGCTAACAGAGTTGTATGTATGCCAAGCCCACTAAAAAAATTCTCAAGCTCTATTCTTTAAAAAATAAAATTCCCACTTTTTAAAAGAAAAGTCTATGCTTTAAAAGTCCACTCCCACCTTTAAACAGGGCCTGGCTGCACAGGTGAGTGTGTATACTATCTGTCACACCTCTGAGCTACTTCCTGCGGCCAAACCATCATTCGACAGAGACATTTGGAAAGCAACACAGTATTGATATAGTCTTTTTTGTATCTGAGATGAATAAAATTTGATTCACTTGTAGCCACAATAAGGCAATGTTATTTGAAGATTTAAAAAATGTATCTAAGAAAGATACTGTGTCCTCCTCCTCCTCCTCCTCCTCCTCTTCTCCACCTCCTCATCGTCCTCCGTCTTTTCTTCTTTCTTTTTTATCTTCATCTACCTTCTCCTCTTTCAAATCCACCTCTCCTTCTTTAACATAAGTATTTTCTACTACTGCTCTGAAAAATGAGTGTTTGTGTGTGTGTGTGTGTGTGTGGTCCTCTTGAAAAATTGGCCAGTGTTCAACGCCCTCTTGCCTCTCCCACCGACACACACTCACTCACTCTCACAGCTCACCCTTACCTCAAACCATCATATATCTCTAATTGTGTGTGAGAGTATCACATTACAGAGCAATTTGTCAAACTGTATATTAGCGGACTGAGGCAATTTGAAAGGTGTTAATAAATAGACAAGAACGAGAAAAATAATTCACGCCTGGGGAGAAGATAAAAAATGACTTCTAAAATCATCTGCAGCGGTGTATCTAGTTATTTTCTACCTAATACCTAGCGTAGCTCAACTTGTCAGGATCCTACACAAAGGTAAAGAGTCTTGAATTTAAATCAACTATTATTTATTCAATTATCAAGCAACTAAATTTCATTCTTTCATATGTTTTCAAGATGGTTGTAAATTGTGGATGTAACTTTGGCTCACTAAAATTCTACTCAAGAAATCAAGTTTGGAAAATCAGGAATTTTCAAAATCTATTATTCATTCAATTATTAATTGCAAAACTACAATAGAATGCGATGATGCAACAGCCAAAACTGCTTTATATAGAAACTTGATCTCCTAACTCTACTTTGCTTATATGTGTTTGAAGCTACTTTATATGTAAAAAAGAATGATATAAGCCAAAATCTTGATTATAATACAAGGTACTGTTACGAGAGCAAACAAGCAGTTAATCACGCACTTGTTCTATTTATGTCATTCTATTGTTTTCATGGATGGGCGTGACTTCGACATCCAATCTGTGTTCCCTTGCTCTTCACATGTCTTTGTCACTCCTACTCTTCAAGTCTGCAATTCTCTCACTCAATTGATCTTCTCGTCAATTCTACTTTCTTCTAGAACAATCGAGGTCTAGTCCAAGCCTTCTTGAGGATTCTTGAAGTGTCTGGTGAGCTCCAATTCTTGGAATTATACAACTACAACAGCTATATAAAGAAGTCCACGTGAACCAATTAATTATTCATTTGTACAGTTTATTGGACTCTTGTTTCTCTTATTATTGATCGGCCTGTAATTACTTATTCATTAAATCTTGTAAATAATTACTGAAAATAAGTATTATCTTGTCATTTGTTTTTCTTTATTGAACTTACAATTAATTTGTGTAAACAGACTAGTTTTGTATAAATAAAGTGCAAGTGTGATCTTTAGTGTTGCCAGCCTTATTTTAGCTATTAGAACCCGTAACAATTGGTGTCAGAAGTGGGATTTCTTTCAAGTTTAATTTAAAATGGCTGGCAAAATTACATTGTGTGATTTAAAAGTGGCTACTGTCCAAAACTACAAAACCAGTGGGAGGGGCCTTATGAGGTTGTGACTAGGATCAATGATGTAGTATACCGGATAAGGAAACCTCCAAGAGGGAAGCCAAGAGTAGTTCGTAGTAGTAGTAATTTGTGTAGACTAGTTTTGTATAAATAAAGTGCAAGTGTGAACTTTAGTGTTGCCAGCCTTATTTTAGCTATTAGAACCCGTAACAGTACAATAGTAGATTATTCCAACAAAAACCTAGTTATATTGGTAGGAAACTCTACAACAATCTACTGCAGTTTATAATCTTGAAAATGAAGAAATATTTAAAAAACAATAACTGAAAAAATATTTAGTTGGTAAAGCTTTTCACAGTGTACAAAAACCTAGTTATATTGGTAGGAAACTACAACAAACTACTGTAGTTTTCATATAACTTGGCAGCAGTATGTTGAGTTCAGATGCAGCCTGTCCCATTTGCTACACGCTGCCAAGTTATATGAATACTACAGTACTGCAGTTTTTAGTCTTGAGAATGAAGATATTTAAAAAAACAATTAACTAAATAGTTTTTCATTTAGTTGATGAAGCTTTTTTATAGTGTTCCTTTCAGATGAAAATTAAGCCTCACCACCACTAATTGGTATTGTAATTAATTATGGCGAATAGTGTATAAGATTGGTAATATTGGGTGTAAATAATTGTTGATCTGACTTGTCTAATAGGCCTAAATTGGAGTCATCAAGACGCTACTTTCAAAAGAAATAATTGAAAATGTTAACGTTAGATCCACGATTTAATAGTCAATGAAAATACAAGAATGTAAACTGTAAATTTAGTGAGTAATAATAAGCGTATGGCTACCATGGGTGGGGGTCTTCTCCTCCTCATCCACCTTTTTTTTCTACTCCTTCTCCTCCTTCATCTTCTCCTCCTCCTTCTCTTCTCTTTCTCCCCATCTCCTACTCCTCCTCCCTGAATTGTGATGCTTTCCCCCCCCTCCTCACACAACCACAACTTTACGGCCAAATAATGAGAGACATCATGCTTATGGGTCCTGACCAATCTGGGGTTTTGGCGGGGGGTTTGGGGGTCAGTTTGAAGGGTTTATTGCTGGGTGTTGGTTCAATGACGTGGGGGGGGGGGGGGGGAGTTACTGCTATCTAAACCCATGTTCAACTGTTGATAGGTGGGGTGGAGTGGAGGGGAGAGGGTTCAGGCTTGTTTGGGCCTAAATAATAGGCCTTTATTGCACATCAGATATATTACAGCATAGCTATTAATGCTGAAAGGGATTCATCACACCAATAGGAATGGAATAATAGATTATAGGAGTGTCAGTGATAGCAATAATTCATATAATAATTCAATAATTAAAAAAATAATAATTATAATTAATAATTAATAATAGCAATAATTCATATTGGTATTGATAAACAAATAATTAAAATGAGGACAACCCTCAAGATAATATTACAATGAACTTTCAGTGTAAAGGGGATAAAATGAATAAAATTAGATAATAGAGATTAAGCGTATTATCTACATTAGAAACAGCTGTTTGATATAAATTCAGTTCTATTGTATAACATACAATATTTGAAATTAGAAATTAGAATTTGAATTGTATTGAAGAAGAGATGTTGAAAGACCTCGGAAAAGATGGCAATAAATGTTTTAGG